>BMAU01004507.1:0-262866 GCA_019973935.1 Trichonephila clavipes
AACAATATCTTAAAAAATTATATATTAAAAAGTATTACATCCAGTCATATTTTTAAAATAATAGTAATGAAATATGTACACATAATTAAGCATCGAGGTTTCTTTTTTTTCATTAAGTCAATTTATTTGCTTACTAATAAAAATAACTTCATTGAAACTTTGTACAATCTTAGTTACATAATTTTTAAATTAATTTATAGTTGAACAAAGTTATCCTAAAATTACTATTGTTATTGTGAGGAATATATATTTTTGTTGGAAAGTATATGACGTATTTATTAGGATTTATGAGGCAAGCTCTGTGTTTATAAAGGAATAATCTTTCCTAAACTTTTTATTTCCATAAGTGTCCTTATATTCATATTAAAAATATAATTCACACATAAAAATCCAGAGTCTAAAATGGTATATAAAATGTATTTAAAGCTATAGCTTTAACAAAGTGAAAGAATGTGTATGCAAATCACATGGTTTAAATTAATTATTGTCTTATATGTTCTGAGTAATTAAATTATGAAGATATATTAATACATATATTGCATTTTTCTTACTAAGGAAATCATTTAAATAAGATTAAGTCGAAACTCAGTAAATTGAAGATAATAGGCATATTATAAGAAAACTACCCTTTGCCGCATTTATGCATTATTTATTTATTATTGCTAAAAGGAAGTCTATTTTATGGCAAGTGATGGATATATCATGAATAGATGACATATTTAGAAATTTACAATTATGAAGAAGGTATTTACGTTTCTTTTTATATAAATGCTAGTTTATAATGAAGTTTTTTTTTTATCTAAAATATGCATTCGCTTTATGGTATAGCTACAAATGCTTGGAAATGTTATTTCCTATGGTTGCATAACATTGAACTTAGTCTACATCATTTTAAGAATTTAAGGTGACAGAACACCCTAAAACTCAATTTTTGGTCAATATATCGATTTTTTTCGTTTTGGTCTTATATTAAAAATTCAATCTTTTATCTTTGTAAATATGTTAAAAAATTTTGTTTGTATCTTAATTAGAAGCCGAGTTACAGCTTTTTCAATATTACTTAATCATAAATTTCTCGGACCCTGAAATAGTTTCTACTAACCGGAAGTGGCCGAGTTGTTTGTTTACGTTTCTCTTTCATAAATATGACATGAAATATTATAATTAATATACAAATATTTAGTCAGAAATTAAAATAGAACATTTAAGAATAAATATAAAATGCATTTGGAAATACAGTTTTCCTTTTATGTGTAAAACCTGGCAGCAAGTTTGTTTGTTTTTGACTTTGTTTACATATGCGTTTATTTTCATGCTGAAAGAATTGACAGCGTAAAAAGTTTATTTGATTGTTTTTATTCTGCTTTATTTTAACTAAAAATGGCTTAAGGATTGCTAAGCGCAAGGCAATTTTATGGTGGGAAAATTCACACAAACACTTTGAAAAATAGCATTTCAGCGGTTCCTGAATGTGCTGCTAGCTGTTCTCCAAGTTGGGAAAAAGAGAGTTTCAACTGCAGAAGAAATGCCTGGTCCTGTGTTTGGTAACAGAATAGTTGACCTTGAACTTATTGTGGAAGCTTTTTTTTTTTTCTCAACTTTGCTGCCCAAATGTTTTGCTGTGAAGTGGCAGGAACTATTCGAGGATTCCAGATATGGGATTTGTGCCCCATTTTACTAAAAATCTATAAGCTGCGTGACTTTTTTGCATTTGCTTCATCAGATTGTAAATGCACCCGTCATATTACCAGGCTAGATATGGTATGAGGCAGATAGGCAAGCTTTGCTGGGGCATTTAAATTATACTCAACTATGCACCTGCTCGACTAACCAAAACTGCTTACAAAAAATCAGGGAAGCAAAGCTTTAAAAAGTGGTTCAGGGAAGTAGCTGAGGAATCCATGATAAAAGCTGTACTGAAATTGTGGAGAAACAACAAAATCTCTCACCGATATTGTAAAATGTGCATATCGTGGATGGCGGCCCATAACCTTGAAAAGGCTATAGCATCTTATGAATGGCTGTGTTGCTGCAATATCAGTTGATACTGGTAAGGTGTTAACATAGAAGTTATGGGTTATCGTCCTACTGTCCAACATGGAAGAGACTTCAGACTATGCCAAGCAAAAACTTTGAATATGAGCTGTCAAAAGCCGACCACATATGTTAGTGTAATTTCACAGGCTCTTCATCAAAATGGAAATTGTGGGGCTTCCGAATATTTCTTTCATCTGAAAAAACCTATAGACTGCAATACACTCAATATTATGGGGATTACGACTCAAAAAGCTTTCATGAGTGTGGAAAAGACACTTTACGGATTAAACAGTGTGACCAAGTTTGAGTGCATTGGCCATGTATATACAAAGAGAGTGGGTCAAGGCCTGAGAAAACTGAAACTAAAGCAAGCGACTGTCTGGTAAAGAGCAAATTAACTTTGATAATTTTATTGATAAGCTTCAAAACTGACACGAATTGCTTTGTTCGCAGCAATGTCGGTAACTTATCTGCCATGCGGCAAATGTATTGCTGCGTTATATCACTTTTAATCATGATAAGTAAACGATGCATGGTCAATGCCCAATAGGGAAAGAAAGCTGGTGTTATTTTTCAAGCCAGGGTAGCAAATGGAACAAAATGTTTCTAAAATATGCTGGTTTTATCAAATGATATTTTAAATAAAATTAAACCAGTATTTTGCGCTATATGCTACAAAACAAATATTAAGTAAGTGCTTGCATAGACTATACCAAAGGTATATAGCTTAGTGTTTTAATGGAATATTTGGCAAAGTGGCCGAAGGAATATATTGTTTGGCTTAAAACAATTAATTTGGTCGTAGTATGATGCTATTACACTTCAATGAAGGATTAAATGGTGTCTAAAAGTTTTTAATAAAATGAATATTGAAATCCTGGGTGTTTACCTTAGGGCTAAAACATTTAGATAAATGCAGAATCCGTGAATCAATTCATAATGCAGACCCCAAAACAAAGAAAAACAGGGAAAATATTGAAAAAGAGCACAAAAGAAAAAAAATTAGGTACCATTTTTTAGAGTCAAAAGATGGGAGGAATTTATAAATCGTTTGCAATAAAAATGAAGTGTATTTATCTTGTAATCAAATAGTTTAATGTTATTTTGTCGTTTTTCTCAAAATGAATTTTTTTTACATTTTTTCTTGCCAAACACAATATCTCAAAAAGTTGTAACTGAACGATATAAAATTTATTATATGTTTTTAAATACTTATACAGGAATAGACCATTCATAAGAGTTTGTGTTGAGTAGAATTTTTTATATAGCAATAAAATGAAAATTATGAATAGCTTTTAAAGAAAATGTCAACGTATAGAAACTCGAAATTTCATTGCGTCCCACATAATAGTTATATTCACAAAATAAGAGTCTATTCCCTGATGGAGTTGTATGCTATATTATTCAATTTATTAAATGTCAATATATTTATTTTATTTTCCAGTTATCTGTTTTATGTAAAGTCTTATTTTTGCTAATTTTTTATAAAATATACCCCTTTGACACTAAAAAATTGTATACTAACAAAAAATTTCGGTAGTGTTTTTCTAATTTTAGAGACCCATAAGGTCATAAAATATGCATTTTACTGGCAAAATTCAGGTTAATTCAAAAATTTCTTCAAAAGTGTATAAACATTTAGATAGATGCAGATCTATGAATCGATTCATAACAACGCAGACCCCAAAACAAAAGAAACACAGAAAATTTTTAAGAGCACATTAAAAGAAAAAAATAGTGTTTTAGAAATTAGAGAGAGGGAAAGGATTATAAATCTGGTGTATTTTATTATTGATAAAGTGGTGTTTTTTCTTTGTAATCAGATGAGTTTAATGTTATTTTGTCGTTTTTTCTCAAAATGAGTTTTTTCATTTTTCACCGCGAAAAACACAATATCTCAAAAAAATTATGCTTGAATGAAATAAAAAATTTTATATGTATGTTTTTAATACTTATACAGGGAATAGACCTTTTTCTCTTAAGAGTTTGTGTTGAGTAGAATTTTTATATAGCAATAAAATGAAAATTACAATAGCTTTTAAAGAAAATGTCAACGGAAGCAGTCAAAACAATTACGCCCCACATGGCAGTTATATTACCAAAATAAGAGTCTATTCCCCTAGATAGGTTGTATGCTATATTATTCAATTTACAAAATGTCAAATATATTTATTTTATTTTCAGTTATCATGTTGCGTAAAAGTCTTATTTTTGCTAATTTTTTATAAAATACCCCTTTGACACTAAAATTGTATACTAACAAAAATTTCTTGGGTGTTTTTCTAATTTTAGAGACCCATAAGGTCATAAAATATGCATTTACAGGCAAAATTCAGGTTAATTCAAAAATTTTTCTTCGAAGGTGTTCTGTTACCTTAAAGGAAGAACTGATTAGTGGCAATTGAAATTTATTTCAAAAGCAACTAAAGCAATCGCTGTATATATAAAACTTAAAAATGTTTCATAGAATCTAACCAAAATGAAAAGCTTATCAAAATTGGAAAAAAAATGTTTCGAATAAGCCTTTGAAAAGAATTCGCCAACCGAAATAAATAGAAAAACATAAAATGAAGCTATACATAACTTTAAAATAAATTGGACTTTTAAAGTTTTTACAAACACGTAATTAGTGAATGTTTTTATTGGTACATATTTAGTCTATAGGCCTGAATAATATTATTTGTTTGATGAATGAAGTCCTTATCATTAATAGAAACCTACGGCCATGCTTTGAAAATGCTTGCAATTTAACATAACTGGATTTAGTTGCAGAAGATACGATGTATGAGTGTTTCCTATCTTTTTTCATTAAATACTTCTTTTTAATTTACTTTTCAAAGCAATTTTTGTAAATATTGAGGCTCTTATCGTATCATATTATCATTTTCTAAATCCCATAGCGTAGTAATCTGTCTATTCATTTTTTAGGCTTCTCCATCATGGTTGATCCAAGTTCTGATTGCCATAGTAGCATTGACCTCCAAATTGCTTCTTTAAATCATTCTTCTATCCCTGGGTGGCTCAAAGCCTTTTCAAGAACCCTCATATATTCCGATCTTCTTTTAGAAAGAGTTTTCCAATTAGTCACTCTCAACACTTTAAAATTGTCTTCCACAGACTGCCCAACTCAGTTTGATCCTACCCCTATTTCTAGTTCCAATAGGTTTGTAATTAAAAATTCTTAATGTCAAGGATCAAGAGTTCATATGGCAGATGCAGCTCGCAAACCTCAAACGATCAATCTTGATGGAGTTAATCACACCTTCCTCTTTAATTAATTATATAATTCGAAACTATATCGTTGTCTCCACAATCAATTCTCATTCACAGCCCCAAAGATATATCTAAGAACTTTTCGTTCAATGATGGCTAGCTGTTCAATCTGTGACTTAGTCAAATTCCAAGTTTCAGATCCATAGTGCTGATGATTACTATAAGGTTTGATGTTTATTTTATAAAGCATAATTTGTGTTTGTCTTTTTTTAAAAAAATAAATTTTGACTTTAAGAAAGCTCTCATACCAGGGGTACTCAACCTTTTTTTCTGCTGGGCCGCATATATGTGTCATATTTTTCACGTGGGCCACATACATATGTTAGAAAACTCACACGGACCGCAACATGAGAATAAATGGGGCAAAAGGGAAGATTTAAGACCAAGATAACATTGGAAATTTAAAATGTGGAAAATTCATCAAAAAACTATAACTCCTGTTTTTCTTTTTTTAATTATTATTCTTAATATTTTTTTTTATTTTTTGGCACTAACACTAAATTAGAAGCATTTAAGAAGTACTTCTAAATAAATTTTGCATCAGTAAAAGGTTTCATAGGATTACCAATAATATAACAAACTTCATAGGATGTCTTTGTTACCGCTGTAATATTACCACTGAGAAAACACTTTGTTGCTGTTGCAAATATTATTCAAGAAAGCTTATTTATCACCTCTTGAAAGAGATCTTACAGTAAAAGTTTCATTGAATGATTCCTATTTATTGGTATTTTTTAAATACAGCACTTTCGTGATATATCAAACAATTACTGAGATGCATGTTTGTTTTTCACTACAAAATAACCTCCCAATCGTCTTGAAACAATATATTTTCTTGGAATATTTTTCGCTTACAAGATATGAAAAATAGCTAAAAATTAGTTTTGTCCAGAAAATTGTCGCTACTCCACTGTTGTCTGTTATCACTAACCGTAACCGTTCCAAATAGAAAAAGAATATCAATTCGTACCCGTACGACACTAACAGCAAAAAGCAAAATTGATGTATTTGATTTTTTGACAAAGAACTTCCCACAGATTTTTTATGCAATGTTCTTAAATAAGTAAATTTCTCAGAGCAGTGGGTCATGACAGGGCCAATTAAGAAGGATCGGTAGGCCACAGGTTGAGTACCGCTGTCTTAGACCATGGTTGGGCATTAGGTCGATCGCAGTCGAATAGTAGACCGCCAAAACCTTTCGGGGTGATCGCCTGAATATGAGCTTGAAATATTTGAGATTGGCTAACAGTGTGCAGACTAAGTCTTCTCCTGATTATAACTATAAGTACTAACTTTCGACAAAACGGCTTTTTTTAAATGTATTTTGAACGGTTCCGTAAGAAATGCATCATTTGATATTATTATATTTGTGGTTATTATTATTATGTTTATACTTTTTTTGCCTATTTCTTTAAACACGGTCTTAAATGATTAAGTTTATTTTAATGCAGTTACGTTAATAAGTACATATTCCGTATTTATTATTAGGTTATAATAAATATTGTAGATCTTTTTTTCTTATAGCTCACTACATCTACGTCACTGCGTGGATCGTAACATTTTGAATAATTAGAAGTAACCCGTACCCTGTTAAAGTTTGCCCATTCCTGTCTTGGACCATGAAGACAGCAATTAGCAGCAATAACATGTCTTTTAATTTCAGCACCAATGTCGCTTACAATGTTAATGTTTGAGCTCTAAAAGGAAAATTTATCAACCACTTCAGATTTATAATTTTCACTCTGCAGATATTTAAAACCTACTGGAGTTTTTGTAATTGGCTCTCCTTTAAATGCAAGAATGAAAAAAAGTATTATGTCTAAACATTTGTTATGTCATCCCGAGGGAAAAATTCACCTCCAAAACACTTCTCTATTCTCAATACAATTTGGCTTAAAAGCTTATCTCCAAATTATATAAGAATAGTTAAAGCACTACTTTTCGGCAGATTAAAAGTTGATGTGTTTAACTCAGTGTTCAGGTCATTCCGCATTTTGAAATCTAACTTGAGTACAACCTGTGATAGTGTAAGACTTTTGAGTAGTTTCATAAAGATTATTTCTTAAAATTTGGGCAAATCGATAGCTTCACGATGAAAGCGCGAGCATATTTAAAAATCAAAAAAAAAAAAGATTAGTTTTTTTTAAAAAAAATATTAGTTTACAGAAAGTAAACAAACAAAATACATTATGACAAAATAAAATAAAAAATACATATTTACACTGATATGATGCACTAAAAAATGTATCAGTATTGCGCAATATCTTTCATAATTAATTTAACAATACTAAATTAAGAACAAGTTTTATAATTACCAGTGACCCCATGGGCTTGAAATATATAAAATTATACATAAAAATTAACACTTAGTTTGATATTAGTGTTATTTATAATTAATTTCTTAACTGCCAAGTAAAGTTACGCGATTCACTCTCCAATACCACCGTTGTCCAAGTAGGAGCGTGAACGGGATGCATTGGGGAAAGGGGGTGAAGAAAAAGAATAAAAATAAGCAAGTTCTCTGAAATAAGTAAATCCTTCACAAACACTGTCAAGGTCCTTTTATTGCATTCCAAAGCCTTCGAGATAATTAAATGGATAGCAGTGCATAGAAAAGATCGTAATTCGGAAAGACGCATATATCCGTCCAAGGCAGTGAACGCTTTGGCTGAGCGATATACGCTGGCGGCACTTAAAAAGGTTAAATTGTATTGTAGCTTGGGAGTCAAAGTATAGTATTATTAAATTCAATGTAATGTTATTAAATGGGAGAAAGGAGGGGGACTGATGGAAATTATGATTGAATATTGGGTCGCAAATATTGAAAGTTTGAGAAGCACTGCACTAGATAATGATAACATAGCTCAGCGCCTGCTTTCTCGAACGTTCTACGTGACATTATCGTTAATGATGGACTGAAACCATTCCATTCCCATGATACAAGATTTTTAAGCTTCTAAACCTTTTAAGGCAGCGTTTCTCAAACTGTGGGGTGTGTTCTCCTTTGGGGCGCGATAACCCTACGAGGGGGCGCTAGCATATCGAAAAAAAAAGATTTAAAAAATTAATTTACTGGAATGAAGTAAAACAAAATACTTTCTGTTATAATAAAAAGTAAATATTTGCACTGATATAATTTTTATATATCATCTGGCGATATTACATCATCAAAAATAAAACTTCTTCAATACTTCATTACCTATCTTTCTATCATCTATCTTCATTAGCTTCATTCTATCTCCTATAACAAAATTTAAAAAAATGGTTGGATTTGCTGCAATCCCATGATAAGAGTTTTTTTATTACGTTTTCTTTTAAAACTAAAATACTGCTCTTTCACAAAAAAAAACACTTCAGACACAGAATCAAAAAAAATTTAGGAAGATAAAAAATTATTATTGAAATACTGTACATTAGCTGGAGGCAGCATAATATATTTGCTGTTCATCTACTTTGACCATAGAACTTCTGGTACGGCTAATTCTGTTCCCTCCCTTATGTGTTTGTTTTTCACTTATGGGATATGTGGATAATGTTGGGTTTTTTTCATGCAAAAGAGTTTTATGATATTTGGAAAATCACAGAGAGAGCACACACTTTGAAGGATTACTTACCTAAGATTTATTTTTATGAGTAATCTCAAATACATAAAGCATAATGAAAAACGTTTTACACAATTTTTTAGAACTTATTTATTTAGAACTAACATTCATATTATCATATTGAATACACTTTTACCCCAGGAGCGGTCATGTGGGGCACAGAGCTCACGAAATCGTTAATTATGGAAAAACTGTTCATTTGTTACCAAAAAATGGCCATGACACTAACCTCCTATATGACAGTCTTCGTGGGAACTAATATATATTTGTCACATATTTCCCTTTTTATGGGAATGGCAAATGTTTTTTTTTACAAAACATTAAGTTACTTGTTTTGACTTTCCCGGCGTGATCACTTTTTGTTCGAAAATACTTTCTATGACCATGCTACATTTTCCCCCTATGAACAAAATGGTGACTTTGATTTACCTTGTTGTACGACTTATTATGGTTAATAAATGTAAATGAGGACAAAATATATAAAAAAAAGTAATGGGTATCTGTGATCTCTGCTGAAGGATGCTGAAACTGATAAAATAAGGTAAAAGCCTGCTGAAATAATGCTTATTGATCCTGATAGCGAAAGTAAATTTGAGAAAACGATGAGAACATGAAATGAAAGGAACAAGTTCGAATACTACCTAAATAACTCCATCTACTAAAATATGAAGCCATAAGTGCACCAGAAGAAAAACACACAAGCACGCATAAGTTCAACATGATATTTGTCGATCCTCAAATGACAGTAAAACTACAAGAACCTGAACAAAATATGACAGTTTGGCCTGCAGATAATATTTCTGTAATGTTAGTAAAAAGTTTCAGTGATTTGTGTCCTTTATTATGGTCACTGACATTTGAAAAGTTTTATCTCAATTTTTTTTATTGGATTTTTTACTCAATTTATCAAAGAAAAACTGAAAATTCCTTTAAAGTAGGTAAGTATACTTTCTCTTAATTAAATTACTCACTGGAATTACAATTTTTATCGTGCACAATAAAAATAATTATAAAAAAAGGTTTAGGGTGACTTAGTCAACCCGCGCGAACATTAATGTTAGTATCGAGTGCGCGCCTGTTTCCAGGTAAAAACATTTTGAAGTTTTCTCGCTTTAACACAATTATTCTTTTTATCGGAATTTTATATTATTTTTCATTTTTTAACATTAGTTTAAATGCTAATTATGTGATGCTTAAGATTACAGTTCCCTTAAAACTAATTATAACATGAGCATTCATTTAAAAAAATATCATCTTAAATTTTTTAAACATTGTCGCTTACTTGGTTTTATTCTCCTTACAATTCAGCTATTATATTAAGAATAATACTTTATTTTTTTTAATGAACTCGTGCGAAGAGCGGGTACTTCAGCCAGTTTACTTTTAATGTATCTGTGCTGCACAAAGTATTTTATAGCTAATTTATTAATACTAAATTAAGAGCAAGTTTAACAAGTATTAGCGACTTCCATGGACTAGAGAAAAGTTTTTCAAATGAAGGTTTACGATTAGAAATTTACACTCTGAGTTCTTTTTCTATATTTAGCTGAGATCTATATTTTGTTTTCAAAGCAGCCACCGCATTTTGCAATCTGTTCCAATTTAAAAATTAGAGAAAGACTACTTAAACTATTACTTAAAATTCATTTATTTAAAAAAATATATTACTTAAAAGTAACTTTTACAAAATTTAATATGCTCATCTTATTAATTTGCAAGGTTTATAATTAAGATCGTGTTGTAGATTTAGCGATAAAACGCATTACTATTGTATTCAATACATTATTAATGTATAAGGGGTAGGGGGAACGAGAAAAATTATGATTGAAAAGTGGGTCACCAGTATTGAAAGTTTGAGAGGCACTGCTTTAAGGTACCCTTTTTATCTTTCCAAAACTTTCTTATATGTTTTATTCAAACACTTCATGAGTTTATCAATGAATTTTGCATTCTGTCATTTCTCTTGAATTTAAAATACCAATGGCAACATGTATTTTACAATCAGCTGGATATTTAATAGTCTGAAGGCTTTTAAACAACCATAAAAGTGTCAACGTAAACGAATACTTCTCTGTTATGGAATCTATGGCTAGGCAATAGATGCTAATAAAAGAAAGTATTATGTAAGCTTTGTTGAAACGGTGTCCACAAAGCTGCCAGTGGTCATATGTCAAAATGGTATTTAAAAACCAAGTTCCAGTTCCATAGTTTTAAACATGCATTTCGAATCAATATTAATACATTTTTCTTTGAAATAATAAACTTTTTCAATGTTTCTTCTAAAATTTTGTATACCTATTTCTCATTTTGACCAATTTAATGATTTTTAGAATATTTTTAATTTAGGATTTACAAACCTAAAATGTATTTTTATGTAGTTAAATTTAGTGTTATTGTGTGACTTAAATTTCTATAACTACATGAAAATAGAAAAATATTCAGATATTTTTTATAAAAACATAATTATTATTTTCATATGTTCCTCGAAAGAAAAGAAATAGCACTCACAAAATTTAGTAAAGGGAACACAAGAAATGTAAATACTTGCATTGGGATAAAGTAAACAAAATAGCAATGTCTTTTTTTTAAAAAAATGATGAATAATGCAAGTAATACTCAGCTTAAATGTTGAAATTTTGAATGAAAGCTGTGCTCGATATTACCAGGCTTACAGAGGATGAATATTAAATAAGCAAAATGTATATATGCTTTATTTCAATGCAGAGAGACAAAATCATTTGTTTTTTTATTGTTTTTAGTGAAGGAAAGAAACATAGCAATCCTGTTTTCCTTTTATTTAATTTAACTAGCAAAGCAAACAAAATATTTATATTAAAAAATTTTGCTTTTATAACTAAAACTACGATAGTTTCTAGTATATAGATTTTTAAATCACCGTAAATATTCTAAATATGTGCATGAAAATTTCATGTTATTTTCTTAGAAATTACGTATCCTTTTCCTAACTTTCTCAAGCAATTATTATTTTAAAATTACACTAAAACAGTGAAAAAGTTTATCGAATATCGCTAAAAGAAATAGCGATATCACTAGCGAATATTGCTCAAAGAAAAAAAAAGTATATTTCGAACAATTTATTGGTGTATTTATTGTCTTAAGGGGGTTCACCCATGCGATGGGTTCAAAAATTCGAATTTTTTCTTTCATAAATTGCTGCCTTAACATGTTTAGAATACGGTGGTAAAGGGAATTTTTAAAATTCGAAGTCGTTATTAAGATACATCAGTTAGAAGAAGCAGCTGTTCGGAGCGCTGAGTTGGCAGTCGAAGGCTGGGCCTATTGTGTACTTCCGGATATCTGAGGTACCCTGCTAATCAGATATACGTTCATACAAGTATAGACAAGTTTGTACAGGTTTATAAGGAAATATATACAGTTATTGAATATTCTGTATCGAATTTGTTTTAGTCTTCACTTAGCTTCGAAGAGCACAACAGCTAAAAATTATTTATTTTTGCAATGAGCGGTCAAAAAGGAAGTACGAATGGAGATGTTCATCCTGCTCGTAATAAAAAGTGAAAGTTGAGTGGAAACCGTTTTACTACCCAAAAATGATACAGAGTTTACATCAGCTTCTGCGAGAAAAAAAAAAAAACAGAATGAACATGGAGGTTCCCATTGCTCTAAGTTTCGCGTATTGCAATTTGGAGTATTTGCTACTGTTTCTGAAACTGTAATATGTAAGACTTGTAAAAGTGATTTATTTTTCTCGCTGTGATGCGAAATAATAAATCTATAAATTCAATGATTTGAACTTTTGTTCCAAAACATCTACATTCTGACCTCAAGATCATTGAAATTGCAACATATCTATCTGTCATGATCTTTAACGAAGGTTTTGTAGGAGTGTGGGGTCTTTACGCGACCTTCACCAACTAATCTTCAAGGGATATCTTTGGGCTAGCATTCGCGTTTAATTCCCAGTCATCCCTCTCAAGAAGAAACCCTGATATGCAAATTAGTCAGAGTATATAGTATTAGATTTTTGTGGTAATTGTAGAGCAGAAGGAGCGGATCATCTGAATGCAGAATTACTAAGGTGGAATTTAAGATTTACTCAACTTAACTTTAGGGTGGAGTTTTGCTACTATACTAAATTAGTGGATTAGGAATTGATAGGTTAGTATTGATTAAGGTTAAACTGATCTGATTGCATGCTCTTATTCACTTATGGTCGTGGTTTTCTTCATATCACTCCTAGGGCTCCCCTTTGTGGTTGACTAGTACAATTGAATAATAATAAATCGGATTTATTATGGAAAGTTCTGGCCATGCTGAGTTCCCTCCCACATCTTTAGGTAGGCAGGATAATAGGGAAGCGACTTCAGGAGGAAATCACTCACAGTATTAAAAGTATTGATGAATATAGGATGCCTCGTTGACCGTGATATAATACTTACGTACGAAAAAACGTTATGCCGTTAAACAAGAAAGACGAGAGCGAACAATGCACCTTGCGCATCGATTAAGAGCGGCTTACGAGTTATATTCTTTGATACCGATTGTTAAACAAAAAGATTTTTAGCCTGAAAAATAAACAAACGAGACGCTGAACAATCTACTTTACCGTACTTTTAGTGAAAGAATTCGCATCTTTCGCTTTCCTTGTTTTGCAGAGGAAGGAGTACTCTACGCACAGTCATCACTGATTGAGGATAACGTTGGTGAAGTAATTCTGTAAATACATTTCATAACATCAGAATTAAGCAGTTATTGGTACTGAAAAGAGACTGGAAGTGGAAATTTTATTATTGTGAACTTTAAGCAAATCAGCAAAAATGTTTATGAAACTAAAAAGGCGTTTAAAGCTTGCAGGAAACAAGGTAGGATTTCTCAATATTGTGTTTTTAAACTGTTCCTTTTTTCTCCATCTAATATTGTCTCAAGAAAGGTTTGACCGTATGACTTCAAATGTATAAGGTAGACTCAACACATTTAGACGCATGGAATCGAACGATCATTCCGAAATTCCAATATTTATATTTTGTATAAGAAAAACATAACAAAGGAACATGGAGAATTCGAAACTGTTTCTTCAAAAATCGAATTTTTGCTATTTTCTATTGAATGTAGTCCATTCCGTGAATTTAAGCGTACAAATTAAAACGTTGTCCGGAATCGTGGAGGAAGTGAACATCCATTTTTTCGAGGCGGGTGAGTTCAGAGCGCTATAACTCTCGTTCTTTTGGATAGCTTGTGGCTAAAAATATATATAATACTCTTAAAATACATATAAATAAATTATAAAAAGCTTAAAGTTCTATCTTTTTATAGGTCGCGTAAAAAAATTGCACGCTAAAAAGCAGTTGTTAAAATCTCTTTACTGTTTAAAATAAAAACATTTTAATTATTCAATTCAATACATATAAGCCGTGAAGGAAAAGAAGCTATGTAACGAAAATTTTTTTTTAACGTTTTCTGTTGATACACAAACACATTTTTTTTTCTCATTTCTAATTAAGTACATTAATATTTTCATAAATGATCCCAATAGATTCCAACTAAGTGCCCCATTTCTAACTTTAAACAATAATAATGTAAAGCATTTTATACACGAAATTTGTTTAGTCCTTGTTTAAAAAATATTATATGTCAAAAATTTTAATAAATCGAGATTTTTAAAATTGTTTTGAAACTCAGGTAATTCTGAAATAATGTCCGAGATCTCAAAGAAGTTAGCTTAAAATTTTTATGGATATCACCCATGCCTATGCATATATCGAATATAAATCATTGACTCTACAAAAACACACACACACAAATATATATTTTTAGTCTCCAAGGAAAACGGAATTTTCAAAGCAATCTGATAAAATTCAATTCCTAACAAAAAGAGAGATTTCTATTTACATTTTCATAGAGAATATAAATGTATGCATTTTTGAGTTCATTATATTTTATTTTGAAAAAGTGTCCAAGATTCTGTTTAAAAATTTTTATGAATATCACCCATGCCTATGCATATATGAAATTTTTTTAAAAATATGTATAGTCGTATAAGAACCAGCAGTATATGATGAGGAAAATCAAGAGAGTATAAGAATGATATTTCATCTTCAGAAGAGCATTGGTTTCTATTATTGGAAATTTAAATATGTATATTTCGTAAGACGGTCCTTCACCTGATATTTTACTTGGAGATTACAAAACTAGACGGTTTCAAGCTAAGACTACCTTAAATATATTTGAGTAAAATCTTTTTGTATAAATCAATATTTATACATTAGCTAGAGATTTTTGCTCTTAGGATATCAGTAAGTATCTAGATTCTTATATTGATATAGATATACAAGAAAAATCAGTTTTCAATATTATAAATATTTTATATGAGGTAATATAACTCAGAGACTTGTGGGAAAGTCATACAGATGATTCATTGATTATTTGGAGAAAGAAGAAACTTTTCTTGATTATCTGCATCGATATAAATCGAACAATATCAGAAAATTACACTGCTTTACTTTTACGTAATATTCGAAAATATTTTCGTATGAAAATATCGAAATTTTGGGTAATGTTAGAATCAAGTATTTTAAAAATTTTTACATTAGCAAAGGGAATTCTAAGTTTCCTTCTTGAAATTCGCTCTTTCTTTCTCTATATATGCAAGAATAAGTGACTCACTCCATCCCAAGACCTTCTGAACTATTAGACGTACGGACTTCAAATTTAGCAGGCATGTTTCTCTTTAAGTGTAGAGATCTTCTAAGAACGGGTTATGGGTCTACAGGAGGGGTTCAGGGAATTTTCTGGTTAAAAACTTCTCATTTTTGAACCATTAGAGCTACAGAATTGAAAATATTTGGCATGTTTCTTTTCTTGAACAGAAATCCAGGCTTTAAAATAATAGATTATCAAAGAGAGGGGATGGGGAAATATTTCGAGGGTGCTATAAATAAAAAAATTTCTGTTATGAGGAGTAAAAGATAAGTTTTTTGTTTCGTTTTAGAAGTACAAGTCCTGCCTTTTTTACATCAAGAAGCGAGGGCTATAAAAATGTTTTTAATCCACTTGAAAGCATTGAGAAATAAAAAAAAATGCTTGGATTGAGAAATAAATAAATAAATAAACATATAGTCATGTACCATTATAAAATGTATAGAGTGACAGCTGGAAGTGGATAACTGCTATTTTATTGTAAAAGCTTCTCATACATCTATCTATATTTTAGCGTAAGAAAACGAGTTAATATAAATGGAAATTATTGAACTGATAATTGGATTGATTCTCATGAATTCCATTCTCTTTTTGTAACAGAGATAATAAACTATTTAACAAAGTAATTTCTTCTTTTCTTTTTTTTAACATTTCAATTTTATTAAAATGTTTTATTTTGTTTATATGTCTGTAGTTCTTGACACATATAAAATTAAATCCATTCTTAAGTTCATGAAGATGGTTTTCAAAATGGGAGTTTAATTTCCCACTTTAATAGAAGAATTGCAACAACTGTATTAAAATAGGATGTTTGAGAAATTATTTCAAAACAAATATATAAAAATTTTGAAGCAATTTATTTTATCCGCTATACAGGGCAGTCTCAGAAGGTAGCTAAGATAAATCCAATGTTTGAGGAAGCCACCTTAACTGAATATAACATTTCTTAATATTCTTTTAATTTAAGTGATTAATTTACAAACAAGCAGAGTGACCAGCTTTATCAAAAGTTGGTCTAAAATTAAAGAAAATGAAATAATATTATTCCAAATAAATTTTTTAATCAAGAGCATATGAAGTTAAAAAGCAATCATTAATCACTATGTTCATCGGAGGAATTTTTCATTGTTGGGAAAACCATATTCCACTGCACCAACATTCCCCCTTCCGACTATATATGAGAATGTCGTTATATACTTAAATAGAAAATGCAGTTCAGTTCATTATTGGAATATTTACATAAAAAATTAGGACCAAAGGAACTACAATCGGTATAGCAGAATAACGCCATAATGCAAACAAATACATGTATGTATGTTATGCATTACTATTTCTTCTTTATTTCCCATGCGAGTGTGTGCAGCATATCACATGAACAGTGTCTAAACCAGAGGTACTCTAACTTTTTTCTGATGGGCCGCATACATATGTCAGCTACTTCACTCGGGCAGCATACATATGTTAATTATTTCACGTGGGCCGCCACATGAGGATAAATGCGTAAGGAGGAGTGAGAAATGCTTTGAAATCCAAGATAACATTGAGAATTTAAAATGTGGAAAATTGATTCAAATATTATACCTCCTGTTTTGCTTTTTTTAATTATTATTTTTTATATTTTTTTATTTTTGTCACAGACACTGAATTAGAAGTATTTAAGAAACACTCCTTCACAATTTCTGCATCAGTAAACGGTTCCATATGATTACCAATAACATAACAAACTTCATAGGTTGTCTTTGTTACCCCGCTGTGATATTCCCACTGACAAAACACGTTGTTACTGTTTCAATGAATATTTACAGTAAAACCTATTTATCCCCTCTTGAAAGGGATCTTGAAAGAAAAGTATCATTGGATGAGAGAGAGAGATTCCTGTTTATTGGTATTTTTTAAACACAGCGCTTTCGTGACAAATCAAACTAGCACTGATCCCCATGTTTATTTTTCACTACAAAACAATCAACCTCCAAATCGTTCGAATATTTTTCGCTTGCAAGGTATGAAAGATTGTTAAAAATTAGTTCCATCCATAAAATTGTTGCTACTCCAGTGTTGTCTGTTATCACTAAACATAACCGTACCAAATAGAAAAAGAATATCAATTCGTACCCGTCCGACACCGACAGTAAAAAGCAAAATTGATATATTTGATTTTTTTAATGAATTTTCCACCAAATTTTTAATACAATGTTCTTAAGTGGATTTCTCAAAGCAATGGGTCATGACCGGGTCACATAAAAAAGCTCGGTGGGCCGCAGTTTGAGTATTGCTGGTCTACACTCTTCCCATCCAGATTCTTCGTTATGAGTACATAAAAAATGGCCAAAAATCTCTACTTGTGCATTTTATAGTTTACGAGATAAATATAGTAAATAAAAATCCATATTGATGAATGAATGATGATACATGATGAGATACTGGCGCATTTTTGTGATTCTGTCAGTGGCGTGACGTACAGCCCCGCAATGCGGAAGGGTCAAGTTTAAATGGGGCCAAAAGCTTAATTGACGTCAAGCACGTGTTTAACCAATTTATCAAATAATAAAGGCAAAATCTGATTTCACAGTGAGCCCCGATATTCCGCGCTACGACATTGGAAAAAAACCCTGACTTGTTGGATATAGAATGCCTCTATCGCTGGATCAGTTCTGGGGCCTGCCGGATACCTTCGGAGTTTTTGACTATGGGGCTATCTCTCAGAATTTGTGTATCGAGGCATAGTGACTAAATGAACGGACTTAGTTGATTGTCTGCTTGTTGCTTGTACTTCGATGAACATGTGCTGCTATGACGTGTGTACTCATTCGCTCCATTGCGTGCACAAGCCTGTATTGATATGCACGGTTGACACTTATAACATTTGCCTTTCAAAAATTAACAAATACTGTTGTTGATGTGTTTAATACTGCTTTGACGTCGTTCTTCGTTTTCCTTAGTTTTCTCGTAAGCTATGGATCGTGTACAGGTTTTTTTTTTTTTTACATTTTTTATGTTCGTCCAACGAGGAATCTGGCTGTACAAAGATTGGGTGCTATTTTTAAAACATCTTGTATACTAGTTACTATATATTCCAATTATTTATAAACAAATTATTTTAAAATAGACTAAGAATATATTACATTATAGTATTATTAGATTTACCTTATTTAAATAAATAGACAAATAATTTATCTCTTAACAGATAATCAACTTCTTTTAAAACCCCTTTGCGCATTTGATCGTGTTTGGCACGGGTAAAGATACCGGCAAATTTGCACATGCCCCTGCCTCACAAAAGCGATCCTGTATCACACGTCATTTTTTTCTAATGCCCGTCTAAGGTCTGTTCTAGAAAAGGGGACTATATTGACCCCCAGGGTTCAGAAGATCCCTGTCAAGGGTGGTCACTTGCAAGGGGTCCACGCCAGGGAAATAAAAAAGAGGTGTAAATGGTAGTCTACGATGGTGGCTCTCATTAAGCCAGATCATCGCTTTAATTTTAAAAGAAAATGTATTCAATTGGAAACCATATTTTACCTATTAGCAAATTTACTTACCAAATTTAATAAGATTAATTTTCGGTTACAAGGTGACATCATGAATATAATTAAAGCAAGGATCATCAATTCAGCTTTTCTTGACAAAGAAGTATAATATTGGGTGTAGAGAATTTTCCCAGTTTCTCATTTTGTTACATACAATCTGCCTGGAATGTTTTAGCGAACATTCAGCATTTAAATGCCCTCTAATCAGATATTGAAAACTGGTTTGTGAATGTTTTAATTATAGTAATACCACAGCACACAAGGAATTTGTATGGTCACATTGAAAAAAAATAAATGTCATATTACAAGATGAACTGATTGGAATAGGCAACAACGAAGATCTTCAAGTAAATTTAGAAACGGGTGTCGGCAATTTTGGCTTTAAAAAGTCATACCTTTTGTTCATCTTGCATTATGGAATATCGTGAGAAACAATTTCGTTGCTTTTTCTTGTGAAAAGATTTCGACCGTGGTTACTAATCCCACCTCCCAAAAACTTTGACGCTACTAATCGAGGAGATTTATGGTTAAACACGACAAGATTGATGTCAAATATTGAAAAAATGATTATTGTAACGCTAAATTCATGTCTCTCGCTAAAAACGTTTTTAATTGTTGCTCAATCATTTTATGTAACAGCTTTTTAATGTATTTTTAAATTTTAATTCCAAATTAACATGTGGTTCTTAACTTTTAAGCACTATACTTCATCAGAGTTAAAATTCAATATAAGTAACTCTATATGAGCTGTCGAAAAGACATATAATACAAAATAAATGTGCAAAAATGTAATATTATGTAAGCAGGGGTTTATTCAAAGACGAAAAATATGGCAAGGCGTCTATGAGACAAAAAAGTTTGGGAACCTCTGTGGGCTAGATTATAATTAAATTCTTTATACCATTTAAACTATAGTAAATACATAAAACTATCCATGCTATATTGAACTATACCTGTATATTCATTATCTGACAAAAAAACCTTGATAATTTTTTACCATTTTTTTTAAAAACGATTATTTTAAGGGGTTAAAGCAGGGGGTCGGCAACTTTTTAGCTGTGGCGTGCCAAAAGAATTTACCAATATGATTCAGCGTGCTACATAGCAGGACATTTTTAAAGCAATTCGATTCCCACAATCATGTATGCAGAGTTGGAGAATAGAGGTCAATAATATAAAGTATTTGAGCTTTATTATATATGAACTTTGCACCATTTAAAGATATTTCTTAACATAAAATAAACATCATAAAATGTAGCTTTTTCTTCAATAAAAATAAGAACAATTTAAGTATTTTAAGCATATTAAAACAAGAAATAGACAACATAAAATTTAAGTATTTCCCTCCATTAAAGTTAAAAAGAAAAGGTAAATGAAAATTATAATGAAAACCTAGTGCTCATACTTAAAGCCTAATCCGTACTGTTCATTTTTCATACCGCAAAATCAGGGGTATAATGTGTGACTTTCAATTTGACACGATTCTGAGCATTTAGTTGTAAATTATTTCTTTGCGGACTCGAAATATTTTTCATATGAGGAAAGAATTGTTCCCACATAGATATGCGGAGCCAAAAGCGGAAAGCAGAGAACAGGCATTTTTTTATCTTCAAAGAATTACTTATACCCAGTACTGATATTCAATAATTTAATAAACAGCTGTAAATTTATCTTTTGTGTGAGTCAACTTTTAAATTTTTTCGCAACTTCGTAAATGTTCATAATTTAGGAAGATGTTTGACAAATAAGGTCCAATACAAATTTATCATCTTCCATCCCCTTAAAAATTAACAAATTTGTAAAGTAGTGCAGAGTGCTACTAAAAATTGTACTGCGTGCCACCTATGGCACGCGTGCCATAGGTTGTCGACCCTCTAAATAAAAGCATTCAGCTTTACACCACGGAAATGATCACACAGCATGGCATCGAAGATAGTATGCTTATTTAGTATGTAGTGATTTAGAATACATTTTGCTTTTGTCAAAACATTTTTTATGTAGTTCACATAAATTTAAACAAAATCTCTCTTTTTGTAAAAATAAATTTAGATAATTTTCACAAACGTATGAATTATAACTTGACTTATGCAACTTTTTCATAAAGAATATTAGTGTTAATAATTGTTTCAGAATTCATACTTTCCTTTTAATTAAAATAAAAATTCATATTTTATACGAACTTCTATACAGAACATACAACTAGGTGGGTATTTTTTTCCCGATGTGTATCATAAAATAATAAAGTAAATTCCAACGTCAGCAAGTAAGAGTAAAATAACTAAGCAAACATTATATCAAAATACATATTTTAATAACTGATTGGAAATAAAAGAAATATGTTAAAAAGAATAAAGAAACCTAAAGACAGAATAAAATGATTGAAATTAAGCGTATTGATAGAATTTAACTACAAGTTTTGAAATTTTCCCCTAGCAGACGAATGACTCAACCTCTAAGAAAACCACATAAATAAATGTCTATACATCTTTAGAAAAGTATTACGCAAATATTTTAACGAATACTTCGAATTATACTTTAAGTATCTAACAAAAAGAAACCAGAATAGATCCCAGACTCTAAGCATCAACTCTAATTTGTTTACCGCACATGAAACCGATTGCAATAATATTGAATTGCGGAAAGTGGAAAACAGAAACCTTGCCAAAACATTACAAATTGATCTGTCAAAGTTTTCTAAACCCACGTGATACTCGTCTTTGTTATTGTAGTAGAACTGCGCGCGCGAAAGTGGAGGACCAATCAGATGGGAGCTCTTTCTGCGCTTAGGTGCAAGAGGGATTCGACTAGAGGAAACAAGAACTATTTTCTCGCTAGAACTTCGATGGACTGGTCGCAAATGGACAAAGGTCCAGAATAAAATTTCTGGAAGTGTTAAAAGAATATTTTTGAAAATGTGTCTGTGAAAAAAATATATTAAAGTGATTGTGGGAGCCATGATGCGAAGAATCGAGGTAAGATATTTGGAATTATTTTTAAAAATTAGAAATCGTAAATAGGAATTATATTAAAAACTCGTGGTTTGTAATATTTTTGGGGACTTACCGTTCATTGAACTTATTATCTCAATGCACATTCCGTAAAACTTAAGTTAATGTTGCACACATTTTATTTTATATAGATTAAAAATGACGTTCTTGAAAAAGATCCGTTGTATAAAAACATATTAATATTTTGTTTTTAAATCTCTTATTTTTAATGATAGTAAATATCGTTTGGGTAAAAAATATTTATTCTCTTATTTTGATTAGTGCTATTGAACCTTGGAAGATATATATCCCACTGTTCATTTTATTTTTAAAGCATTTTACGTTCAAAAAAATAATTATTTCTGAACAAATATTAGACTCATTTTAAAT
This sequence comes from Trichonephila clavipes, assembly GCA_019973935.1. Lineage (NCBI taxonomy): Eukaryota > Metazoa > Arthropoda > Arachnida > Araneae > Nephilidae > Trichonephila > Trichonephila clavipes. Next base: position 22,495 of record BMAU01004507.1, read on the forward strand.
AGTTGAATTATATTTATTGTAGAAAGAACTGTAGACTTTTATAAAATTTAGACAAATCTTTCTCGGGAAAATGAATCAACTACCAAATAAATATATTATTTGATAAAGTGTTCAAAATTAGTGAAACCATATTAGATTTATAACTTTTAACGTGTATTACGAAATGCTAGTCATTTTAATGTTCGAATAAAGTATTTGTACTTACGCATTTTTTAAAAGAAAAGATTTTTCATGCAAATGTTATGGTGCAGAATTTATTTGCCGTTTCTCGCACACTCAAATTTTAACGTTCAATGACCTCTATGTTTTATTTCTTTGGGTGTGTTTTTTACAAACTTTAACAATAATATATTTTAAGTGAAGAATTAAAAGATAATCGCAAATTTTTAACACTAAACTTCTTTTGTTCTAAATTAATCAGAGATATCGAAAAAGAATTTTCTTTCAGAAATTATGTATTTGTAAGGGACAATATTATTTACTATTGCCTATTTTTAAATATCGGCAATTAAATCATTTAAACTGTAACGAGCTGTAACTTTCGAAAGAAAAACAAGCTGATCATTAAAATAGTTGTTAGAATTAAATTTTTGTCTCTGTATTTAGCTGAAAGTTGAATAAACTTTAATGTATGCAAGTTAAATGCAAAATGTTTAAAAACTTATTTTCTATTTTATGCACTTAATAAATTTAATTAATTATTTGCTGTACATTATTGTATAAGAATTTTACTATAGAATGCATATAAAATGCAAATTTTACAAAAATATTATTTCAATACCTTTGTTTTTATTTATGTAAAAACTTTTCTACATGAATGTGAATGTATATTAATTAAATGCGCATATTATTATCCCTATTTTCTAAGCAGCTTGAAATAAAGTTTGTTGTTAATTGCCTATTTTGCTATTACAACGACGTAATTACTTTTCTACAAAAATAAAAACTAAACATTTATTCTGTAATACGTTATAAATAAGAAATAATTTACAAACATTGTATCGCTCACTTTATTTTGTTTTTACATTGCTTTTAAATTTGAAAAATAGTTTTTCATTTAAATTGCAATCTAACATTAAATACACACAGAATACTTGTAAATAGTAGGTGTTTGATATTTTTGATACAATTATATTTTGGATATGTAGCCAATATAGTTTCATCTGTGCTCCGTAAATGTTACTTATTTTTTCTCTTAATATGTCTTTGCATTTGTATTTTTCTAACAAAAAGAACGGGAGCTTTGGCGCAGTGAATTGCGTTGGCATTGTTTAATTCATTTTAAATAAAAGTATGAACTTTTTAAAATTGTGTATACATTTTAATAAATTTTATCATTTTTTTCATTCAACATTAATGTTAGCAGAAATGTTCATTATCTGGTGAGCGTATTGACTTTCATTATTAATATAAATTGTAGAATATTATGTGAAAAACTTTGCAGTTATAACTTTGATTAAAAATGCAACAATGAAATTAAATATTGGGAAGAAGTATTTAAGATTCCAGCTACATTCGATAAGAAAAAGACTCCTTGCATTGGATTCAAAATAACTATCGATTACCCTTATTGGTTTCTATAGTTAGTGTCTGTGTCACATGATTAGATATCGCGTAGACTCGATAACAATAAGTGAAAAAATTGGAAGATGAAATGCATAATGTTTGTATTCTGTTATAAATAGTTTTTATCACCTAGGTAGCAAGTTGAAATGAATTCAAGAAGGGACATGACGCTGAATAAGAAACTGAAATTTATCCTTCGATTATATTATATGGTATATATATATATATATATATATATATATATATATATATATATATATATATATATATATATATATATATATATATATATATATATACATATATATAGTTTTTATATCTAGATTAGTTGCCGTTTTTTTATCAAGATCGTTTTCTCTAGTCTCAAAGCATAATTATTCTTTTTTTCCTAGTATTGCACTAAAAAGGGTGAACTCACTTTAACACGATCCTCGGAAATATTCTCGTGACCACGGCAGCCAAGTGGTTAAAGTCATGAATTGGTGAATCTGATAAAATGCTGTGTAAAGAGCGCTAATGAAGTTGAGATGTGGTGTGGAAGTTTAAAGGGGGGGGGGTGCCAGATCAGGTGTCGTTCACGCAGTTGACCGAGATTTAAAATTACGACTTCTGTTCCCACAAAAGCCCCTGTGTTACTGTATAGAGAGAGAGACAGAGAGAGAGAGAAGAGAGAGTGTGACGCTAGTAAAAATTCTCTCCATGTGGAATTTCCCCGTTTTTCCCAAGTGTAAACAGGAAAAATATGAAGTTGAGTTTTTTTTTCCAAAGTAGGTTTTGTTGTTACAGACCCGTTGGTAGGGTGGCAAAATTTGAAAGTTTGCATAGATCAGTAGTAAAGCGGAGGGCAATGCCGTTTGAATTTTGGAACATATTGTGAGATTGCTCCAAATACACTCAGGAACATTGAAAATAGCGACCCAAGAAGAAAGCATCGGATTGAAATAAAATTTAATACACATAATGACACAGATGAGAGATTCACTTGATCTCAAAAACAAGACAATTAAACGAATACAGGGTGTGCAACGACACAAATACTGGGCAAATACAATAGGGCGTTGGACCACCTACAGCTGCAATACATACCACCACATGGTCCGGCATTGAGTTGATTAGCCACCTTCTGTTGTCCTCAGGCAGATGCGCCCACAAATCTTGAACAGCCATCTCTAAATAATGTACAGAGCGGCACAATGGCAACTGCCGTTTTAGCTGATCCCACACGTGCTCTACAGGGGACAAATCGGTTGAGCGGTCCGGTCATGGAAGAGTCTGAAAATGATGTAGGAAGTCTTGAGCAACTCTTGCTGTATGCGGACGAGCATTATCTTGCTGGAAAATTGCCCCTGGGAGACCATTTAGGAAAGGTTCTACATGGGGTCGAAGAAAATCATCAACGTAACGTTAGCCCGTTAAGGTTCCACGCATCACAATTATAGTGGACCGGATATCATAGGCTATGGCCCCCCAGATCATTACACCAGCTGTGCGGGCAGTGTGACGTAGAACAGAATGGGGTGATTGTACCTCTCACCAGGGCGCCTCCACACCGGTACACGGTTATCATCTGTCCCCAAAACAAACCGGCATTCATCACTAAACACATCATTTTGCCAATCTGTGACATTCCACATTGATCTGGCTTGGCACCACTGTAGACGCAGTTGCCGATGTTCAGGTGTTAAATGGAGTGCACGGAAAGGGCGCTTGGATTTAAGATTTGCTTCTGCAAGGTGTCTGGAAATTGTTTGTGGAACAATTGCTACACCTACGTCTGCTCGTATTGTTGAACGAGTCACTGTGGGGTCCACAAGTGCTTGCCGCACGATCCTTTGATCCTCTCTCCTCGTGGTCTTCCTGGTCGCTCCAGACCCGGTTTTCCGCGCGTGGGTACCTTCTCGTGTCCACTGCTCCCAACAATTTCTAACGACACTCTCCGAACGATTCACCTGGCCAGCAACATGGCGCGTCGACCAGCTTGCAGTTTTCATCCCGATGATCAGGCCTCTGTCAAACTCGCTTAACTGTGAGAAATGTCTTCTTGCACGTTTACCTGACATGTTTCGCTTACCAAAGTCTTCTTACAATCGGCGGGTAATCGTCACGTTTATGAATCTTCGAATTTGCGCTAGCTTATATAGCACCCTCTTCCTGATTGTAGCGCCACCTCAGCGTGTATGAGCATGCGTATTGGCACAAAACAGATCATTTGCATATTACATTACGCTGTACTTATTTGCTAAGTTTCGCGATTGTACTTAGCTTCTTTCTTGGGTCGCTATTTTCAACGTTCCTGAGTGTATAATGGATTGGGATTGCTGTAAAATAAATCTAATTTTCTTCAACTTTGATATAGTGAGAAGAGAAATTTCGAACCGTGAGACAAAAACTCGTTATTAGATTATGGCTGAAAATTAGATAATTCATTGTCAACATAAAATTTGAATTAATGTTATACTAGATGTGGAATCAACGACTTGTGACGACAAACCAAATAGTTTTTAATTGCATTTTAATAATGAGTACAACCACTGAGATCTTATCTAACTTCAATTCCACACCACTAGAGAACGTGAAATTTAATTCAATTTATTGCGCAATCGCTCCCATGATTCCACACGTAAAATGTTTAACGGAAACACACATGCTTGATATATGCAGTGCTTCGTGATCACCAGATCTTCTCATGGAACTGCCGACCATGTTAAAACCACCATGCTGATGGGGGTCATCTTTCGCTAATAATCTGTAGTTTTGCTGTATGTAAAAATGCCTTTTTTATGGCGACTCAAAATTTGTTTGTATCTCGTGTTAAATTGCCATCACGTTTTGATCAGAAAAGGAAAACGGCGAACCATATATATATTTTTTCATCTTGATAAAAAATTTAGAGTTCTGCTGCTAATAACCCTTTTGAAACACTACAGCGACCAAAGCCGAACTGAAATTCAACTCAACTGAAATGCATTAAAACTCAGATAATGTTTCCTTTGAGCCACAGATCGTGAGAACAAAAATCGTGTGATCGGGGAATAGAGCTCGTGGTCTCCTTGGATGCACGGGAACTCATTTCAATAAAATTATCGTGTATAGAAGCTGATGCACTTTTAATCAGTTAGAGTTCAAAGTCAATACATTTCATTTGTGAGGAGGTGTTTTGTGTGTACCATCTGATTCTGTCGTCTTACTAAGTTTCAAAATTATGAGTGGATTTTGCTGTCAGGAACAGAGTTTTATGTCAAACGGGAAATGACATCTGCAATTGGACAACAAAGTCTGAGTATGACGTAACATTTAATAAAATGAGATTGTCCTTACCTGCCATGGTACAACATACCGGGTGTTTCAAAAGTCACGCACATCCGCATGGTAATTCTTGTTGCTTAAAAACCAAAAGAGTTGATTAAGATTTCTGTCACTAGATGGCAGCAGGGGCCCCATTATAAGAAGTTTTGAACGTAGCAGGCATCAGTTTCAAAATACTTGTCAGTTACAGTCAGTTGAGCACAACAGCAGGTGTATGATTTTTTTTTCAAGATCAAAGAATAGCCATCGTGGAATTTTATTTCGCTACAAAATCTCATTGACTGTGATAAATAAATTTCAGCAGAAATATCCAGGTAAAACAGCACTAGATGCATCAACGGTAACACGTTTAGTGCTACAGTTCTGTAACACAGGATCGGTTGCAAACAAGATGCAATTGGATAGAGCGTCCATAGAGAAAACGAAAATGGCAGAGAGATGAGGATACCACTTTACAATGAAGTCCAATGAAAAGACCGTTCGTCTACATAAATATCATTACAGAATTCATATTCTTGTGGAACAGTGATGAACGGTTATATTGTTTGCAGCAAGATGGTGCAACGTGTCACGCGTCACAGGAAGGTATAGAAGTTTTAACTGCATTTTTCGATGATTGTGTCATTTTCAAAGGACTTTGACCACCATGTTCCCAGAACTTGTCAATTCTGGATTTTTCCTTTGGGGATACCTGAAAATTTTCACCTTCAGGATTGATTCCCCAACGCTTGATGAACTGAAGAGTAACATCCGTCATACAATATCGGACATTAAATCTCACACACTTCGTAAAGTGTCAATTAATCTGGTAAAAACAGTTCGACTTTTGTCCAAGAAAATGGACATCATTTTGAACATCTATTGTCATTTTACCCTGTTTGGCACCTGGCAATAAAGATACCTGTTCAACCTTTGTTTGTCCTTTATTCTGTTTGTTAACATAATTCATCTGTCTTTAAAACTCAACCACAAAGGTTGATGTACATGACTTTTGAAATACCAGGTATGAAGACATTTTTTTTTATCGGTTATACAGTAGAGTCCCAAAAACTCGGCCTAATGTAGACCGAAGGGTGTCCGAGTTAGGTAAAATGCCGGGTTATCGAGAATGAGGTTAAAACAGAATAAGCACGAGGGTTTCCTCTGAATATATTATACTGTACTTGTGTATGTATTGTTTGCTTGAAAATACTGTGAAAAATAAACTGTCCAAATACCCTTAAACAAAAGGTTATCGCATGCCGAGTTTTCGGGATTGTACTATTTATAAATTTATGAATTTTGTCATTCATAAAACAAATCTAAAAGTCAAGCGATCTTCGTAGCTATAGCAACTTAACTGTCAAAGGAAAACATTTCTAGCTGATACTTATAAAGTTCAAAATTCATTTGATTTAAATGTTTTAATAGTCGAATGATGACATTGCAATCATCGTTAATAATGATGTGAAATACAAGAGAGCTTCTGAATTCGAGTTTTAAGTGATAAAATTGTTGAGCTCTAAGGGTTCAAAGCGAAAAATAACGACTGTTTTCGTATGTTAAATATAATTGAAATTCAAAATTCTTTTAGCTTGAGTTGGATTCTTTTTAAATATTTGATACATGCAATTTTTTCACAATTATTTTTTCTCCCTGAATCTGATTGAAACTCGTAACGTAGATCGGCATGCTGAAGGAATTTTGCTTAGTGAATGAGTAAGTCTTTACTAACCATGCACTATGAAGCAACAGGGGGACCATAGACGACGAACTTTGTAATTCTGAACCATCATTAAGCGAGGAGGATGCCTGAGCTGGCATCTCTTCTCCGAACTTCCACGCCAGCCAACAAAATGACGTTTATCCTCGACAGATTTAGCATACATCATCTCCTCTACACGACGGATCTCTGTTGTACAAGGATTTGAGTTCATTGCACGCCACAAGTCCGTACCTGTAGCCTCTAGGCAATTGTGGACACTTTAGACATTCATATAATCATTTGAATTTGTTTCAGCTAAAACATCTCTCTAGTTTTATACACTTGTGTAATGCACAAATTTATCAAGCACACGAAATCGCTTAGGGGAATTTGAAATGAAACTATAAATGGTGCTTAGCCACTGAAATTAAATTCTATCTTCACTAAATTTAGATTTCATATTTCAAGTTAAATGCAAGTTTTCACACAATATGAAGAAGCAACCAAAAATTGCTACCTGAAAGTCCCGATCAGGAAGTCTAGTAATAATCAAGATTTCCAGATTCGATGTGAATGATGTACGAGCAGAGTCATGAGTTCGAATCTTCATTTTACCCAATATCGTCGCTATGAGTATTGAAGCCTAAAGCCTCTTAAATTGAACTGACTCTCAAAATACTTAAATAGCGTAAGATATCTTAGTTATTTTGATACTGGAAGGAAGTTACGAGACTCCAAACCACAATTGCCTTCATGTTGCTCTGGAACGGGTTCCCAAAGTGGTACCTACGAACTCGTGGAGTTCCTTTTGACTACTGAGGGGGATCGAGCAGAAAATTAAAATAATTTGGGGGGAGTACGTGGACAAGTTTAGGAGGTTCGCGGAAAGTTTAATATAAAGTAAAATATTTGCCGCCCATCCGGTACAGTGGCTAGTGACGCTTATTAATGTGCCGTATGTTCTGGGTTCGAACCCTTAAGAAGGCATGGATTCTTGTAAATGCTTAGTGCCATTTTACGCCATGGGGTTACATTAAATAGCCATCGAGCCACAATTCCTCTCGTGAAGTTGATGAAAGGAGAAGACAGATGGGAGGCCCATGACCACGTATAGGGTGTTTTCCCTAAAGTTTTAGCTGGATCAAAATTAAATAGAACTGGCACCTGTGTACATGGTGCTTAAAGCTGCGGATAACGAAAGGCGTATATCTTGTCCTTTGCCGCGATGAAATCGTGGGCCTGGATCCGACACCGTCAGACAGGTAGCATTATTAACAACAACATATTGGTGATCTATTTCGTTTTTTTGAAAATTACAAAAATTAATTCTGATTTTTGTCAATTTTTTTAAAGTATAGATTGGTTTATAAATTACTAGTAATGACAAACACCGCACAGTGAATTTCGAGCTGATAGCGAATGTGCCTGTCTGTGAGGTTTAAATAGGAACGGAATATTGCTATTACATGCAATAATATTGGTCTTAAAATAAGAAAGGGATATAACAAATTTTCCTTTGTTTTAAACCGAAAGCAGTATTATGCTTTGCATTGTTCAGATAAAATGCGTTATGTAAAGAATATTTAGTGCAGTTGATTTGTTGTGTAAAAATTTAGTAACCAATGTTATACTTTTATGTGTGTTAAAGTTCATTTATAAAGTAGTCTTATTATATAACGCTTGCTGCGAATCAGGTCACTACTGCTGCGATGCATGCCTAAAGGTTACCACTGCTAAGGTGCTGGTAAGATGCAGCGTTGTTGAGATTGCTGTTGAGGCCGGATCACTCCTGGGAAAGGCTGCGTCAAGATAACATTGTGATGGTCGTAGATATGAGCCTTGATAGGTCGCAGTAAGTGTTAGAATGAGTCTGCTGGAGTGTGCTGGGGCATCGTAGAGTGTTGATGCCTGTAAAAATGTCTCTCTAGCGCTTATGAAGCTTCGTAGCGTATCTAGTCTTGGGGTTTCCTCTTTTGGTGTCTTTAAAGGTGGAATACATCACGTCCACAAAAGTGACACGTGAGGCAGCACATAGCTGGGATTACTATTCCGCTATTGGTCCTAGTCCTCCTCATGCGGTGGACTTAGAAGTCGGAGATAAGCGGGAAAACTTCGCCGGTTACTTTTCTGTCCGCTGGGCAAAGGAAGATCAAATGTTGTCTTGCCTTATAAAATAAGCGTCGTAGTGTTCGGTCTTGGTTATTTGCCCACCCGAAACTCTATGACCGTTGAGACGTGTCTAGTTACCAAACAGGAAGTGGCCCTTTGGTGGAAACCACCGCTCGTTTATTGATATCATATTCATCATCGATTATTTACCACTTTCAGAATATCATAGTTAACTTTGTTATTTTTCTAGTATGTATTGAAAAAAGTTACACCACTTGGGGATTCACGGCTAAATTATAAGTATAAAAATGGATTCAATGGGCACAGCAAGTTTAGGAATCACTGCTCTAAAGCGAAGGTAATTTAAAACATGCCGAAAATCTTCCTTATTTGACTACGGATTAAAAGAAAGAAGATTTGGTGAACAAGCAAATTTATAGTACAGCCGAAGTTACTTTGAGCCGAAACATAATTAAACGAAGATGCTTAAGTGAGATTAATTCCGTCTTTTGTTAATGAGACGGATCGTATAATTTAATCGTAATAATTTATTATCCATTATATAAAAGAGAAGAAAGGAGGAAAAAAAATCAGCAGACACGAAACTGATCCAATCTGAAAGAGACATTAAGAGGCTGGATAGGATTCGATTTATTATGTTTTCACTGTACTACTGCTGTCTTACGGCTATTGGTCGAAAATCTATTACGCGGAAAATGATACGGAATAATTGTATGAAGGAAGTATACATATTAGTAGAAATAAACTTAAAGCAAATGCAAGGGATATTTTATTCTTTTTTTTTAAGCAAATGAATGTATTTACTTTTCTCCCCCCCCTCCATGAAATTCGGAAAAAAACTAATCTAATAAATGCTACTGTAGCTTAACATCAGGGTACTTGTAGCATGATTGATATATAAAACGGGGAACTAAAATCGAAAAGTGTTGGCTTCGGCTTTCGTTCTTCTGAATGAATAACTGAGTGTTTATTAATGTCGCTCGATAAAGCTAAACGAAAGGTATTGGCGACGGACTTCGTAATTGTGACCCACGGTTAAGTGATGAGGATGACACCTGAGTTGGTATTACATCAGTGTTTCTCAAACTTTTAATATTGGCGACCCAATATTGAATCATAATTTTCATCGCGCCCCCCTGCCCCTCCATACAAACAACACTACATTGAATTCAATAATACTATATTCTTAGGCTAAAGGTACAATGCGACTTTAACCTCTTAAGTGCCACTGGCGTATATATACGTCTTGCCCAACCATTACGTTAAATGCCCCGGGCGTATATATACGTCTTTCTAAAGTACGATATTTCTGTGTAGTGCGATTTTTAAAATTATTCCGAAGGTTTTGGACTGCAATATAAATACAAGGTTTTGGACAGTGTTTGCGAAGGGTTTACTTATATCAGGAAATTTCTTTACTTATTTCTTTTTTAGCCACCCCCACTCTAAAACATCGCATGCGTATACCTTAGGGGAGAACGGAGGCATTGTGGAGCGAATCGTGTAACTTTTAATCGACAATTAAGGGATTATTTATAAACCGTACAAATTATCAAGATAAGTGTTAATTTTTGTATACAATTTTATTTATGACAAGCCCATGGGGTCACTTAAACGTTCTTAACTTAGTATTGTCAAATTAATTATAAAATACATGTGTATAGTACTGATACATTTACAAGGGTATTATATCAGTGTAAATGCTAATTTCATTTTTTTATTACGCCGGAATGTATTTTGTTCGTTTACTTCCAGTAAATTAATAATTTCTTTAAATAATCTTTGGTTTTCGACTTTCAATAAGCTCGCCCCCTCCTTAGAGTTATCATGCCCCCCTAGGGGGCACGCCCCACAGTTTGAGAAACACTGTATTACATTCTTCTAACTCCTAAATGGGAGTGAGTGTGAATGTTTTTTCGTCGGGTTATAAAGCAACACAAGGGCTCTTGATGACGGACGTCGTACTTTGAACCATGACGAAGACAACATACGAAATGGCTCCTCTCCATATCACCACGCCAAAGGAAGGATTTTGAGCCAGGGCATATTTAACGCGCATCAACCGCTTTACACGGAGGGTCTTTATTGGCGCTAGGGCTCAGACTCATCACACAAGCTTTTAACCATGACCATTGGGCTACATCTTTCCACTCGTTCTTCCGGAAATGGTCACGCTATGAGGTTGAAGAATTACTTTCTATGGAACGTTAAGTCTACACGGTACCCCAGAGTGGTAGTTAGAGGAGTAGGAGTAAAATGCCAGCTTAAAAATTGACCGTGTGTATGCTTAAAGCATTCAAATGGCTACTCTTGTAATACAAATAAATCAAACTGACTGTATGGGTATATTTAAACGTGAAGCTCAGTTGTGGAATTCGAATAGAATAAAGCTGTTGGCAAAATTCTTTATTAATATAACCAGGTTGCTGAAGAATTAAAAAAAACTCACATAATTCTTTTTGTGTGTAAGTTTTTATTTTAGTTGAAAATTAACTAGCCTATGCTAACAGTTAATTACGTTGCTAATGCCATGTTCTTAATTTTACTTTTAACTCGTTCAGACTGGGAAGCATGAAATTTAAAAAATAGGATGCGTTTAATAGAATTTTAATGAAACTCATACATTTTTTATATTTAAAGTTATAAATTAATTGCTAAAAAAGGCAAAACTTAAAGTCCAGTGGCTGTGGGGTAGCGTATCGCGTTTCCATGCGAAAGTTCAGGGGTTACCCCGGGCTGGGCAAGTTCGATTCAGCCTTTCATATTTTCAGTGGGTTGACAAATAATTAAAGAGTGTTTTTTTTCCAGGTATAGAAGTTTAAGTTGGTATTACTTTCCAAGATGACGACCGATTTAACAGCTGTCAAGTGATCTATTCTCAGTTTGGTTTGGCAATTCATCAAAACGATCATCAAGCAAGGCGTAAATTCGTCGAATGGGCCCAAAACGAGATTGCCGTTGTTCCCGATTTTCATAAGCGAATTTTGATTAGCGATGAAGCGCACTTCTGGTTGAATGGCTACGTCAACAAACAAAACTGCCGCATTTGGAGTGAAGCTAATCCACAAGCGTATGTCGAAACACCGTTACATCCAAAAAACTGACTGTTGGTGCGCTTTATGGGCTGGTAGAATCATTGGTCCGTACTTATTCAAAAACGATGAAGGCCACAACGTTACAGTCAATGGTGATCGGTATAGAGCCATGATTAATAACTTTTTCATTCCTGAATTGACACAATCATGATGTCCAGGAGCTGTGGTTCCAACAAGACGGCGCAACATGTCACACAGCTCGTGCCACAATCGATTTATTGAAAGACACGTTTGGTGACCGCCTTTTTTCACGTTTTGAACCTGTGAATTGGCCTCCAAGACCTTGTGATTTAACACCTCTAGACTATTTTCTGTGGGGCTATGTAAAGTTATTGGTCTATGCGGATAGGCCACAAACGCTTTACCATTTGGAAGACAACATTCGCCGTGTTATTGCCGATATACGGCCACAAATGTTGGAAAAAGTTATCGAAAATGCGACGTCCAGATTGGACTACATCCGAGCCAGCCGTGGCAGTCCTATGCCAGAAATCATATTTAAAATGTAATGCCACAAGATTATCTTTCGAATAAAAAAAAGTTCATGTCAATCGAATAATGCATCGTTGTTTTATTGCAATTTAAAGTTCTATACCTCTAAAAAAACACCCTTTACCAAGCTTTCTTGGGAACTAAACACTAGGGGTTTTGCATCAAACTGACCACCTAATCGGAAATTTTTGTTCATGAGCCTCAGTGTCCAAGGTCACGAAAACTGAGAGGGATGCAGTTAGCCTTGGTGCTTTTGGGAGTTTAGTTTTATACGAAACTTGGGGTGTTGTATATTTTTGTTGACATTTTTTCATTTTAATTTAGTGGTTTTTTTTTTAAATTTCTCTTATTAAAATTTCGTAAAATCGCAATAAATCTTTATATTTTATTGCAAAATTTCCAATTTTTCCCCATCTTTTTTTTATTATTATTTGACATTAGAACGAGAGAGAGAAATATTAAGACTATCGCTTCTTGAATAATTAAATTTCGATATATTTTGGAAATTTATTTTTGTTTTATAGTTTATATTTCGTAACTGTTTCTTTGATTTGCTTTCAAGAAATTTGAACGTTTTCTACGTGTTGATAGCTTAGTGACTAGTATCTTATAGATTCCGATATTGATTCCATAAATAAAAACTGTGGTAGAAAAATGAAATCTGAAGTACCTGAAATCTAGTTGAACTTTAGAATCTTCAAGAGAAATGGTACAGAAGGCAACAGGATTAAATAATAACTTAAAAATGATATTAATATAATAAGGATTCAGAATCACGTAATTGGCGGTTGTTTTCAGCTTTAAATAGTGAAGCTTATTAAGTGAAAATATGATACATTTTATAATCAAGGAAAATTATCTGAAGATAATATTTCAGAGTTAAACCGTATAAATTGTGCGATTTTTTGAAAGTTTTTTAAAGTTAATATATTCTACTGTGTTACAATTGATAGCAAGAGTCGATTCTTATTTATATAATCTTATTTTCCATGCGTATACTACTACTACTAGGTTTATTTGATATGCATTTTCCTAATAAACCTTTGATTGTCTATATAGCAAAGACATATATTTCCTTTCCAGCTGCTGAGAATATATATCTCTCTCGATGGCAAATTACAACATAAATCCCATATGTGTCTCTCTTATGACTCATTCGATCATATTTATGTATATGAGTTGTTTTATATATTGTCGACGGTATTCCTTCTGATATTGGTGTTTTTATTTTATGTCTGTATCCGTTGCGGGGTGGAACATATTCAGGTTTAGTACCGAAGCGGACTTGGGAAAGAAACATGTTGTTTAAGTGCGCGATGCCCCTTTTCTATTGACTTATATTTCAGATAATAAACTGTGAAGAGTTATGGAAAAATGAATTAAGAAATTTATTCTCCTCCCAGGACATTGACTTATTGAACTGAAGGCTTGATGTGATGAAGCTCTCATGTATGTGATAAATAGAATTGTTAGGACTTAATTTTGACATGTGGTATGAATATGGGATAAACTTATAAATTATTCAACCCATGGGACCGTAGATTTTTAAAGAGAATCTTCTTAGAGCTCGAGAGTGAATGAGAAATTTGCCCAGTTTTGCGTAACAGTGAAAAAGCGAACGGAAGTAGTCTCCCCGCCATCCCCCCGAATCGTCACCACGATGGCAGAATAGCGAGTTGGAAGTAAAAGGGGGAGCTGGGACACAACGTGACTTGCATCATATCCGTGTAAAAGTTGGATCATTGCTCACCGCCTATTGGTCAACTTACCCACATTCCTATTGGGGGTCCTTTACCCCAGACCCGGGAACATCTATCAACGGTTGTATGAGATGCAGTGATATTACGGTCTACAGGGGTGCCCAACCCAAATCGATAGTAAAATATTTTGAATATATTTTTTATTTTGATATGTGTGGCCCACCTCAGTTTAGTAAATTTTAACGTGACCCAAATCGGTTGTTGGGCCACGTAAAAATTTACTAAACTGAGGTGGACCACACATATCAAAATAAAAAAAATATTCAAAATATTTTACTATCGTACAGCATTCAAAATATGATATGATCAACATTCAAAATATGATATGACCAACATTCAATTATTGATATGATCAAAAAACACCAAGTTTACCTTTTACTGGATCACAATCACAACAAAGTTGAAAGTCGACCGATTGCACTTGTTGGTGGAAGAATATCTCTTAACCTACAAGGTTCTTATCTACAGTAGATTTATGCTGCCATCTGAGATTACGTAGTATAACAACTATGTGCGTAACATCTTCACATTTTATACTTGTGTTACAGTATGTTTGCATAAAATTGATTTAGAGTTTCAAAATTTTTATTTCAAGTGCAAAAAAGCAATTAAGTAAAGAAAAACAGCTTTGAAATTATTACACTATTTGTCAAAAAAAAGTTTTTTTTCTGCCCAATAGCCAAATGTTTAGTTTTCTTATTGTATGATATTGATTATTGTACCGTGATTAAATATATATCATAAAAAGAAAAAGTTATATAATTTCAGAAGGTTAAAATATTAAACATTTTTATTCTGCTGCCGTAATTATCTTAAATTTCTACTAGCTGGTATTGCAGTTCTGAGGCAACTCATTAAATCCATCATCGGATTCTTTCATTGCCAAATAAAACAAGAAAAAGACTACTAATCTGGACTTAAAAATATAGACATAAATTATTTCTCTGACAAATAGAGCTAAATTCACTACTCACTCTCAACGAAGTTCTCGTTGAAAGAGGAATAACACACCCAAGCTCATCTGCTTTCCTTCATCCATCAACACCTGTTATTACAATTGCTTGGAAGTCAAATGAAGAAAAAAAATTATTTCGGTAAAAACTGCACGGGGGAGAGGTGGAGGGTGGGTCAAAACACGATATTTTCGATTCAACCGTCTGTAGTCCAAATGTCTAAAATAATATAGACAGAAATTTCAATTGGGCCGCAAAAATTCTCCAAATGGGCCGCGGGTTGGGCATGCCTGGTGTAGACAAAATACCTCTGACAGTAACAGGGTGCCTTTTTGAAATATTTTCTTAGATTGTGCCATTAAGTACAGGGCCCTCAGCAAGTCTAGTTCGTGTTGGAACTGATGCATGTAGATCAATAATAAATTCTACCTTACGTTACAAAAACAATGATTCACATAAAAATGCTAACAAAGATTTTCAAAAGCGATTCGTTGATAATCATTCAATTGATACGGGTGCTCAATTTATGATAGATTATGGTTTAGAGATGATTTGAGAACATCTGTTGCTGAGAACAAAAGTATCTTGTAAAATATTTTACAGGGAATTAATTTCGAAGACACATAAAAACGTGCTACAATTGCCAACAAACTTTAAATAGGAAAAGTATACCAAGTTAATCAAAATATAATGGTTTTGTATACCCAGAAATTCCAGGACATCTTTCTACTTTGGATTTAGTATCAAAAAGACTCATTTCGCCACAAATACTTTTCATGCAAATTAGGCGATTGAGGCATGTACTCGGTCAGTTTGAAATATTAAGGTAAAGGATCAATGTTCCAACGTCGCCAAAGAAGTTTCATTTCTATCGCGTGGCGTTCCACTCACCTTTTTTTGAATGATAAAGCAAATCCCAATAGTCTAGTATGCAGTTTTACCCGGGAGCGAGTGAGTGAATATAAACGTCGCACTGTTCAGCCACACGAGAGCTTTTGGCGACGGACCTCGTAATTTTGAACCATTGTCAAGTGACGAGAACCACACCTGAGCTGGCACCCCCTCTCCTAAATACCACACCATACCAACGAGAGGACATTTGAGCTCTCGACAGATTTAAGGGGCTTCGCTCCCTTACTAGACGGGTCTTTATTTGTACTGGGCTCGAACTCGTGACATACTGACCACGATCCGATATCTTGACCTCTAGGCTAACGCGGCCACTTTAACCGGGAGCAGTCGTGCACTCGATACTAACGTTAGTGGTCCTGCGGCGTGACGCAGTAACCATAATCCTTTTTTTCATAATTACTTTTACTGTACACGATAAAAAATCCTAATTACAGTGAATAATTTAATTAAGAGAAAGTATACTTACCGACTTTTAAGGACTGTTCAACTTTTCTTTGATAATTTATGAGAAAAAATCCAATTAAACTGTACAAAAATGTTTCAAATGAGCGTGACTTTAAGAAAAAACACAAACTATAGATACTATTCACTAACAATACAGGAAAGATATTTGCAGGCAAAACTGGTCATATTTGTCCATGTTATTCTAGTTTCACTGTCTATTGATGATCGACAAATAGCATGTTGAACGTTTTCTTGTTTGTGTCTGTTTGACAGGATGCAGTGTGTCTTATAGCTTCATATCTTTCTTGATGAAGTCTTTTAGGTAGCTTTTGAAAATTTAACTTTCAACTCAAACGTTTCATGTGTGCATCGCTATATTTTCAAATATATTTTCTTTATCATAATTAATTAGATTTTGAAGTGAAAATTCTTGGGGCTCGAGAGTGAATGAGAAATTTGCCCAGTTTTGCGTTAGGGTTAAAAAGCGAACGGAAATAGTCTTCCCTCTCCCCCATCACTTCGAATCGTCGTCATGGTGAGGAGATAGCGAACGGGAGGAAAAGGGGAGGGGAGTGAGAGGAAAAGGGGGAGAGGAGCAGGCATACCACGTGGCTTGCGCAATATACGTGGAAATGTTGGATGATTGCCCACCTCTCCAATTGGTCAACTTGCCCACCTTCTGATTGGGAGTCGGCCGCGGTAGCCGAGTGGTATAAGTATCGGATCGTGGCTTGCCTTGTCACGAGTTCGAGCCCAGTACCCCTAAAGACCCACCGTATAGGGCAGCGATGCACGTTAAATCTGTCGAGAGCTGAAACGTCCTCCCGTTGGTGTGGTGTGGTAGTTAGGAGAGGGGGTGCCTGCCAGCTCAGGTGTCGGCCGCGTCACTTGACCATGGTTCAAAATTACCTGGTCCGTCGCCAAAAGCCCTCGTGTAGCTGAACAGTGCGACGTTAACATTCATTCAATCAATCAATCTGATTGGGAGTCATTTTCCCTCAGACCCGGGAACATTTATCAACGGATGTTTGAGTTGTAGTGCGTGCATTGTGGTGTAGACAAAATAACTCTCGCAGCAAAAGCGTGCCTTTTTGAAATATTTCCGTAGATTATTGGCTACATGACGATGTGTTAGGTGGTTAATTTGTGTTTTTAATTTTCATTTGCGTTGAATTATTATTAATTCTAGTCAGAATGTCTAAATCAAACGCACAAAGAGGAAGAGAGTTTCGTGAAAAAAAAAAGAAAGAAAAACTAGCAGCAAGTCCAGTCGAAAAAGAGACAAAAAAAAAACCAGAAAAATATTTCAAATTCATCAAGTGCTACTGCTAAATCTCCAACATAGTATATGAAAGAATATCGAACACGAAAAAAACCTTGCAAAATACTTTCTTATTGTCGAGTTTAAGCGATGGGAATGCTATCGCGACTCTTCTAATGACAGCACAGATTAATACGGACTTTGTGAACCACCCTGTGCCATCAACTACAGAGCCCTCAAAAAATCTAGTGCATGTGAATCGATAATAAATTCTATCTTACGTTACGACTATGATTCACATAAAAATGCTCGCAAAGATTTTCAAAAGCGATTCGTTGATTATCCTTTCGGTAAGGGGTGTTCGATTTGTGATAGATTATGGTTTAGAGATGATTTGAGAACACGCCTGTAGCTGAGCACAAAAATAATTTACTGGGAATTAATTTAGAATACATTAAATTATGCTACGTAGCCAATGTTCTTAATTGAAGACATTAAGGTTAATTTTGCTTTAGAAGAAGCAAAGCCACTCATTGAATTCTTGAAACGGACACTGAATTTAATAATAAATACTGATACTAAGGAACAACAAGATACTGAACCACTATTAATACAGTTTTCTCACGTTTTCTTGATCGACTGCATTCGAGGATATTCATATCCAACTTCAGTTTCCACAAACCTTCTGTTTCTTTCTTTGAAAATGATGATGTAGAAAATTGAATAAAAATATTTTTTTCATACAATAAATGAAGTTCGAATTTTATTTGATTAAAATACGTTCCCCGGCAGTTTAATGTAATTAGGTGTATTCCTGCATTTGCGGCCTACGTCGCCAAAGAAGTTTCATTACTATAGCGTGGCGTTCCACGCACCATTTTGCATTTACATCAGGTTTTTCGCTTGCCTGATCAGTTTCAACTTCATCTAATAGAGATCACACAGAAGATGCCAGTTAATTCCTTTAATTTTATTCTGAATGGGCAATATTTAATTTAATTTCTGATCTGAATGGACTTGTTACCTTACTCTTTGGAACCCCCTCGTGTTTAAAATGCGTTTTATTATAAATAATTCTTCAATATAATATTTTAAACATCCTTTAAGCTATTTTTTTTTATCTTTTTATTTCCCAATTAATTGTAAAGTTTTTTTTTTGTCATGATTTTAAAAAGTTAGTGTTTTCAGCAGCAATCATTGAATTATGATTCTGGTTCATATTTTTACTTTTCTATAGAGAAGAAAGATAATTTCGCTGTTTTCCAATTTTTCAAAGTTAACGAATAAAAACAATTTTTTTATTTATTCAAAATTAAAATGAGGGCACTACGAACAACAAAAAGCAATTAACTTTTCTTGAAAAACCTCATGCTTTTAACGTAATTGTACAAAAAAAATGACTGTAGTATGTTCTATTTACCTTCATTTATTGCTCTCATTCATGTATTTTAAAGACTAACTTATACATATGAGAGAAAAAAATGAGTTAATCTTCATCAAAATTCATTGGGTAAAATTTCTGCATATTCAGTTTCAAAGAGCCAACAAATAAATGTCACAGTTTTTGAAAACTATTATAAATTTGCTTCCATTTCATTCCGGTTCTTTTTTTATGTATAAAAATGAAGCTTTTGAAGTACATTTCAATGAATTCATTCTCGGTTAATGGGTTCTTTTCTTTATGAATACTTCTTTTTTTCTAAAATAAGTAAAAACATTTTCAAAGTATTCATGTTAAATACAAATGTGTAGTTGATGAAAGATTCCCGAAAACAATTTTCGAAAGAAAACTGAAGTAAAATAAACTTTTGAAACATCTTTAAAAGTATTAGAAGTCTGTCGGAAAAATATGTTCCTTATTTCATAAATGGAGTTTTGCAGGAGGTTAAACATATATAATAGATTTTCAGAAAAATAAATTCATGAAAAATAAATAATTATGAAAAATTTATTCAATATAACATAATATAGATTGAAAGTGCGCGAGTAATTTAATTAATAATTATCTGTATAAGGAAATTCTAAATTGCATGGTTTATATTCTTATTTGTAATGATTAATAGTCAGCTATCATTAAAAAAAATATTGTGAATATTTGTATTTCCAACATTTAATTAATTACAAATTTAATTCATAGATGGAGTAACATGAGCTGTTATAAAAATATATTCCAATAATTTTCATTTTAAACCTGGGTATTATTGTGTAGACAAATTGAAAAATATTTTTAGGGTTATTCCTATAATTTTTAGTATTTATATAACAATATTCTTTGTTTATATTTGTTTTAGTAAAAGTACTTTTATATTTATTTGCTACAATTCAGCCTACATAACTGTAACTTTGACTTTATATTTGGATCATACATCTAGCAATAATCTGCTTATTTCACATTGAATCATCGTGATATAAGTATTTTTGTAAGCTTCCTTAGATAAATTACTTTTTCTCATAATATAGGTTTAGAATTTCTATTCATTATTTCCAAGAGGATTTTGTTCAGTGTTATAAACAGAAAAGGAAATGGCAAAAAAAAAACTTGTAAAAGCATTCATTCATATAAAATTAAAAGCTTTACTCAGTCCCACAAGGACTATAATATTGAAGCATCCATTTTTCTAAATTTCTGGACTAATGCCACTTTGGAACTGAAAGTAAATGGGAAAGGATAACTTTATCACAGTACAGATGTCTGGTAAGTAAACTTTTGTCGAAAATGGGCAGTTTCGTATGACGATCCATAATGCTTTTCCACGTAAGCACTCTAAGATCATCTTTTTCTCTGACATTTAATGGATAAAAGTATTCCTATCGTTCACCATGTCAATTGTCGCTAAATTTGTTTGTCAGAATTAAAACACTCTTATAACCCTAAAGGACTTGATTCCAATGACGAGATGTCCAGTCTTTGTCTTCATTTGTCCAAATTTTGGACGGTCTCTTTTATGAAGGCGTCTGTCCATAGTAATCTGAGACATCAAATCTTCATTTGCCGTGCGCAGATGCTGAACAGTGTTTCCTTTGTCTAGTTTTCAGTCTTATTTCTCCAGCACGGCAATATCAATTCTTTTTTGTTGCTTGGTTGAACATCTCACCAACATTTTAAAGACTTTTCAACATTTATGTGTCTGTTTTTCGTAAAGCTTTCTAAGTTCATGATATGACACTTTTGTCAATTCAAAACTCTTGGGTAACACTCTTTAAATTTCACCTCTTCTCAATCTTGCCTATCATTTTAACGCAGGCGAAGATATTCTGATGGTTTCTTGAATATAGCATAACAGACAAAAAACGAGCCGTATTAAATGATCATCTCACTTTCACTTCCAGAGAATGTCTAGGAAATGCGATACACTTCACTCTTTTAAGAATGCAATGACTCCTCGATGTTTGCTTCATGTCTGATGTAATGCTTCCGTATTTGCATAAACATTGCCATTTTACTGGGTTGCCTTTTCATTACACCGATTAAAAAAAACATTTTCTACTATTTCATGTCTGTATACTACGGAATAACTATGTGCCTTAATTTTTTCACGCTAATGTATGTATATGGATAAAGAGATTTGTTACCGCCAGCTTCATACACAGTGATTCATAAAAAAGTATACATCTCCAATGCACTATAAATCAAGAACAATATTCAGATATTGAATGTAACCTGTAACAGAATTGTATGGGAGTGTTTTAAGATTTGATAGAGACAGTCATAGATGTTCTATGTGGGAACCTTTAGTTACAAGTCACACATCGAGCCGGTAATCACCTTCAGCCTAAACCTGTATTAAGGTATCAACTCCATCGATTGTAGCGTGGCCGTGGTAGCCGAGTGGTATAGGTATCGGATCGTGGCTTGCTTTGTCACGAGTTCGATCCCAGTACCACTAAAGACCCACCGTGTAGGGCAGCGATGCACATTAAATCTGTCGAGAGCTGAAACGTCCTCCCGTTAGTGTGGTGTGGTAGTTTGGAGAGGGGGGTGCCAGCTCAGGTGTCGTCCACGTCACCTGACCATGGTTCAAAATTACGTGGTCCGTCGCCAAAAGCCCTCGTGTAGCTGAACAGTGCGATGTTAATATTCAATTAATTAATTAACCATCGATTGTAGCTGTGATACGCTGTTTAGCTTCTTCCAGAACTTTTAGTTTTGCACAAACCACCCGCAGTTTTAATTTTTTCATACCATTGTTAGATACATTTTGTAGTTGGAGGTTCTTTTCCAAATCGTGATCAGAAATACTGTTGAACAGCTGTTGTGGGTTTCATTTTGCTAATTTCAAGATCACGAAAACCTTCTTCCACTGTAGACACTGTCACTTTAACTGATTAGTCGCATGCCACGTCCACTAATGCTTACGTAACTTCTGTCAGGTGCTAAACACAAACTTTAAAATTACATATATCTTACGGTTTACTGGGATAGTGCTTTCCTTTTACTACTAATCCTTTACAGCATCTAGAAAGTGTATACTTCATTATCAATGCCCGGGTACAAGAATTTTTCATTTGCTATAATTTTTCTGATTGATTATTATAATTTACTATTCTTTTTCATAATTAGCATCCTTCGCATTTACTCGGATAAACACTGCTGGCCACACAAAATGCAACACAAAGAAGAATCAGAGATATCACAGTGAAATTTATTTGGCTGATAACACGATGTACAAGGATAAAGCGATTAAAATTGCAACCTCTTGTGACGTGTGGATGATGACATAATCAGTAGTTACTTTAACTGCCATTGTTGGCTATAACCACTGCCACACGCCTCAGCAAAGAATCAAAAAGCCGTTGGATGTATCATTGGGTTATAGCAGTTCATGCGGGTTCTACATATTACCAAGTTGATCTGGTGTAGTAGCGGATGGTATATCCCGGGCTTGTCGTTGTGCAAGTATGTACCCCACCTTTCCGATTGGTGATAGATCGGGAGAACAAGCAGGCCAGGGAAATAATTCAATTTGAGGCGTGAACAAGAACTCTTAAGCATTGCGTGCCACGTGTGATCACGCATTATCCTCTTAGAATATAGCTGATGGTAAGCACTGAATGTATGGGAGGATCACGGGCTCCAATACCTCAGAGATGTAGCGCTGGCTGTGGCTGTTCAGTGCACCGGCAATGCGTATTAGAGAAGTGTGGTAGTGAAATTCAGTACCATCCTAAGCCATGATACCGGGGGTAAGACCAGTGTGGCGTTGCATAACACAACAGTTCAGCAGCCTCTCACCACGGTGTCTCCACGCTCGAATCCGACTATCGTGATGTTTGATGGTCAACAGAGCAATGGGCGAGGCTGCAGACATTCCACTCGGCAGCAAACGAGGTCAAATGGTCCGAGCGGGCACCGAATGATGCCTGGCAGACTAAATCTGCTGTGCTATGGTTCGCGATGTGGCTGCGTGGTCCATTACTGCCATGCTCACAATCTGCCTGTCATCACGGGCAGAGGTGCAACGAGGTGGGTGCGATTGGCCCCGTTTGTCCGTCGTTTTCTCCTGCATCCAGCGATGGCAGAAATGTATCACATGTGCTTGGTTTCATCCAATACGTTGACTAATTTCTCTGAAGGAGGAATCTCTATAGGCTATTATTCTTCCTCGGTCGAATTCAGAACCTTGGTCAAGAAAACGCTCGATATCTTTCACGAGGCATAGGTCAACAGCTTACACGAAAAAAACCCTGCACGAAAATCAATTGCCGAACTTCAAATGGCCAATCTGTTTCCCCCTTATATAGCCCTTGCGGGTGGTGCAACGGTCACCCGTGATGTGCATCTGCACTAGAATGCTAATGAATTACATATTTCATCACCGCCAGCAGATGATATAAATTTAACAAGGTTTGCATGATTTTTTCAAGGGTGTTGCATTTTGTGTGGCCAACAGTGTAAAAGCAAACTTGTTGGAGTTTGTGAAACAATTTAAATCAGGCAAAGATATTTAAAAATTTTAATTCGTTTGAATTTCACCTCATCTCACGTTTACTTAAATATCTTTTAATTTATATGTAACGTTCAGCACTTCATTGATCAAGTCCTCAGATTTTGAAAACCTGCTGTTTCCCAGAAAGTTGAGTATTTAGTTCCGTTGATTGTTATTAAGCCTTCGTATGAGACAATGCCTTTCTTCTCACAAAACGACTCCAGTCCGTGCAATCGTTGCGGTATTTTTCTGTGAGAACTTGCAATAATTTACATCGCAACACCGTAAGTAGGAAACGAAATACATGGTTGCCGATTCTGCGTGCACAATATATGCGATATCGGGATTAACAATTTGACGAGTTATCTTAGACGTTGGCATTTTACCGTAGTGCGTAATAAATTTATTACAGCATCTCGAAAAACTTTATATATATATATATAGAGAGAGAGAGAGAGAGGGAAAATATTTTTCTTCTACGAGCAAAAAAAAAAAAGAAAAATATCGCGTCCAGAAAAAAAAGGTCACGTGTCTACTTGTTCAAAAAAAATTAAAAAGGCGCTCGCTGGAAAGTGAATGTAAATGATACACACAACTATTGAACTTTTAAGTCTATTGTATATGATTGAAAGGCATGTTATCGTAATTAAAATGTTTTTTAAAAATATGTTTTTTAAAAATATGTGTTTCATAATAGCTATTGATGTGTGCAAAAACTGAAAAAAACTTAGGCATATGTTTTGAAGCAAAGGTGCAATCGTCGAAGAATTCTTGGACCCCAAACAAACAAAAAACAAAATAGTCACATGATCCATAAATCCCGGTAAGAATCCATCCATAATTCAGTAGCGGAGATAATAAGTTTCGAGAATAGAAAAAAACAAGTTGCGAATTCATACTGACTGAAATAAGATGAGGAATTCGACGGTAGAATACAATCCTATTTTCCAATGCATTTATGTGGAAAGAAATAATTAACATTTATATTAAAAGTCTGTATGAAAGAAATTTCTTTCAGTAATGTAAACACGGAGATAATTCCCAGTGTTCAAAACATTGAATAAATTTCAGTTTAGTTGCTCTAGAGAGTTTAAGATTCGTTATGATATGCGCAATTTTTCTTTATTTTCTTTTGCATTTTATTCGTTCATGCAAATCTGCATTTCAGTGAAATAAATTCAGGTAGCTAAACTATTTTAACACTTTTGCCAAATCAGGACCGAGGTGGTTAAATTTTCTTGTTATTACGGAAAAACCATTTTAAATTACTTTTCTAAAGTTGAAAATGTACACACAATTTTCCAAATTCTACACCTGGTCGATAGTGACATGTTTCTCGATTTTTTTTGCCCGATTTAAACTCATGAATACGAGACGTAGAATGATATCATGAAATACGTATTATCAAAGGAAGTCGGAGATTGTTGTGCACATAACTTTCAACTAAGGACTTGCAAATATCTGACTAGAGTGGTTCAGAATCAAGGAATTCATGTAGTTCGGTATAATAATTATTAATAATTTTCCATTTTCACTGTAACCCTTAATATTATCTCGGAATTACTAAGAACAATATCATCATTTAATAATTCAAGTACATCATTACCACCATGCTGAGGAACAGTCTATTTTCTATTTCCTCAAAGCAGCATTTACCAGTTGCATTCCAGATCAAATCTTGTGATTGAAACGCTTCATTCAAACTGGACAAACTAATTACCTATTTCCCTGGATGTCTCTTACCCAAGAGTTAGTTTTCCATCTCTACCCATCCGAAAAGTGTCTTACACCATCCCTGTGACGACGGAATGCATTTTGAGGTAGGAAACGACGAAAACTCGGGTAACGTCCTAACAGCCAGGGAGTCTTTCCCCCAGTGCAGTAGAGGGCAAAGAATCGTCGAATTAAATTTTACGTTCTATATACTTAGAATTATAATCAATCGAAAAAATCAAGGGCTTTGAGGGGGGGTCCGGACCCCCAGCCCCCCCTTGTGTGTGACACTGGTCATTTCAGAGAAATGTTCCCTCTATGAAATTTTGTGCATGTTGTGAAACAATGTAGAGGTACTTAATAAACCTAAATTGATTGTTTGAAATTATATCGTTCTTTAAGTCATTTCAATAGTAAGTACGAAGGGACAATAGTTTCCATCTTTTTTCTGTTTTCCTTTATAAAGACATGTAATATATATTAGTAGAATTTATTATAATATCCACAATAAGTAGAAAGGATTGTGAAAACGATCTAGTTTCCTAGCTTAGAAATACAATACGTAAATTTATCAATCGTTTATTTGCCAATCGTGGCTCTGTCCTTATCTTTTTATCGACTTCAAAATTCACTTAAAAACGCTGATGCATTTCACAATTTTAAATTAAGGCCAGATGGCGAGATCTATCTCTGAATGTGCATCCATTATTCCACATCCATAGCTAGAGGCATATTTGGAGCATTTGGATCTCTCGAACTTGATCTTCTATCTGATTATTGAAGTAGCTTGGATTTTACTTTGGTTATTTAAGCTAAATGGGAAAAATTAATTTTAAAATCCGCTAAAAGTTTCAATAGCTAAATCATTGTTGCTATTTATCAAAAAAATATTTAAAAACATTTATCATGTGGCGACTCCATGTCCACATCAAAATAGCATGAGAGCTTTAAGCCCTTACATGTTTAACATGTCTTACCCTCGTTATACCACGACTTTTGAAAGTACTATTCTCAAACCCTTTTACAATTAATCAAAAGCTCGTAATTCTACCAATCAAGCTATAATAATTATTTTTAATTGTTATTTAGTGATGTTCTTGCTGGTATTCGTAGCATGTTATGGAAACTTAGCAGAATTACATACCCGCTTAGGAATGGCCTCTTCATCTTAGTTAAAAATCGCTTAGTTTTCGTATAGACCTCGATAATCTTTAAGCTTAAGAAAAGTGTTTATTGTGCTGTGCCATTTATTTCATACGATTATAATACTTTTTAATATATGTGTACAATTGCTTTTAATTTTTCTTTAAAATGATTCCAAAAAATATACTTAATTAGCTTTAATTAAGAGTAACATAATTTTTTTCTCGTGTTTTTGCAGTAAAGTGATTTAGTATAAATGAACAAAAACGCAAACATTAAAAAATCATGTTTTTTAATTACATATTAATTTTGAACTTTAGCAACATTGCTTTCCTCCAATGTGCCAATTTTCTAAATCTGTGAATGTTAATGTTTTTGCTCAATTCTATAATGGAAATCTGGGTTAATATCAAGGTTTCTAGCGTTTGCATTTTCGTATTAATATTAATCATATTTCTATTAGAGAATTTAAGCAACTGTTAGTGTCAATAATTATAATTTGATATAAGTAAATGATTTGAAAATATAAAGAAAAAGACTAACTTATTTCATAGAAAAAGGCAAAAGAACGGATGATTTAATACCCTGTTGAGTTCCTTCTAGAGTGAATGCACGATGCGATATCATCGGGCATTGAGGCATACAAGTTCTGTGTGATGTCTTGAGATATTTCGTTCCATATTTGCTGTAGCCTTGCCTCTAGTTCGTTCAGACTTGTAGGATGCCCAACTCGCCGTCCCAAACGATGCCAGATATGCTCGATTGGAGACAAATCTCGGGATCGGGCAGGCGAAGGAAGGGTAGTAGCAGTGTTGAGATAGCCTTGTGATACCCTTGCCGTTTGAGGTCGAACATTGTCTTGTTGAAAAATGGCTCCTAGGAGCCATTGCATGAGTGGCAACACATGTGTTTGCAGAATGTCGTGGATATACCACTGGGCTGTCATGGTGCCACGGATCAATACTAGGGGTGACCGCGTATTGTAGGCAATGGCTCCCTACATCATCACACCAACTGTGAAAGCGGTGTGAAGCGTTCACCACGGGGTCTCCACACACGAATACGATTGTCATAACTGCTGAGATTGAATCTGGATTCGTCGTTAAAGACGACCTGGTTCTATTCCACTGCAGTCCAGTTTCTTCGTGCGCGGCCTCACTCCAAACGGAGGCGTCGATGGGTTGGCGTCAAGGGCAGAACACGTAATGGACGCTGTGATCCAAAATGTCGTTCAGCCAGGCGCCTTCGTGTGGTTCGAGAAGACACAGTGGTTCCTAATGAAGGTGCTACCTGTGTCAGGATGGCGGCGGATGAAGCAGTTGGCTGTAAGCGTGCAATTTTTTACGATGTGGCGGTCTTCTCGATGACTGGTCTGTCGAGGGCATTCTGAGCCTGGTCTTAATATAAATGACATTTCTCGGATTCACTGGTCCTAATACCTCCTCACAACACGATCAAAAAGGCCTAATTGACGAGCTACTCGCCTAACTGACCACCCAGCTTCCATCATGACGATGATTTTTCCCATCTTAAACTGCGAAAGCTGCTTATATTCTCTTCGTAAACAGCGTAATGACATGTCTACATCAGCTCTTCCTTTATAAAAGATTCTGCACACTAAAACAAACTTTGGTTACCGGTTTTATACTCCACGGAGAACGACGTTAAACGACCTCTACCGGCTATACGGGATCACGCTGCATTTCTTATAATTTGCATATCTGCCCGACATGTACCTTCACACCAAGTTTTTCATACCATACCAAGACCACTTTTAAGTCTTTTCGTAATCCTATATGAGAGAGATGCAACAGTTTATGCTCGGTTTTCTTGTTTATTCGTGGACCAAATTGATTGTTTCGCATAGCTAGTAGTTTAGTAGCCACATTGACTCAATTCTAAACGAAAACCTAAACAAAGAACTTTTGTTTTTCTTCTTTTTCAAGAGAAAGACATACAAATAACGCTATAAAACCTTAATAAAATTTCAAATATGTTGTGATTTCTAACAAAACTACTCCTTTTCAGTATTGAGTTGTTGGTACTCAGTGGTCAAAGTCATGAGTTTCATGAAATGCTACATCAAATATGGGCTGAATTTCAGATTTCTTCCTAAACTTTTTGTGCAAAATAATAAGGATTACTTACATTTAAGGGATTTCGATGTTAAAATATTCAAATGGGTGGGACCAAGGAAGTGGGATTAGTGTTCAGGTACCTTTTTCTCGCTGGATTATCATACCTAAATATGTCAACGCGTTGCAAATAGTAATAATATTTAATGACTAAATTCAAACCATTTATTTTTATAAAAGGTGGTTCACTACCAGACCGACAAACTTGCAGGGTGCATAATGGTTACAAAGAATACTAGAAATCACATTAGAATGCAGGGTCGCAAATACCGTAGTTGCGAGCATTGGTGTAAGGAACCAGAGAAAAATAACAGGAACGGCAACATATTGATAAAGCAGAAAACATTTTATTGAAATGTTGTACTACAACAGGTGTTATAGAATTTCCAACCCAAAGATGTCTGACATGCCTTACAGCGGCATTGCAAGAAATTTCTTACGTTCTATAGGGTTCCTGGCATGTCACGTATCCTCCCGGTGGCTACAGATGTTCGAGTGATGAGATCTTCTACTAAGTAAACAGGTTTCTCGTACACCAAACAACACCTGTTAACTCATTAAAAAATCAATTTCACGAAACCTTCCTTTCACATTTGCAAAAGTCATGTGATGTGGAACACGCTTGTTCGGGTATCTCGTTCCTGGCACAGCCGCCCTAACGGCGTGCTCGTTACTATCCGCATCTCTAAGCACTATCAACATGTCGGCAGTTCCTCATTTGAACACGTGTTCATTATACTACTTCGAAAACGAATAGCAAACGTAGGATTGATGTTCACGAAACCATCCGTTCAGTGTCATATACCGCAAGACTGACTGGAAGAATCTTCCAGAACGTCAGGAATTTCATGCCGCGTCGCTGTCAGATTTGACAGACGACATCGGGTCGTAATTTTGAATATCTGTGTGTGTTGTAGTACAACCATTTAATAAAATATTTTCAGTCCCATTAAAGCGTTGTTTCGTTTTTTCTTTTTCTCTGATTCTTTGCACCAAAGCTCGCAACTTCGACATTTGCAACCCTGCATTCCTATGTGATTCCTTATCGTCTTTGTAACCCCTACGCACCCTATAAGTTTGTCATTGAGCGAATCCCGTTGTATATACTTTTAAAGGTATATAAATTTTTTCAGAATGAAATAAGATGGTTCATAATTGCTTAAGTTATCTGCTATCGTGTTTATTGTGCTAGATATTTCCCTCTATTTAAATGTATTGGTAGAAAATCATGGATTAATATTTCTATATCAACACATTATATGTTATATTTCACCAGAATTAAGTAATGGAGATCACGCACGCGCGCTTCCACTTAAGGTTTAATTAGCTTTTAAGTTTATTAGAATATTGAGGGAAATTTTGAGAGGATGACACTTCTTTTTATAAAACCCTCTTCGTCATAGGACTATAATTTAAAATTAAAACGGAATGAGAAATCGAATAAAATGCAGATTAATGTATAATGATACTATTAAAAAGCAGAAAATGTTTACTTGAAATTTGTATAAATGTATTTAAAGGAACTAATTAGCTTTATAAACTAATCTTTTTATTTGTCTAAAAATCAATAATAAATTCTACATTTTTTGTTTAGTAGCTTATTTTGTTACTAAAACTACCTGCTATGAAGCTTGCTATTATTAAGATTATCCGTTACAAACAGTCATTCTTCTAGGTTTAATTAAAGACTTTAGAATAATTCACTTCCTGGTTGGGATCATTAATCACACTATGCGACATGGTGATCTATAAGCGTGTTGCATGCTTGACTTTGATGTATTCTCCTAATTCATTGCTTAAAACTGACCAATCTATAGACATATAATATTGAACAAAGCTTCCATGTTTTATGTTATTATCAACTTGTCGAGCAGTTCGCTTCACTGGTTACAAAAATCTATTTTTCCTTCCCTAATGCTCTTAAAATATTTTTTGCTTAAAAAAAACTAGTTAAATGTGTACTTTTTTTAATCTAAATATTGCAGCGTTTCTCAAACTGCAGGGTGCACCCCCTAGAGGGGCGTGATAACACTACAATGGGGTGCGAGGATATTGAACAGTAGTAAGCAAAATATTATTTTTTTAAAAATTATTAGTTTGCTGAAAATAAACAAACAGAATACATTCTGAGGTAGTAAAAAAAATGAAATATGTACTCACACTGATGTAACACATATATAAATGCATCAGTACTGCAAGCGATGTGCTTCAAAATTAATTTAACAATACTATCAGAACAGGTTTAATAATTACCAGAGTGATCCAATGGACTTGTCAGATATAAAATTATACAGAAATTAACACTTCTCTTGATAATTCGTACGGTTTATAATGAATCCCTTAACTACAGATAAAGTATTATGCGGTTTGATCTCCAATGCCACCCTTTTCCACGTAGGCACGCGTATGGGATGTATGGGGGGGTATGTGAAATGCATAAATAAGCGAATCCTCTGAAATAAGTAAATCCTTCGCAAATACTGTCAAAATCCTTTTATTTAATTTTATGTATAGCAGGGCACAGAAAAGATCGTACTTCGGAAAGAAGTTTCTATCCGCCTGAGGCAATTAACGCTTTGGATAAGCGAGACGTTTATATACGCTGGGGGTACTTAAGAGGTTAAAGTTTTATTGTAGCTTATATAAGAGTAAAAATATAGTATTATTAAATTCAATACATTGTTATTGTAAAGAAGGGAAGCGTGATGAAAATTTTGATTTAATATTGGGTCACAAATATTGAAAGTTTGAGAAGCACTGGAATATTGTGATTAATTTCCAGCTGTGGCGAAATGTTATCAATTTTTTAACTTGCAGCTATATAGATTTGGGAAGAGTTTAAACTAAACTTTTTATATAGAATATACATGGTGTTCTACAGTTCAACTTCAAGTGGGAAATGGGTGAAAGGAGGTCATATCTGTTCTGGAAAAAGCATATTATACTTTTTTTACGTGTTGAATTCAACAAAGAGATCCCAAGAATCATTGTGACATGCTACGAGATACAGTAGTGGAATCGTAATAGCCATGAGTTCTTTGACGGCGTTGTTAGCAGGACTGGTACAAATCAAATCTGTTGATGTTTAATTTCCTTACTAAAGCTTTATGCGGAAGTTTAATGTTACTCCCATGCCATTCTTGTGTGTCACCGTCAAAATTGCGATGGTCGTTGCTAATGTTGCTTCAAAGCGCCACTTAATTAAAAAATAAAACAATTAATTAACAACCGAGTATCACGCTATATTGCATTTGTCATAAGTGAGGGTTGTCAGAGGTCCGAGAAGTTGGACTTCTCTAGAAGGAGAGGACAGTTCTTAATAGGAATTAGGACAGCCCTAGATATTTATCTTACACGAGCAAATATTGCTAATTCCGACGGTATCATTGTACTCTAGGATTGTAGAGTTGCTCTTGAGGTCATC
Source organism: Trichonephila clavipes (assembly GCA_019973935.1). Classification (NCBI taxonomy): domain Eukaryota; kingdom Metazoa; phylum Arthropoda; class Arachnida; order Araneae; family Nephilidae; genus Trichonephila; species Trichonephila clavipes. The sequence goes on from BMAU01004507.1 coordinate 54,440, forward strand.
GAGGAAGGAAAAAAGGGGGCTCACCCCAGAAATCAATTTTCTATTCTTCATTAGTGCATTGGACAAATCATGTACCCTCCAGTGGATACCGGTCTATGTTGACATTGAAAGGAATGAGAGATGACCGATTCCCAATGAAGCCAGAACACTACATTTGAGCCAGTAACTCCATCTACTACGATCTTCGATGCCAACGCAGTCGCAAATCAAAAGCTCTGCTCAAACCCAAGAAAAAAATTCTCACTGCCAGAATTAAATCATAGCCGAAAGATTACGACAACAATAACTTGACTAAAGACAAATAATTTTAAGAACATGAAGATTCTGCCCGATGGTTTCAGATCATATGTGGAATGCAGGCACTTCTCAGGCGTGTAATTGGATCCGAAACACCTTTTTAGCTATTCTTCCATTGTTGGTGCCCTTTTTAAAAAAGACAATGTATGCAGCATGGACATTCTATACTCGGATCGTGCCATGGATGTTGCCATGGCAGTGATTCACACCTTTGGCAATATTTGACTATACCTGTTTCGTTTTGTTATTACCACTTTTGAATATTGTCATACACGTCAACAACAGCAACAATCAAGTATAGCAAAACAGGAATAGCGGTAAGCTACGAATGGGAGAAAAAAGCAATTCTGAAATATTAAAATGGCATTCGAAACAAGGTTATTGGCTTTTATTGTGAAGCTATTTGTCATTAAATAACTCACAAAATTTATTTACGTATAAGTTTTTATTAATTTTCGAGCTTTACTTCTAAAATGTGCTATTGATTAGCACTACAATCAAGAAAACTGTACTGAATCATATAAAAAAATAGCAAACATCAAGAAGAGAATTATTTAAAGCAATTACCGAAGTTTGGGTAGAGGCCATAAATTAAAAGTTTGATCTTTTAAAACATTAGTATTTTATATGCAAAGCTTACTGTTTATATAGTATAAGAACATGTATTACCATTAAAGTATGGATTACGCAAACATTACCATTAAAAAATACGAAACTAATACTATAAGTTGCTTATTTCTTAATGGTAATCTTAAGTATATTTTCGAATATGATGAAATGTACTCTTTTTTTCAAAACTCTATTGTAAAACTTATCTTTGAGTAAGAGAAGTTATGATATATTTATACATATCTAATGAGTTGGTACGAAGAAAAGAGCAATAAATATTTCTGAAACAAATAAGAAAAAAACTGTATTTCTACTTTAAAAGCTCAATGTACCTTTAAAGATTTCGAATGTCGTATCTTCTTAATGGCATAAAAATGTAAATAACACATAAAAGTTATATCCTATGGGTCTAACTTTTGGAAGGAAGTATTTTATAAAAAAAAAGAAGTTTTATATGGATTTCCGAATGTTGCTATATTTGCACGAGACTTATTCCGGCTGCATGTTTTTATTTAATTGCATTTTAGCAGTAAGAAAAAGCGTTCCCTAAGGAATATATTATTTTCACCCCTCATTGATTAATAAAAACTACAAAAACTGATCCTATATTCTAATAAGAATATTATAATGGAATAAATGTGACTTATATATAACAGAAAAAAAATAGAATTTAATTTCGTTAGTTTCTGATAATTATTTAAAACTTTCTAAAAATAGTAAATCACAAACGTATAGGGGTATGATACATCTTCCACTTTTTAAACTTTTTTTTGTGAAATAAAGAACACAAAACATCCATTATTACTTTTTTAGAGAATTATGCGTGAAAGAAAATTTCCTGATAGTTAAAAGAAATTGACCCCCCCCCAAAAAAAGGGTTTTAGATCAATATTTCTCAGGCACTAGACTTCAGTATCAGTTATATCATCATGCGGAATTAATTTAAAAATAATTCCAATTACACCTAACTTACTTCTTATAAGTATTATTAAAAGGCATAATAATTTGTGTTAACTAAACCTTTATGTGTGGCCATGTTAAGTTGGATGTTAATAATTCCTTGTTTATCATTGTTTTCGTTGGTTGATTACAGATTTAGTTTTCTTAAAATTTAAATTAGAATTGCAGTCAAAATTTTGTGTAATGCTATGCGATGGGAAAAGATGATTTATTTCAACACTCAAAGATCTTTTCTTTAAGAACCGCTAAGATTAAAAAAAAACATTTAGCAAAATAGACATTTTGTGAAAGCTTATAACATTTTGCAACTGAGAGTTTTTTTCTGGCAATTTCAAGTGTAACCAAAATTTATCCAATATTTTCCAAAGCATCTAATAATTATAAATAGTACACTAAAACAATAATAAAATGAATAATAATGTTGAATAATGCTGTAAAGTTACTACTAATAATAATGTTTAGTAAATCCTAATGGTTCACTGTACAGCAAATAGAAGCTGTAAAGCAGAACAAAAACGTCTAGAAGCCAGCGGTGGAATTCCTTTGGAATTCATGAGGGGGTTTCCTTTTCAGCTTAATTTTTATTTATTATTTACTCGGGAAGATCAAGCTCACCCAGAGGGCTTAGAGATACCAACCGGTCACCCGAGAGACACGAAACAATACATAAAACAATACACAAACAATCAAATGGTAGATCAAAAAGCCCAACCGTAAAGAGAGTAGAATAAAAACATAAGAAAAATATTAACATAGTGAGTAAGGAAGAAGAAAAAATGATGCCAATACGGAAATACAGAGGTGAGGAGATAAAACTTACGTCAGTTTATTGCATTTCTTCTCAGTTGCCTAAGACACACATTTGTGGATCTGCAAATAAATAATTCAAGTCTACCTAAACTGGCATAAGCCAACATTGTGGAAGTGGTGGCCCGGAAATTGAGCACTAGGGGACAGTACAATAAACCTTAACACCATTGGTTGAATATACCCCATCGTAAATTGCTTCAAAATCTATGATATTTCATTGGTATATCACGACTAGTGATACAAATGGCTGCAAGCAAATGCGTTAAGAAGACCTACCATCTCAACTAGAGATTACAAATAACATCGGTAGAAAGGTTCCAAATGGCATTTAGTACGGTAGGGGACGTATATACATTGCAGTAAGGGTTTGAAACATTCAGAATGTCCCTCAATAGTAAAAAAGGGTATTCCCATAGTGGAAATGGTGCGATGATGTTAGCATATTCATGGCTTGAAATTTGGAACGATACAATAATTACTCCGATGAGAAATCGTTTTTAATATTAATTGCTTAAGGCGTATCTATGTGGATCCACATAAGTTAAACTGTTCAAAATAGCTGCCTACAACAACGCGTGAGTAAAACAATAAAGTATAAAGTAATAAATACTTATTACAAAGACTTAAAATTTCCGTGAGCTACTTCGCATCATTTTAGTTAAGTGACAAATAAATGGCTTAGTAAAAAGATTATAAATTGTAGATTTGTTCCGTCTCCGATCTTGTATAAGATAATCCAAGCATCTGTTTGTAGAATTTTAATAGCTTTTGTATGCTTATATTAATAAATGAGAAGCTTTGAACTACTAGCTCAGAAATTAGCTTGTTAGTTGGAATATTAGCTTAGGTAGAGCTTTCGTCAAGTTAATTAATTGACTTTGCCACTTTGAAGTGAACCAAACTCATTCTAATAATCTCAACCCTCAAGTGTTTTAGCAAAGGTTTTGTTAAGTAAATATGATCCCTTGCAATGTTTTTCTATTTTCGACACCTCGCTCAGTTATTTTTTACTACTATATGTATACAATTCATAAAGAAATATACACGTTCCAGATGCTGTAAAACAGTAACAGTCAAAGACACGCACTCCCTCAGGGACTTGTACGCTTAGATATACGCTTACAGTTTGTGTCTCGTCCCTAACGGAAATGACATAGAGCAATAGCATGCGTATCATATGTCTGGTTAGTCGAAAAGGTGGCATCTGCAGTGTAAAAGGAATTTTGTGCTTTTGAATTAAAATAAAACTCCTGAACCCCTTTTTTGGATATGTTAACTCTTTGGTTAATGCTACAGTTGCAGGGCGATATTGACAACTTCATTCTCCAATTGGATGGTTTCTCTACATTGTTCATCCAACGTGCAGGATTATCCCGATGAACATGTCCCTCACTGATGGATTGGACAAGCTTCGGACTACAACATACCACTTCCCCGATGACCACCCAGATGTCCTGACTTAAAACCTTGTGATTTCTTCCTGTGGGGATAAGTAAATGACAAGGCATTCGTCTCTCATCTTCCTGTTGATTTAGCGGAGTTGAAATAGTATATCACACGACCACTTTCGATGGACACGAATAACACGAATTCAGAAGGAAATGGATTACCGGTTTGGTGTGTGTCAAATGACTAAATGTTCACACATAGAACATGACTGTCTGGTGACTGTCTTACAAATCTTATAATATATAATACCATTAATTCTGTTACAAGTAACATCTTATGTCTTACATTGTTTTTGATCCATAGGACATTGAACTTGTATACTTCTTCATGAATCACCTTGTACATTGGTAGGCTGAAAAATGTTTGGCGTGGTAGCTGGGTTAAAAATGGCACTTGTGCTATTAATAGCAATCTCTCATTCTGAAAAGTTTATAAGTAATCTAAAGCGAGTTATATAATGCGCATGTTGATATTTAACTTTATTTTTATTGCAATGAGTTTATATTTGGAAAATGATCAATTTACTAGTTTGTGTTCATAAAATAAAATGTAGTGTTAGAATATGTATGATCAACATTTTTTAAAACTACCTTTAAACACATATCCCAATACAAGAAGAAAAAGGCATTTTAGAGCATGTCTAAACTTCAGTATCCAAAAGAATTATGCAAAGACTAGCTGAAGTACTCGTTCTTCGCGCGGGTTATTTTTTTTTAAAAATAAACAATATTATTCTTGAGGTAATAGCGGGATTGTAAGAAGAGTTAAATCGGGTTGAAAACAATGTAAAGAAAAATGTAAAATAATTTTTAATGAGTGCATTTCTTAGCTATCTACAGCGCCACTTAAACCCTCGGAGTGTCCATTAGGTATGGATATTCCATTAAAGGTACGCGTCTGCAAAATTTTAAGTATGTACTTTTAATTGTTCGAAAACGGGATTATTTATCCATAATTCTCCTTGGGTTTCGAATTTCACAAAATCCGTTCTTAGTGGATCTCTACTCCATAAAAGGAATGTCTACCAAATTTCAAGTACTTAGGTCTTATAGATCCGAAGATATCGTGATGGATGAGTGAATGTGTGTGTAGCTTTTCTCCTTTGTATGTGTAGATATACAACTTCAAGAGCATAATAATAATTTTATCTGTTGATTGCTTCTATTTAGTGAATACGTATCTTCAATGCATGTAGGAAGAAGATACCTAAAGATGCTTCCAAGATTAGACCTGTTAAATTTCGCAGAGTATGTTAGAGCGTTTCGTTCACATTAAAATTTAAGGTATCCGACTACTCTAAAATCATGATTTTTTTTTTAAAAAAATTGACAATTTTTTCTTATGATTTTATTTTATAGGCTATCTCATTAGCTTTATAAAAATACCAAGGTTTTTATATTCTATTCACTAGAACAAACACTGCAAGTGTTTTAATAAAATAAGATGTCATAACTTTACACAAGATGTCGAACTTTGAAATGCGTTTTACTCACAATCTGTTTTTTCCAAAAACCTCAAATGGGGACAGTGATTGCTCAAAAAGTTTTGAAAATAATTTGCTGAATTTTTTGCATAACAATGGAAGTGTTTTACCTTCAGATTTATCTATCACTGTTTTATTTCAAAATTTACAGTCCTTTATGTGAATATAATCACTATTTTTTTAAGCAAGTTCATATACTCACTAAGATAGAGTGCTCTAGTTTTTATAAACATCAAAATATCTATTATCCTGACGATCATTTCAAACATAAATAACAAAGTAACACATTGAAATTGAAAAATTGAGAATTTTTCAAAATATTTTTGTACAGAGCGGTTCCCATTAATGTAATTTTTTGTACATTTTCAACATTTTTTTCCCTTTTAATGCAAATAAAAAAAAATTTTCTGTTCTCAATTTTGCGATTTTTTCCTTAAAAGATACTAAATAAATATAAAAAATCATAAAAAAAAATCTCCATTTTTTCAAAATAAAAAAAAATTGTCGCAAGCAGTCGGATACCTTAATTATTTAAGTGTTTTAACGTCAAAAGAAAAGAAACATATTTTTTAGAAATGTGTATGCCTCTTTTTTAAATCCTTTTTGATGTTTCATGATTGGTATAATTCCACTGGTTATAATAATTTACGTATTTAATTAAGTTGTAAGATTACAAAAAAAATTCTACAGGAATACATTGTCTAATTCCAATAAATCTGTTTTGAAGAAATCCGTATAAGTAACATTACTTGAATACATTTTGTAAGGAATTCCACGTGCTATCCCTTAGTGTAAGAGGGAGGAAGGAAGATTAGCCATATTCAAAACGAACTCCATTTCTTCACAATTATCAACAACGACACATATTCAATAACCCAAGTTAAGAAATGCACCAATAACCAAATATGTGAAACAATAGCGAGGTAGACGAGATGCTAGAAGTATTAATACTAAATCGGATCACTTACGTCCAGGCAATACACCTTCTAATTCAAAACGACAGAATCCAATTTAGACATAATTGAATAAATCGTCAATATTAATATTAATCAAATAAGTTACGATTTGTTCTCGCCTAGCTTTACTTTAGACAATCACTGCTATCCGTCAGCAGTCTAACCTCTCTCTTCCTAACTTGAAAGTTTAATCCTTATATACACGTCTTGATTTACATAATTGCATCTTCTTCGGAGGAGGAAAGTTTTTAAAGAATAATCTTTAAAGACCCATTATTCCCCTAAAGGACTATTAGTAGAAACAACACGGATAGACACGTTAAAACTTTCTAATAATTGCAAATAAATTTATAGTGAAAAACTTTATTCTTCAGAAAATAATTTTAATTTAGCTGCTCTTTTTACAGAAAAAAAATAAAGAAATAACTTTAAATACTTTGCACAACATGAACAAAGGACTAAATTTTAACCCTGAATCTTGCAAGCTATAACTTCAGTCTTCATTTTTTTTATTTTAATATCATATTTTCACATTTTTTTTAACACTAGTATCAGAAGATTGTATCTAACGGTTTTCACTTTGTCTAGTAGTTGTTCTAGTCCATTGTCTTTTGCTGAGAAATTGCTAGTAGATTGCTATAAGGTTAGTTTTCTACAGACTATAATAATATATCGAGTTCTTGTACTTCTACTTTGTGTTGGATATTTTTGAACAGAAATAAAACATTTTATTAGTCTCAAATTTCTATTAGAGGCTATAGTTACACTTTAAAAATTCTCTTTTTTAAAAAAGAACTTTTTGTTCAGCAATGTCTTACTGTCTTAAAGTTTAAAAAAATGTTTTTAAAACGAGTACCATCCATAAAACATTCAAATTTGTAATGAAATTCCCCATAAAATATGATACTTTCCCATGAGTATTATTAATGCAAACATATTTTGCGATATATTTGCAATGTCTAATTTACTTTAGCACCTTCTTTATATTATTGTACAATAAGGAAAATTACTAGAAATATTCATGAATAAGAAAATTATATAATTCCATTACTTACATTTATTTCATATTTGTATTTTTGCACTTGGATCTACACCTGCTTTCTGGGCAAATAATTGCAAGAATATGGAGATATATATGAACCAATTTTTTCATAAACTTCTTTTAGAACTATTTTAAAGTGCCCATTTATTTTTGTTATTTTAAAAGTTCCGTTATATTTTAGACAATAATCCTATAAACCCTAAATTTATAGTACTAAAATTTCTTATCGTCTTAGTTTATAAAGGCATAAATTTCATAAATAGGAATTCATGGAAGTTAGGCTTTATAAAATATAAAAATTAAAACGTTTTCTATGCTTCTATTATAAAATAGCTGAAGAGAAAAAAACATTTTTCAACAGAATAAATCCTCGCTGTGTTGTCTAAATATATTTTAAAATATTCGAATCACCAGATTTTAAAGTGTTTGTGAATTGTGTGCACGCCACGTCGTTTCTTTATCTATATAAGCAACCTTATCGAAAACAATTAACTAACGAACACACTCATTACACAAGTTTCAGAGATGATTTAGGTTTTAAAAATACCGCTTTTTTAATTACATGCCCTTAAAACTTTTAATGTGGTATGCATGTTTTTTTTTCTGTTTTTCTTTTTGTTGAGAAGAGAACGGACTTTGTAGAGATCACCTACCAAGAAGTGTTACGGAGGGGTTTTAGATTTCAAAAAAATTGAAATTTTTTACCTACAAGAGCTTGAGTAGAGATCCATTAAGAAAAAAAGTGTTTAGTGACAATCGACTCCAAACGGATTTCTCTTTATCAAAAAGTTTCAGATTTGGCAAGCAACAAATTCCGGTTTAGTAGTTCATAAAAGGTAATTTTTTAATAATTTTTATTATTTTTCTTATTTTTCCAGGTATAGAAGTTTAAGTTGGCATTAATTTCCAAGATGGCGACCGATTTAACAGCTGTCAAGTGATTTATTCCCAGTTTGGTTTGGCAATTCATCAAAACGATCATCAAGCAAGGCGTAGATTCGTCGAATGGGCCCAAAACGAGATTGCCGTTGTTCCCTATTTTCATAAGCGAATTTTGTTTAGCAATGAAGCGCACTTCTGGTTGAATGGCTACGTCAACAAACAAACCTGCCGCATTTGGAGTGAAGCTAATCCACAAGTGTATGTCGAAACACCGTTACATCCAGAAAAACTGACTGTTTGGTGCGCTTTATGGGCTGGTGGAATCATTGGTCCGTGCTTCTTCAAAAACGATGAAGGCCACAACGTTACAGTCAATGGTGATCGGTATAGAGCCGTGATTACTAAATTTTCATTCCTGAATTGAACAATCATGATGTCCAGGAGCTGTGGTTCCAACAAGACGGCGCAACATGTCACACAGCTCGAGCCACAATCGATTTATTGAAAGACACGTTTGGTGACCGCCTAATTTCACTTTTTGGACCTGTGAATTGGCCTCCAAGATCTTGTGATTTAACACCGCTAGACTATTTTCTGTGGGGCTATGTAAAGTCATTGGTCTATGCGGGTAAGCCACAAACGCTTGACAATTTGGAAGACAACATTCGCCGTGTTATTGCCGATATGCGGCCACAAATGTTGGAAAAAGTCATCGAAAATTGGACGTCCAGATTGGACTACATCCGAGAAAGGCGTGGCAGTCCTATGCGAGAAATCATATTTAAAATGTAATGCCACAAGATTATCTTTCGAATAAAAAAAATCCATGTCAATCGAATAATACATCGTTGTTTTATTGCAATTTAAAGTTCTATACCTCTAAAAAAACACCCTTTATAAAACCACTTGGAGGTCGGATTTCACTCTACTTAGCAGATCTCTTCCCCATGAAAGGAACATACCTGCTAAATTTCAAATCTATAGAAATAGTCCGAAAATGGAATATTTATCTGTATACCCCCTGGTTGTTCTTACTTACACCACCTGATCGACAGTAACATCAGATCAAAACCCGCGAAATTTATCAAGGTGAAGAGCTACATATAGCTTAAAGCACCATGCAGGTGACAGTGAGATTTGATTCGATTCCTCCTCAAATTTTAGGGAGAATAACCAAGGGGTGGTAAGGGGCCTCCCACCTCTCTTCCTTTTCGAATAACCTCCTCAGAAAACTTGCGGCTAAACGGCTATTTATATTACTTCCCCTTCCCATGCCTTAAAAGGCACTATACATTTACAAACGTCCATGCCTTCTCCGGGATTCAAACTCAGGCTCAATGGCACCGCAGTCAGTGTCACAAACCACTATATCGGATTTGCGCACTTAACTCTCAGAAACACCACTTGGTGGTCTATTTTTGAAAAACTTTTTTTGCAGAGTAACTCTACTCCATTAAAGGAACGTGCTTGCCAAATTTCAAGTCAGTAAGTCTAATATCTCAAAAGAGGAACATTATCTGTAACGGCCTTTAACCCTTCGCCACCCTCCTTAGGTTTCGATTTCGCAAAACCATTTCCTAGCTGATTACTGCACCATGGATGAAACATGTCTATACCGAATTTCAAGTCTATAGGTCTTATAGTTCCGGAGATATCGTGATAAGTGAGTGAGGGAACAAATGAGTGAGTACGACACTGTTGTCCTTTATATAAATATATTTAATTTTCGTGAAAAAATGAGAACTTCCATCGCTTTTATTAATTGAATCCAGACAGTCGGCAAGCCATTATCCAGATAAAAATGATGCCAAAGTGGATTTATATAGCCTTGTCTTTCAGATCAATCAGGATTATCATTTATTTCTGTATATTCACGTTAGGATGCATTGACTATCCAAGATGCATTACTTTTATTGCGGATAGAATGCTATTCCTTACGTGATATTTCTGCATGAAAATAATACAAACGGATAACCAAATTATATATGTATGCGCCATACTCAAACATATGATGAATTTCAAAACAAATGTAATGATTAGAATTTTTCAAATTCAATAATAGTGATAATAACTTGTTTTTTTAAATGAAAAACGAGACGCATAGTGACGTATTTTTTAAGGTATCTGACTACGTTTGCAACCGTGTTTCGTCAAAAACGCATAAATGCATGATTTTATTTTGATATTTCGTGTCAGTTGAATGAGAATACACGTATAAAACAGTTTTAAGAATATTGTTAAATGACATATTATTTAAGTGCAGTTTTTGGAAAAATTAGAAGAAAGAGACATATATTTAAGCAGTGCTCAAACTTTCAATACTGGCGCCCCATCTTTTCGATCACAATTTTTATCGCGCCCCCTTATGCATTAATAATGTACTGAATGCAATAATAATGCACTTTGACGCTAAAGCTACAATAGGCGATCTTAGTTATAATCCATACAAATTAGTAACATAAGCATTAAAATTTTGTATACTACTTTTAAGCAAAAAAATAAATAAATAAAATAATAGGATAATTATTATGTTATTTTTCCTTTCTCTAATTTTTAAATTGAACATATTGCAAAATGCGGTGGCTGCTTAGAAGACAAAATATAGATATCTGCTAAATATAGAAAAAGAACTCAGAGGGTGAATTTCTAATCATAAGCATTCCTTATAAAAACTTTGCTTTGCAAGACAAGCCCATGGAAGACGTTAATACTTATTAAACTTGTTCTTAATTTAGTATTAGTAGTTATAAAATATTCTGTGCAGCACTGATACATTAAAACTATACCGGCTGAAGTGCCCGCTCTTTGCACGAGTTCATTTATAAGAAAATAAAACATTATTGATATAATAGCTGAATTGTAAGGAGTGCAAAGCCAAATCCTCGACAATGTTTACAAAAATGTAAAATGATTTTTTTTAAAATGGTTGCTCAAATTATAATTAGTTTTAAGTGAATGGTAATTTTAAGCCTCACAGAATTAGCATTTATATTTTATGTTAAATAATGAACAATAATATAAAATTCCGACGAAGAATAACTGTATGATTTTTAATATTTAAAGCGAAAAGACTTCAACATGTTAAAACCCGGGAGCAGGCACGCACTCGATACGGTCAAGCGGGGTTATTGAGTCACCCTAATTCTTTTTTAATAATTATTTTATTGTACACGATACAAATCGTGATTCCAGAGAATAATTTAATTATGAGAAAGTTTACTTACCTACTTTCAAGGACTTTTCAATTTTTCTTTGGTAACAAATAAACAGTTTTGCCAGAATTAACGATTTAGTAATCTGTGCGTCCCTTCATATGTATAGAAAAATCGTAAAAATAAGTCTTGGCCAAGTAATCTTTCAAAGTGATCTGCGTGGTTTTACAAATATCATAAAACTCTTTTGCATGCAAAAAAGCCTAACAGAGAAATACGTTACTTACAACTTCCCTAAATGAGAAACAAACACATAAAAGAGGGGTCATAACTAACTGTACCAATAACTTAGAAGGTTAAATAAATTACAGCTATAATGTGCAGTATTTCAAAAATAATGACAGTAATGAATTTTTTATGTTCCTAAATTTTTTTGATTCTGCGTCTGGGATCTGTTTTTTCTCTGAAAATGTTGTATGTTAGGTTTAAACAGAAAGCGTAATAAAAAAAATCTCTCATCGTGGGATTACAGCAAATCAAATAAAAGTTTTTTGTTTGGTTATAGGATCAAAGATAGCTAATTAGGTATTGAAGTTTTTATTTTAGATTACTTAATATCGCGCGCGCCTATAAATTATATCAGAGTGAAAGTGCATTTTTTATTATGTCTGAAAGTATTTTGTTTTAATTCATTTCAGTAAATTAATTATTTTTAAATCTTTTATTTTCTATATGCTCGCGTTCTCCCAGGGGGTCGAGCCCCACAGTTTGAGAAACACTGATTTAAAGTGTTCTCCTTTCATGGAAAATATCTTTAGTAAGAATATTTTACATATAGATAGCTTCAGAGCCTAAACTGTGGTTTTTGAAATACAAAATTTAAAATTTTATTTATTTATTTTAATAGATTTTTTTATATCGTTGTCCCTCTGGGTAAGAAACTGGGCGTCAAAATTTTAATATGGCATTTGGTATCCAACCTACAAGGTGCTACAATAAAAGTTATACCAGCTATATACTAGTTGCAGTTATACTAGGTCTGCAATGATAACTTCTGATTCGCAGCCCCATTTGAAAGAAAAACATTATTAGAAACATTATTTAAAGAAACATTATTAAATATTTTTATTAGAAACACCGACTGTTACTTTAATTGATGGTAACTGAAAATTAAATGAATTTTTCAAAAACTTTAATGTAAATTTTGCTAGCCTTTATAACTCTGCTGTATATAAGTAAGATATTATTATTATTTAAGCTTATTCCTTAAATAGAAAATGTTTTTAAATACTATCATTTATTCAGTGGCGTAACGTAAACCCCCGAATCCCACACTTCTCGGAGGTGGCTCAGGATTCTAGGGGGCCCAACGCCAGACTGATGTCAAGTACGTACTCTTTATAAGACCCGGCTTGGTCTCCCAAACTCACTTTGCAGGGGGACCCTAATTATCTCCGTTACGCCACTGCCTTTATTCATTCTTTTTATGCCATAAAAATGATTTTAAAAATTTCTTTTGTTAATAATATTCTTAAAACAGTTTAAAATATATATTTTAATTCAAATGAAAGAGAGACTCTACACATGAAAAAAAAATATTATTTTATGCCCTTTTTTAAAATCATGGTTCCTAACGTACTCAGTCACTTAAATCTGAATTGATCATCATGCATTTCTTTCAATATAATGACTTAGTAGATATTCTAACTATATAATCTTGTGGATTGAGTCAAAGCCCTTTTTAGATCAATCTCAGCCTTTTATTTAACCTTGAAACACCATAGTGACCTATAGAACCCAGTACCCTACAGATAAAATTATTTTCCATTCATAGAAATTGTTTCCAGTTTATCACATTTGGCCACGATGCAATATCTCACGGATAACAATGGATATGGACCACTCGTCTGATTTGAATAGAACCCATGCTATTACTACTAGTAAGGGAAATTGATTTTCACTTTGTCTCAGTTACCAGATCGGCCAATCGCCTTGCTTGTTGCCGAGTTGTCCGGTAATTTGTCATAATGAGTAATCTAGCGCATGAAGGACGTTTCTGATTGTCGAGCTATTTCACTAATATGCATTTAGAGGTCAACTGGAAATACGCGCGCCGCCCTAATTATGGTTATGATGATTATTGCATCTATCGCTGATCGCAAAGTTTACGGTTTTGGCCTACATGTTATCTATATAACATTTAATTGTTTTGCATGGATCGATTTTATATTACTCTATATTGACTATATTTTTTCCCGAAAAAACGCATGCAATTTAATGAGCTTGTTCATTAGGTTAGACAGAATTATTTTTTCAGAATTTCAAAATCTAGCTCAGTGCAAAAAAATGTTCTCTGATATGCAAACAAAGAGAAAAATAAAATGTAAAATTAATTTATGTTAAGTACTGCCACAAGGGGAATATAGTTTAGGCATTTGGGCTTTTTAAGGTTAAGAAGTAATATAATTTTTTTAAGTCTATTCTTACTTAGGTCAACAAAGCAAAGTTTAATTTTAATTACTTTTTATTAAATAATTACAATTAATATTAATATGCATGTACGTGTGACAGAATCATAATATTAAGTGACAAAATAGAACGCAATTTTCAATTTTCGGTTCTATATAGGGTGTTGAACTATTATTTTTGTTTGTTACAATTTATTCATTATTAAATTTAATTATTCCAATAAAATAGTGTAGTAAAAAGTAATCATATTCTCAGCAATTAGGCTATCATTGGGGGATTCAAACCCACGACCTTTGAATTGGAAGTCCAACGTGTATCATTCTCACTAGTCAATACTCACCATTTATTATCGCTCTTTTGGTTGTTTATATTGAAAAATAAACTATTTTGTGATTCTGAAATCCTCTAATCAATATTAAGTAATTTCCCATTTTATCGGAAATTCAACCTTTTGGGGGCAAATATTAAGTTTGAAATTATTTCTTTTATTTTTCTTTTAACCTTCATACCATAGGTATTTAAAGTAGAATAATTATTTAAAAAAACTTGTAACTGTGTGTGTGTGATGAACATTTACTATTATTAAAAACTTTCGTTATTTATTATTTTTAATAGCTACTTTACGCATTTTAAGCACTAACGTGTAAAATAAAAAAATCATTTTTAAAGTAATCGAGAGAAACTATTTTAATTAAAAAATTATTCAATACTGGATAATCCTAAATTAAACCCTTTTCGTTGCATCTCATGTGGAAATGGTCTAGTTTGGTGCAAATATCTGTTAAGGTTCAATTTTCTATTGAAAGAATACAAATTAAGCTGAGACATTGATTCAATTTGAAATTCATTCACTCTGGTTTTAACTTGGAATTATAGCTCTTGAATTAAAATTTGGTTGCTATTTGCTTTTGCTTTTTGTGCGCCTTTGTGTGTGTTAAGCTGTTTAGCATTCTGTTACATCCAGTCTAAGCTTACTTTTGTAACACTTCTCATGTAAAATATGTTGTTAATGTAAATGTGAAAAAAGTACGCTATTGTATTCCGTATTCATCACGAGATGTAATATATATTCCTTTCTTTCTTATATATATGTATAGAAACAGAACTACACTAGAAGAATTTATAAGTAATTATTCAAATGTGTGTTTAATTCAATTTTTTAGCTTTCAAATAAGTCAAAATTATATTTTTGTATATTTGATTGAAAAATTGGAAATTGTTTGTTTAATACAAGGTGCTGTTTAACAGTAATTAATACGATTACTGTTTATGGAAAAAGTTGTATGGAATTATTTTGTATGTTTGTATTGCTTAAAAGAATGCAAAAAACATTCGCTAACGCTTTACATTAGCGGTTCTCAACCTGCAGCCCGGTCATGGCTGGTTGCACTAACAAATTCAATTATTTAAGAACAATGGAATAAGAATTTAGCGAAAAATTCTATCAATCAAGCAATTAAATACATCAGTTTTGCTGTCGATTTCGTGCTGGTACGTGTTACGGGATAACTTTTTTTTTCTTTTTATTATTATAACGGTTAGTGATTACAAATAACAGTGGAGCCTCGAACATTTTATGGGTGAAACATTTTTAATTAAACCTCATTTCTTCCAAGCGAATGGTATATTTCGTAGGGAAATATAAACACGGATAAAAAACTTGTTTAATTTGTCGTGACACTATAATTTTGCTCTTCACTATACCACTAAGCACACATATTTCAATGGCTTTTTATCCTTGATGATCATATTCAAGACGAGATAAATTGGCTTTCTTAAAAAAATAAATCTTTGCCACAGCTATAAAATATTTTGTCGGTGGTAATGTCACAAAATGCAAAGGTAACAAAAGCATCCTATAAAGTTTGTTGTAATATATATTCTGATAAACATATGAAATTGTTAAGAATAAACATCTGAATTGGTACAGAAATTGTTAAAGCGTTTCCGAAATGTTTCCGATGTACTTTTTGAGAAATTCAGATATTGTTTTAGTAAAATCAAAAAGTATTTGAAGGAATTTGAAACAATCAAGTCTGAACTAATTTTAAATAGGTAATACTGACTTCAGCCCGGAATTCAGTAAAAACTCTTTGTTACCATTATGCACTTGATAAATTTATAACTGAAATAAAAATAAGTGAGGCTTTGTCAAAAAAAGAAATCAAATTATCAAAATATATAGCAGCTTTGGCTTTATGACTTTAAATGGCAAACAATGGTATTAGGAACATTGATGAAAGGAAATCGAAATTCCCTCATAACTGGGGAAAAATGCGTAAAACCTATTTTTTTGTGAGTTGAGTTTCATAGTTTAATTTAGTTTTAAAATAAAGTCCAAAATTATGAGTTTTAATATTTTGATCAATTTTCCGTATTCTAAATGTCCTTGATCTTATAACCCATCTCCCCCCCATAAATCCTCACTTAGCGGCCCGTGTAAAATAATTGCCATAACTGAGTGCCCCGGTGGAAAAACAGTTTGAGTACCTCTGCTTTAGATGATTAAGTAAGGAATATATTTCGGACGGAGATTGTAAAGAATTGATACTAAATAGCTAATGTTTGAAACTATGCATCTAAAAAAGACAACAGGAGAAGAAAAGCCTTTAAAAAATAGCATACAAGTAATAATTTTCACAATTTTCATCGCATTTGGACACAATGAGATTAATGTTAATGAGTTAATAATATGGTTGTAGAAAAAATTGAAAAAGTAATTTTTTCCTTTTCAAACGAAATATTTGCAGATTTAAGTAAAGTAAAGTACAGACAATTTCCCAATTTCATTCAAATCTACTCATGAATTATAACCCCCTTTCCCCCTTTTAAG
Source organism: Trichonephila clavipes (assembly GCA_019973935.1). Classification (NCBI taxonomy): domain Eukaryota; kingdom Metazoa; phylum Arthropoda; class Arachnida; order Araneae; family Nephilidae; genus Trichonephila; species Trichonephila clavipes. The sequence continues at coordinate 71,382 of BMAU01004507.1, forward strand.
AAATAATTAAATTTCTGCTTATCGTATTACAACACACAAATGATTCGTAATATATTCCTGTTTTCTTTAACCACATGTTGACTGAATCAATAGTTCCAGTAAATGTTCATAAACTAGTACATAGAGCTTAAAAGTCCGCAATTGGATATTGTAACATTTGTCTTGAATATTTCTTCAACCATTGGAGGGAATTATTTGAAGTTCTGGATTAAAAGGCTTTCACTTCTCAATACAAAGATCAAATATGTACACATATATATATATATATATACACTCAGGAACATTGAAAATAGCGACCCAAGAAGAAAGCATCGGATTGATATGAAATTTAATACACATAATGACACAGATGAGAGATTCACTTGATCTCAAAAACAAGACAATTAAACGAATACAGGGTGTGCAACGACACAAATACTGGGCAACTTCAATAGCACGTTGGACCACCTCCAGCTGCAATACATGCCGCCACACGGTCCTGCATTGATTTGATTAGACACCTTATGTTGTCCTGAGGAAGATGGGCCCACAAATCTTGAACAGCCAACTCTAAATATGTACAGAGTTACACGATGACATCTGCCATTTTAGCTGATCCCACAAGTGCTCTACAGGGGACAAATCGGGGAGGCGGGCCGGCCACGGAAGTCTGAAAATGACGTAGGAAGTCTTGAGCAACTCTTGCTGTATGCGGACGAGCATTATCTTGCTGGAAAATTGCCCCTGGGAGACCATTTAGGAAAGGTCCTACATGGGGTCGAAGAATATCATCAGCGTAACATTGGCCCATTAATGTTGCACGCATCACAATTAAAGTGGATCGGCTATCAAAGGCTATGCCCCCCCCAGACCATTACACCAGCTGTGCGGGCAGTGTGACGTAGAACAGTGTGGGGGGAATTGTACCGTTCACCAGGGCGCCTCCACACCCGTACACGGTTATCATCTGTCCCCAAAACAAACCGGGATTTATCACTAAACACAACCTTTTGCCAATTTGTGACATTCCACATTGATCTGGCTTGGCACCCCTGTAGACGCAATTGCCGATGTTCCGGTGTTAAACGGAGGACACGGAAAGGGCGCTTGGATTTAAGATTTGCTTCTGCAAGGTGTCTGGAAATTGTTTGTGGAACAATTTCTACGACTACGTCTGCTCGTATCGTTGAACGAGTCACTGTGGGGTCCACAAGTGCTTGCCTCACATTCCTTCGATCCTCTCTCCTCGTGATCTTCCTTTACGCTCCAGACCCGGTTTTCCGCGCGTGGGTACCTTCTCGTGTCCACTGCTCCCAACAATTTCTAACGGCACACTCCGAACGATCCACCTGGCCAGTAACACGGCGCGTCGACTAGCCTACAGTTTTCATCCCGATGATCCGGCCTCTCTCAAACTCGCTTAACTGTGAGAAATGTCTTCTAGCACGTTTACTTGGCATGTTTCGCTTACGAAAGTCTTCCTACAATCGGCGGGTAATCGTCACGTTTATGAATCTTCGAATTTGCGCTGGCTTATATAGCACCCTCTTCCTGATTGTAGCGCCACCTCGGCGTGTATGATCATGCGTATTGGCACGAAACTTGGATCATTTGCATATCACATTACGCTTTACTTATTTGCAAAGTTTCACGATTGTACTTAGCTTCCTTCTTTTGTCGCTATTTTCAATATTCCTGAGTGTATATATATACATACATATGTATATATATATATATACATATATATTAAATTGTTTATGTTACCACGGTAGTGCAAAAGGGGTTTTCAAAGCATTTGTTTCATCGATATACCTATATATCGAAACCGGCATATAAGAAATCCACGTCAAGATTGTAACTCTAGGTCAAGACAGCTTGCTGAACTTAGGGATCAATTCTATAGTACAGATTTTCCATGCATCTGTAGGGTCCAAAGAAATTATAAGTACATAGAGCGATATCCAAAAAGTATGGAAGGTGTTCCAATTAATTTTATACAACGCAATCTTACTCGCATGTTTCTGAGGCTGTATACAATCAGACATTGCCATGCGATAAAAATACAACTGCTAAGAGCAGCTTCGGATATTATTGGCAAATTCCTTTGCTGAATGGATTCAAAGCGGCACTGTGCCTAGCATTGATGTACGTAGTCCTGAGTGAGCCCTGTATTAAAATTCCTTGAGGGCCCTTTTTTTCGAAAAAAATGATCGCATTAATAATACTTACTTGAAAGCTCAAAATATCCTACATGGTGCAGCCCCGCATTATTGATACAGTTGCTGCTACGCCCCTGATACCTAATATCCTTTACAGTCATTCCACGGAGGAGAAACCAATCAGCGACACACTGTGAAGGTACCAAGAGACTGTAACGATAACTTTCCTCATGGAAGCTGTTTTGATCTTCTTATGAGCGGTAAGCGAGGCATGTTTCTCTGACATTAAAGTTTGCTTCGTCTCGAGTATTGAGAGAAACGTCCATATTCTGTTTCCTTGTTTCATCATTACAAGAATGGATGTAAATCTTCCGCCGGAAATCAAATTAAATGTAGGAGAAACAACCCCATTTGAGTGATATTATGCTCATCTGTGAGTAGTCGTGGTACCAGGCTGGAGCACATTTTGCGTTATCTTGAATAATTAGGCATGGTATTATGCACAATAATAATCGAAATCTTAAGTTCTGATCCAATCTCACTCACAGAATACCACCAAGGACTTATAGCGGTATCATCTACATAAGCAAGTAACAAGCTTCGGACAGAGGTGATTACTTTTGTCTAGTAGCCTGATTATGTCGATACGAATGAAAAGGTGGCGGATTTTGTCCTCCGGATATGCGCCTCTTCATTGGTGACCTTGACTGTACTAAGAAAAGCGCAACCTTCTGATGTTTCGTGACACCATCTACCCTCAAGAGCACCCAAAATTCGTCAGATTCACTTGAAGCAGCAAACAAAATCGTCGACTCACGTGACGCAGTAACCAAAAGTCGTCAGACTCACATGATGCAGCTACCAAAAGTAGTCAGATTCACATGACGCTTCAACAACTCACACACTCGCCGTAACAAATATATATATATATATATATGGTTCGTTAGCCTATCCACCGACTTACAGGTGGGGGAGTTCTTTAGCGGTACATCTACATAAGCCAGTAACAGCCTCCGGACAGAGTTGATCCCTTTTGTCTAGTGATCTTGTTACATGGCTACGAATTAATAGGTCATGGGTTCTGTCTTCTGGATATACGCCGCTTCAAACTTAATTCAAAATCTTATCGTGATATTCAATTTTATTTGTAGTGAGCGGGATTGGCCACCCTGATCTGTACTCATCTTACACATCCGTTTTGGTTTTATTGAATTCTATTTCCCTAAAGCACACCGGCACTTACGTGACATTGTATTCGATTCTTACACTTTCTCAGATGAAATTCAGGTCTAACGTGAAAGTTTTCACTAAATTCAAAATTCCTTCACAATTCCGTCTTCAATCACATGTCAAGTTCGAATGCCGAGATCGTCTCGGCTGTCTAGACGGGAAATTTGATTTGCACGGATAATTTTTTTTTGTATCTGTGCGTACGTCAACGCTCTTTACTTACCTTTTTTTTTAAATAATTTCTTACAATCCCTACTTTGTTCCTTCATAATTCATGCTCTCACAATAATGAGAATTTCTTTTGATATTTTATCAATTTGATTAGAATTTTAGAATGTAGAAAGAAAAATTCTATATATGAGGGCAAAAATCTGTGAAAAATGTTGAGCAGAAAATTGATACATCACATATCATATCGTTGATTGCTTTTGTTCAATTGAAAAACGTTGCCAAATGCCTCGATTTATAGCCAGTACTGGAAAACCTGTCGGGCGTGTGAACAAAGGTAGCAAATTTGATCACACATGTTTGAAAATAGCTTTATAAAAAGGCTTTATATATATTATATTACCTTTATCGCGCATATTAAAACACTATAATTTTGATCACGCATGCTCGAAATTAATAACATTATTTATAATTTGAAATATTTGATTTGAAAAAAATATTGAAATTTAGGATCTATTTTCCATTGAATGTGCAGTGGAATATTTCCAAAATTCGATCGTATACTTCAGCTACCAAAGGGCTATGAGGTTTAGAAAAATGAGAAACATAGAGCAGAAATGTACGATGGCATTTAGATTCATGCGTATACGAATTTTTGAAACGTAGACTTCATGAAAAAGATGCATCAGTTGCGATTTTGAATGCAATTTTGGCAACCTGAATAATGTAATGTTACAGCATATTTCATTTATTTCAAATATGCACGTGTTTTTATAAAGTATTTAATTCCTCTAAATTTTCGCTAGTTTATTTGTCGAAAGGCCTACAGGGAAGGTACGCAAACTTTTAGTACAAAATTAAGATCAAAATTTACCGGTGCGCGTTGATCGCCGGATGTAAAAAAATTATTGTTTTAAAAATAAGGAAATATGTGAGCATATTTAAACGTATTTAAATACTGTTTATTTAAGAATATGACATACCTTATATGAACTTTCATTACTGGATAACATGAAAAGTTCATCACAGATCTTTCGTTATATCTTTATACACGTCATGATTTCTGTTTCATTTTTCCACCATTACTGACTGATCCATAAACAAATAATTATCCTCCGCTCCATCTAGAGCAGGGACACTCAACCTTTTTTTTCCACCGGGCCACATACTGCAACCGCAGCATGAGGATTAATGAAAATAACACCATAAGACCAAGGCAATATTGAACCCTTAAGAGTGAAAAAAATTGATCAAAATATTAAAACTAATTTTTGCCTTATAGTACTATATTAATCTCTATCATATACACATGAAATATTTCTTCGGTTTTATACATTTTTACTAAGTTATGGTGTAGTTCCGTTTCCCTTTCATTTATGACCAGATAAACAAAACTACCAAACCGTTTGATAATTTTATTTTTTCCTTTGACCAAGCCTCTCTTATTTTTATTTCAAACATTAATTTATCAAATGCAGGATGAAAACAAAGCCTTTTGACTGAATTCCAGATTGAAATCAGTATTACTTGTTTATAATTAAAAATTAGTTTCACCCATAAAATGGTCACTGTTGTGACTAATGCCACCTGCCGGACGAAGTCAGATCGAGGGCCGCGAAATTCGTCGCGGCTAAGGGCTAGAAGTTTTACGCTTGTCGTTAGCCTTAGCTTTGAGCACCGAGCAGGTGACAGTCCTATTTTGCTCAGTTCCACCCCAATTTAGAGGGAGAAAGCCCTGGGGTGGCCAGGGGCCTCCCAACTCTCTTACCCTTCCACCAACCACATGAGAGGACTTGCGGCTCGACGGCTATTTAGAGTACCCCCATGCCGCAAAAGCACTATACATTTACAAACGTCCACGTCTTATCCGGGATTCGAATCCAGTCCTTACAGCATCGCAGTCAGCGTCGCTAACCACTATATTGGTTGGGCGACAAAAATAGAAACTACTCCAGTTCATTCCCTATTTCACTGTTATTTTCTATTGCTAATCGTTACAGTTTCAAATAGAAAAAAAAATCTTGCAATTTGCACCCGTATGACATCGACAGCAAAATTGGTCGATGTGATTGCTTGATTGAGATGATTTCTCGCTAATTTTTTAATGCATTGTTCTTAAATAATTGAATTTTTTAGGGCAATGGGTCATGGGCAGGTCACTCAGAAAGGCCCGGCGGGCCACATGCGACCCGCAGATTGAGTATCGCTGAACTAGTTAGTTAAATATACTATATTTTTAAATGAATTTTAACTGTCTCAGGTTTAATTTAATTTAATGTTTTTACTATCCCCTGGCACACAATTTGTAGACTGCCAAAAGACAAGATCATTCCACATGTGCCTCTTAGGGGTTTAGGTAAAAATGGGGTTCATTACACGGCGAATATACCTAAGAAAGATACAGTTGCGTTATACGCAGGAATGTTCGGTAATTTAAAATGTGTGCAGTGTTATTGGAAAGGTGGAATTGTGATCAGTTCCAGTTGCTCATAAAATAGATGCATCTTGCTTAATTTTGCAATGCAATTGAATAAAATAAAAAAAGTATGTTCACTGCTTTAATGACGAATTGAGCAATTGTAGCTATGGGATGTTATATTTATAAACTCTAATACAACATAAACCGTAATTTTCACGAAATGAAAGAACTACATGTACAAGTATTAGGGATAAAAATATCATCAAACATTTCTCCCAAACCTTCCAGTCAGAGATGTCATGTTTAAAAGATATATCACATTGAAAGCTATTATCTTAAATATTTCATGAAGAACAAGAATTCTTCCGTTGCCAGATCACATTTTAAGTATTCTAGAATTACCATCATATGCTAGCTACTATAAATACACGGAATCATTTTGATTCATGTTATTCAACTCCTCATCAGAGAACTTTTTTTCCTTTCCCTAGACAACTTAATCATCCTCAAGGGAAGGGTTAAAAGACCGAACACAATCATTGAGGCATATCCTGTGGTCCACCCGGAAGAAATAAAACCTTCTTAGAATAAATGAGTACCCTGTGCACTATACGAAACAAAACAAAAATGAATACGACAGCCTCAAATTAATCTATTCAAATGACTTCAAAGGGGTAAAAATATAATAAATAGAAAGACATTTATCAAAGAATAGATTCTATATAGAAGGAAATATTATTCCTGTTGATTCTAACTATAATGTATAGAGTGTATATATTTATATATATATAAAGAAATAACTATAAAATCTGTGCATATAGACCAATATTATTTTTTCCTATTTCAAAGGATATGAAGCTTACATAAATATATTCAATATAACTTTCGTGAATATTCAGGAAATTAAAATTGAAAATGAATTGTTAATTTTCAACATAAATAAGCAAAAAAAAATTAAATAATAATTATATTAGTTTAAATGATATATCATTGTTTCTAAAAAAGAGTGATATAAATGCTTTTATTTATGTGTAATGAAATTTATTAACACTTTAATGATTTAATATAAAATATTAAGAGCATTAATTACTTTATTATATAAAGTTTAAAAATGCAGTCGAACCTCTACATAACGAACCTCTATAATGCGAACTTTTTCCTGGAACTTTGAACATTTCACGATTTTCTTCGTAAAATAGCCTCTTTATAGCGAAGTTTCTTTTGTGATTCATTTTTTTTTCTCCTTATTTTTTAATGTATTTCTGAACATTTCAAGTTATCCTCTCTCAATACATTTTATGTGGTCATAAATCTTGAAATGGTTCTATTAGATCCTAATTCGCCGAGAGCAGTAGAGTTCTGGAAGTTTCCTCCAAGAAGTGCAAATTTTAACCCCCTTTTTTCCAGTTCACTAGATGTCTTACAGAAACATCTTTGATATCCCCTTTCCGCCTTCAATGGAGTTGTCCCGTGTCCCCGTATTCTAGTTTTTAAATAATGTATGTTTAATACTTATTGTACATTTTAAATTAGAAAATGTCCTTAAAATTCGTTCAATTTTAAGGTAAAATTATTTTATTAATATTTAAAATACAGTATATTCGACATTCTTTTTTCTTGTTTTCCTTGCAGTTTTTCTTTTTTTCTTGATGTGTAAGATGTATAAAATAAACATGCATTAATTTAAAAAAAGATGTGAATAATTTATTTTTTAATACATAGAGCTTATTAATTTATAATTTGTTTTATGTGGTTCATAAAATATTTTAAAAGATGAACCTCTATATAACGAATTTTCCATATGACGAACTTTTTTCCGGGATTTAGCGACTTCGTTGTATAGAGGTCCTATGTAATTTTAAGAATTTCATAGAGTGATTTATTTTAAGCATTTTAAGTTGAACTAATAGGTAATTAATATCTGATGAAATCGATGATAAGGATGTGTATGTGTGAACACTGTACTTATAAAACCTTATTAAATTATTGCTGGTGTATCGATAAGAGAGTTAAAAACTCTTCGTATTCCATTTTAAGGAGTTTTTTTGTATTCGTTTTTGTAAGTTAATAAGATATGTATATTGTGAGAGATAATTCAAAGAAATAATAGTATCTTAGTAGGATTATGGGTTTGAGATTCCATCCCAACGAAGACTATTTGTACGAAAAAAACATTGTTCCAAGTCAGCTTCATGTAAGCTTTGAAGTTCTTAAGAGGCATGGAATAAACTTCATTTTATAAAGCTTCGTAATGGAAAACAAGTAATATATTTTTTTTAAAAATCAAATTCTACTTCATTACAAAAACGTACTGGCGCCATCTGGTGTAGCTAGTTGTTACTTCGACAGAAATAACAGAGTACATTTAAAATTAAAAAAAAATAATGAATTAATTAATGTTTGAAAAACTATATTAACATGAAGTGGGATCAACTACAAATTTTAAAAAATATATTTGAACTTGAATGGATGAATATAGAATATATATATATATATATATATATATATATATATATATATATATATATATATATATATATATATATATTATTAACGATTGAAAATTTATACAAGATATATATATATAGGGAGAGAGTGAACTAATAGTAGGAATTGATAAAGTAGGCTTTTGTTTTCGTATTTCATCTGTTAATCACCATTTTGTTTTAATTGTTTGTAAAAAAATACATCAATCTGTTTTGCTCCTATTCTTGCAATAGGCTTAGACGAGGTATATTGAATTAGTTTTCAGCAACAACCTATTATTTAACTAGTTCCTTTGATGCTTGAAATTTATAACTGAAAGTAATAATACTGTTCATGGAAAGTATCATGGTAGTTGGAATCATCAGGCATCTAACATCAGGGGACTTAAGTTGATAAGAAATGAGGACTCTTTTTTCAGAAACTTCCAATATTTGTAAGATAATTGTCAGTTGGTCATTGTATCACTAGGTGAATTAAAATTGCAACATTTCTGCAATAATTCATACTGGTCATTCCCTCTTGACAACTTTTTCAATGGTTTTTAGGGAATGATGTTTGAATTATGCGAGTTATCGTTAACCACCAAGCGAAATAAATAAAATTGAACTAGTAATAACCAAATGTGCATAACAAAAGTTCCCAAATGTGCATAATAAAATTACCAAATGTGCATAATAACATTTAAAAAAACGTCCATAGAAATAAATTATCAGTTTTTATTGTATTTATGATTTCACTATCAATAGTAGCTATTCAAATAGAGAGATTTATCACAACCTCTCCCTTTGAAATCTAGGTTTATTCTGAAATAAAAAAAATTGTGATTATGCTGATTAAAGCAATAAATTAGAAGCCAGCGCCTGGCGTAGACAAAACAAAAAGCGAAATTTTTCTTCACACATAAAAGCTAGATATATGTTGTCACGGGCTTTTTTGCAGCGAACGCCAGAATAGCTTGCAGATGGTAGAATTTTTTCCCTACTTGACAACTATCGTTATATTTTGGACACTTCACAGAATATCTTTATAAATTGTAGCCTATGTGTTATTATGTTGTATAAGCTATATTATAGGAAAGTTTCATTGAAATCCATTCAGTTGTTTGTGCGGGAAAGAATAACACAAACATACATACACTCTTACAACTTTTCGCATTTATAATATTTGTAAAGATGCGAAATATATTGAACCAAAAGGGTTTTAAATATTATACAATGAGAAACAACTTTCGTCTAAGAAATCATCGCATGCCGTCAGTTTAATGTCCTTTGTTCGTTAACTTATTTAAATGAATGAATCAAAAGGCTTTACACTGATACGAGTATGTAAAATAAAACCAAATTTATATCTCATTTGCATAACTACCAGTAAATCTCGGGATTATTATCATTAAACAAAGAAGAATGAGATTATTCAGCAAATTTACAAAAAAATGGGATTAAAATCCCTGACTTTTCTTATTTATCGTGAATAGAACATTGCTACGTATGCATGAAGAATCAATTTCTACAAATACGCATTCGGTGGAGAAATTTGCAAAGGATTATGCAGAGTCTCAAGGAAATATGTGTTATATAGAATATAGATATTATTAACTTTGAATAATACAGAATATTTCGGAAATTTATAATCCCCACATAAATGGTAAATAATAATCAAAAATATGCATAAACCCTATACTTTAGAAGAATAACTTTACATTTATATCTTATACGTACGTTAAAACCTAAAATATTTCTGAATACAAAATTTTCATAAAGATTTATCTTTATTATTTTTGTATGTTATAAACTTTATATATTTGAATAAAATAAAAAATTCAATATGAGTTACTTTTTAAAAATATTTTGTATCCCATTTTTGTTTGTAAAAAAAGTAAAATACATAACCATTTTATATAAAAAAATGCATTTAAATATTATTTTTATTTTGAGAATCTTTTCCTATTCTTTCAGTAATACACTTGAATAGCTAACAGTGCACTTTTATTAATACTGTATTACATTGGATCGAATTTAACGTACCATTTTGAAAGCATGGACATGTAATTCAAAGCTCATTCGAATTAATTTTATTTCTGTGAATATAAAATATCAATTATCTGTTTATTGATTTGAATGTAGTCATCTAGAAGATAAATTTAGTGCAAAATTTCTGTTTTGTCTCTTGCATATTTCTATTTTATTTATTTTTGCAGTTATCATGTGCGATACGCTTAGAAAAATACGAATGGCTTTACCTTGCTTAATGTCTGCTGCATATTTATTGATGGCACACTTTATGGTAACTTTTGTTTGTTGAATAGTTATTTGTAGCATTGCCCTCTCTGTAAATGGTATTTTTTGGAATATAATGTTCCTTATAAATTACAAACATTGCAGTCTTTTAAACGAGATATTCTTCATATTCTAGTATTTTTAAATCTATTATTTTGCATAAATACTTTCTCCAGTGGTTAAACACACACACATAGATATCTTTAATCATCAACATCCTCATTAACTCTTTAACTGTAAATTAAAAGTTACGTAATTTGGTCCCAGATGCCACCATTTTTTACAAAGGTGAGGGTATTGGAGAGAAAAGAAAAGAGGCACTGGAAACAAATTTTTCTCTGAAATAAGTAAATCATTTTTAAACATTTTCTAGATCATTTTAATACATTTCAAAACCTTCGGAATAATTTTACTGATAGCCGCTAAAAGAAAATAAACGTATTTTGGAAGGACGAGGATACACGTCCTGGATACTAAAGACATCAGATCAGCAGGACCAGTATACACGTTCACGGCAATTAAGGAGTTAAGACCATGTCGACCTTCTAAACTCTTATAAATATATTTGTATTCATTATTATACTACGGAGATAAATATTTTGCATATCATTTAGACTGATCGACTTTCTTTAAAAAGTTATATTAGATTCTGATAAAAATTTTAACCAGAATATTAACAAAAAAAATACATAAAAGAATTAGGGGAGCTTTAAATAAATAATATTAAAAGTTTATAATCTGCATAAAAAATTAAGGGATTTTCAGCTACGCCATGCCATTTATTTTTTTCATTCATTAGTCATTTTTCAGTTTCATTAGTTTTTTTAAAGTTTTTTTTTCAGCTATACAATATCTATCAGCATGTACATTATGAGAAATAATTACACCCATAAGAAGAATTTTATGCATAAAAAGAGCTTAAAATACTATAAAGTTTAATTTCGTCGTCACTTTTTGGCTAGTCTCCAAAAGGATTGCTATATATAATGTACAAAAATGCGTTATCGTACTATTAAAGAAAAAATGCAGATAACATATCTTACATGAAACAAAAGAAAATATTTTACGGATAAAGGTTATGACAATTTTTAAACATTAAATGTGTAAAATGGGAGATAAGTGACAAAAACAAACATATGCAGAAATTGACAGTTGAAAAATTTAGTTCTGTGTTCCCTTTGGAATTTAGTCGTGATGTATAGTGATAATATTTTAAAATATTATCAATGATTTAAGTCAAAATGTCTGGCAATTTCCCTTTATATTTTGAATACAATGTTTAGGGATCCATACTTACGACATGTGATCCAAAACCTCATAAGATTATTGTCAAGCTTATATAAATAAAAACATCGAAATAATTTTCTTCAACCACGTGATGAGTATTATAGACGTAAAACGTTTTACTATATTCCTAAAATTAAAACTTGTGAACAGTTTAGTATTTTCAAAACATTATAGATGCAAGCATAATTTTTACACTTTCTATATAGGAATTTAAAACTATAAATATTTTCAATATGTACTCGGAACATTTACCTAAGTTTTGTTTTCTTAACCCTTACATAGAACCAGAAGGTTGCTAAGAGTAAATATCAGTATGTAACTGTTTATTTTAGTTTGTTTATAAGTAACATAAATAAAGCTCACAGAAGAAAAATACGTAAGAGAATGACTACAGTTTTTTGGATGAATGTGTTATTTCATTTTGGATTAAAGTAGCTTTACCAAGCATTTATTTTTATTTGTTAAAATATACTTTACTATTACTCAAAATTACACTAATCGAATAACATAAAAATGAATGAAAGCACCGCAAGGTATGGGATGTCTGAAAAGTATACACCTACACTTTCAATGATGAATTAAAAATAAACAAAGAAAGTTTTTCGCTTGCGGTTTTTGGTTTTCATAAAGAAAAGCTTTAATTTTCAGTTTGATGGAAATCAAACAAAATGCTGCAATTTGAATGCTTTGAAGCCTTTTCGTCTAAAAATGGCTTCAACCTAAGAACAAACTCAAGTTGTTGCAGGGTTTATCGAATTCAAATTTGCAACACATGTACAGGAAAAATTTCGGATTATCTAGGAACAAAGCCTTCAAGATTCACAATTTTAAGTGGGATGGATGCTTTATGTAGATTGGTAGAGTATTGCTTAAAACAAATCTAAACACCCTAGCACAGGGTTGCTGAACCTTTTTGGATCGACGTGCCATTTTTATTTTGCAGTAGTATTTAATGGGGTATAGACGTGCTGTCAAATAATTTTGACTTGTGATTGTTGGGAAAATAATAGAACTAAATACTGACAACACAAAAAATAAGTTACTACGAAAAAATAACTTTTGCACTGTATAGTTGTGAATGTTTTAGTTATACGAGTAATTCAAATTTTAAAGTAACATTAGTGTGACCTCTGTTACAAATTGTGGGTAACAAATAACTTATATTACGATTGTAAGATGTTACTTTTTTGTAGAAAACTTACGAATTTGAGTTATCTGCCAAACAGTTTCCAAGCAATTAATTCTTTTTGCTGTGGTTTACGTTTTTTGACAAGAGATTTGTTTCAAAATACCTTTTTACAGACGAAGTTCTGCATACGACTATTCAAGAACATAAAACACACATTGCTTGCCACCGCCTTTACTAATAATGCAATGTTTTCTTGGGCCACCAAATTTGAAAAAAAAATTCTCTATAACACTTACTATCTAACACTTTTGTTCTTTTGTTGAGCTAGCCATTTTAAATAACATTTAAAAATCGTAAGTACAACACAGATGAGCTTCAAAATACGGTTGTGAGAATGAAATTGGCTATGCAATAACGTGGACAAACTAGAAGTCTACGACATAACTAAGGTAAGACAATAAAAAACGAATGTGTTCCACGCTACCCCGCGACCGATCACTCACGTTTGTTCGTAATACTTCAGAGTGAACTTTGAAATTTTGAAATAAAATCCAAACCACTTCGATCACTGGCGTGCCAAAAATATTGCGTCACGGGTCATCAATGGCACGCTTGCCACTGGTTCGCAACCCCTACCCTAGCAGAATCTGCGATGACGTTACTCATATAGACTAATAGTGTGCACATTGAAATCGAACAATAAAACATTGTAAAGAAAAACTTAAGTATTTTCTTTATGCAACGTTAAAATTTGTAAATGAATATCTTGTGTTTATTTGTAGTTAAAATTTGAAAGTGTAGCCCTACTTTTTGAGCACCCGATCTTGTTACACGGCACAATAAGCCGAAATGCAGTAAAATCAGCAAATAACGCGCACTTTTAACACAAAAAATAAAATTTAAATTTATAAGTGCCCGTTATACGACAAGAGTAAGAAAATGAGAGCTTTAAAAATGGAAATGAGGTGAACGTAGAAAAAAATTAGACTTCTACATATATAGAAATACTATCTATTTAAAAGAATTGACATTCTTTATGATTAAAGGATTGTAGTTCTAGAAATATATTATTTTTTCTAAAACTTGGGACTATAATACTTCGAATAAATGACTTCAAAGCATTGCACACATGTATTTCCGGTTTCTTCGTAAAACAGGGGGTGCGCGTTATACGGCGAATATACCTGAAAATTAAAAAAAATACAGTTTGAAAGTATAGGTGCGGGGTGTTATGTAAGCCGGATTTTGCGGTAAGTTATAAGAAACCAGCCCGCTAATGCTTTATCATTGCCACGAATTGATTTGACTGTTTTATTTTCCGAAAGTTCCCGCTTACATAATTCTTTCGGCAGACGTTCCATTTTGACATTCTTTATAAAAATGCAGACAGAGGTTACAATTAATTAGGACTATCACCAACTTTAAAATGGCGAAAAATCTTTCCCTTCGGGGTGAAAGGGTTAATATTATCTCAAGAGAGAGAAAAAAAGACGTATCTTTGGATATTCTATTTATTATTATAACGCATGGAATAAGATGGTTCTATGTTAGTGTTATCTCTCCTGCTATCAGAGCTTTAGAAGCTTTTTCGTGTTTGTATTCTGAAAATCGTTCTTCTCGTTCAATGATATCAATTCATTTCTTTCCTTTTTTTCGTTTGAAAGGTTTCGGAATATTGACAAACGAATTTCAAGTCAATGTTTTTAGCCATATCATCAGGAAGAAGCTCTAAAAGAAGATAAACACATCAAATAAAAATCACTTTTATCCTTCTAAAAAAGTAACAAAATAAGAAATATATACACTCGTATACTAGCATAGCAATTTTTAAAAAAACGCATTTCATAACTTTATATACGGTACAGAGAATTTCTTTTCTTTTTCACTTTTCCTTATATTTATCCTTGGCAAAACTCAGTTTCAAGTGAATGGTAAATATGGCATCATACGGAAAACTTTCAAATATTTTCAGTTATAAAAACTTTTATAAAACTATTTTATTTTACATTTGGGACTCGAAAAGGAATGAAGTTTTTGACTGAGTGATTTCAAAACTATTTTTAAAAGAGTTTTACACTAATAAATTAAAAAAACATATGAATCTGAAATGGCTATTCTTTACAATTTTATCTAAACCAAGCTATTACTTATTGTACTATATAATGGAGTCTTCCTCAATCTTTTTAAATTTAAAAAAAAAAGCCGCAGTACTACTCAAGTTAAACGGTAAAATTGCTGGATTGGATGACATACAAAGGTTTATGGTCACAAGCTTCAAGAGAATTGGGACATGTTTCAAATTTGCGAAGTTCATCTGCATTCTCTAGATGAGCGGTTCTTAAGCTGTCGATCGCGACGGCCTCCCTTTATGTATCAGGGTTACATTACGAACCCCAAGTATTTGAGGACATCCCTCCCCGACTTAATATACTTAAACAAATTATAAGTCTTAAAAGAGTTTCTTCATCGGGGACTATTTAGTAATATAGTCTAGTATGGTTCATCTTTAAATTTTTCCGCGAGAGTCTGTAAAATATCAAAATATAACCGTTACATAAGGTACTCCGCGGACACCCTAGAAAGGCGATGTGGACCCCCAGTGGACCACGGACCATAGTTTAAGGGCAGCTGCTCTAGATTATATTTAAGAGACCAAAGCATACAACTGAACACTACTTAAAAAAGGTAGGTGGAAAGTTTGTGTTTTATTTTCATCCCAATTCATAGTTTTACATGTAGAATTTATCTTTTAATTAATTAAATTAATCCAGAGATTATGGTAATACATATTCATTTGCCTGTTTAGAATTAACTTTACACATAAAAACAGTGAAAATCGCTTAACACGTGAAACTGAATAGACTGAAATAGTTTTCGTGTTAAAAGTAAAGGATATAGGAAAAAAATTATATTAACAACATTAAGTTTATTAGAGTAAATTTTATTCTCATAGATATGCATATATGCATATATTTATTACAATCAATGAAACAAAAACATTCACAAGAACTTAAAGAAATTTAACAAAAAATTTTCTTTTTTTCAAAAACAAAGCGTTGATTGAGCTTTTTCGAAATTTATTTAATGTTTATATTTGCATTTTTTTAGCATTCGGCTGTCAAAAATTGTTCGATGTCGTCAATTGTGTTGTTCATTTCACTATTGGAATGTGTGACTAAATTACTACGCATATTTTTCATGACGTTCCTCATCTGCGATGTTTTTTGAAAATGAAGGGCATTATTCATTTCATTTTTACTGTCGAAATCTGAATCAATGCTATTTTTAGAGCTTTGAAAAAACAAATGCCTTTGTCTGCTGTACACACATTATCATCAAAAACATATTGACTATCTAGTAGACAGGTTCTGGGGTAGAATTCATACACAGCCATCTCCCTTGTTGGAAGGTCTCCTTTATCCCTAGAAAATAAAGTTATTCCGTACAAACGGATTTTGCGCCCAATTATCACTTATGCTGCCCCCGTCTTGGGGGCTGCAGCCGCCACTCACATGAAGAAAATTCAAGTTATTAAAAACAAAATTCTTCGCATCCTTACGAAGGCACCTTTGTATGTTTGGAACGATGTGATGTAATACATAACGATCTTCACATGGAGGTGATTTCTAATTACATCACTAAACGTTCTAGAAATGTTTTTAAATCTATTGAATTTCATGACAATCCAATTATCAGAGCACAAGCATTACATATTTATCCAGACCATAAAATTAATTATGCATACTCTTCTACGAAGTACAGAAATCCTCTCCACCCCACCCCCATAACACAACAATAGCACCATTCATACTCAGATCGAGCACACTCAGCTTCTTGCACCACATCTCAGACTGGTTCATGGGATTACCTGACACCCTACTGATTGATTGCTTTCAGCCGTCCCGTTTCCTTCCTGACTCTTACTCCCTTTCGAATCCGCTGGCGCTCAGCTTCGTTAGAACGCTTGTGCTTGGGGTTATGCC
The DNA here is from genome assembly GCA_019973935.1 of Trichonephila clavipes. Taxonomy (NCBI): domain Eukaryota; kingdom Metazoa; phylum Arthropoda; class Arachnida; order Araneae; family Nephilidae; genus Trichonephila; species Trichonephila clavipes. The sequence continues at coordinate 88,499 of BMAU01004507.1, forward strand.
ACTCCTCCCGGATTACGTAGGAATCTTCTTGATTTGAAAATTCTCATCACATGGTCTATGTTTTTTGCCTAATCTCCTGAGAATAAGCGCCTTCGGCGCTGGCACCTACGATCATCTTATTTTAGTTACACATTATCATTTACTGTAATGAATTTTTCCGAGAATACAATAGGGCAGTCCAATCCGAATGGTGATTTCCTTATTTTGATAATTCCCAGAAGGGAAATCCTTTCATGTTAAGTGATTTTCATTTCGTGTTAACAGAAAAAAAATGAAAGTACATAATAGTTTGTCGGAACCATTGTATTATTTCGTGTTAACCGATATTTCGTCTTAAACGTTTTTGCGTTAACCATATTTCACTACCTTTCATTTTTATTTAGATCACACTAAAAAGCTACAGAAGGGATATTGGCGATGGACTTTTCAATTTTGAACCTCAGTCAGTGACTACCCTACTCTCCAAATTTTCACCCTACACCAATGAAGACTAAGCGTAGACATACTTAACTCCCAACCCCTTTGAAATGTGCGTCTTGAGTGACTCCAGGACTTAAATTCACGAAAAGGCAACGCCACACCACGCAAGCTATGAATTCGTCATCAGGACCACTGGACTGCTATGATGTAGTTGCCCACGTCGAGGCAATACGATATTCACAATAGACCGCATAATTTTGAACTATAGCCAATTGACGACAACGATGTCTGAATTTATGGGGATCATTCTCCTAGATTATAATATCCAAGATTAAATTCCAAGATATAATATCCAAGATTGAATACCCCATTATACCACATATTTAATCATATTAATTACAGGACTTTTAACACTAAGCCAAAAATTAGAACTTTTCTAGGAAACTTTTAACTATCCCTTTATTTTCTAAATCCTTTGGATTTGTCTTGGAGCAAAATTAAATGAAGTTCATAGTAGCCCGCTAATTTGTTTTAGTGACTAATTTCAGAACTGGCAACATTCCAGTTCAGTCGCGAGTTTGGAACACTTATTCTAACACCTGTCTCATGGAATATAGCGATTTTCGGCGCGTTACATGTAATTGAGCTACAAAGTTGTTACGAAGTATGTCATGGAGTTAACGAAAGTTGGGTGCTAACTCAGGTATGCCATAACTCAGCGTGACTCAAAGTTACAATCTCGATCAACAATTAATCTGGTGGCTAGGGATTGCAATATCAGACCAAAAGTTCAATACCGATATTCGGTACTTTTTAGATCTTAATACCGAGATACCGGTAGTAGACATTTCAGAAAAAAGAAACACAGGTGTTTCTTTGCCTTATTTCTCAGTTTTATTAGATTGTTAATATCAGAAAAAAATAAATTTAACTTATAAATTATAGCAATATATAAAAAAATCACAAAAAATAGAGGAATATCTTATTTCTTTAAATCACAAAAAAGCGTAAATATCCCTATTCAGTCTGTGGAACTATTACAAATTTTTGAAATGTGATATTAAAAAACATAATGCTTCAATTGTACTGTCATTAAGCCTAGAACGCAACTTTGTGCAAAAAAATTACCAGCTGTTGAAAACTCTTGTTTGTCGTACTGTTAGCAATGCGATATAATTTTTTCAAGTACTTATCTCTAAATCCCTCATTTTTAAATCAATCGATTTCTCGTCGGATTGTTTTGGATATAACTCATTTCTGTTTTACATTTTGGTTTATTGATTTTTTTTAGTTTCGCTAATTCTAATTTTTGTTCAAGAGATAATTTCTTTTCACTATCGACATATTAGTGTAGTAATCATTTTCGATAACTGTACCGAATTCTTATGAATGTGGATAAGGTTTGTGTATAAAAAATTTTAAGGAAATTTGCTATAAACTTGTTCAAATTTGTATTGATTAGTTTTTCCCTCATTTTTATTTATAAAATCATGATGGTATGTAATTACAAGTATGATATTCAAATGTAATGTGAATAACAAACTCCCCAATTTAAAAAAATATCGAAATATTACGCACTTGCTTCGCAATTACACAACCTTGTTTTCATAGATACAAATATCAGACTACGAATCCTGCTACGAATCTTCCTCAGTATCGCTCTGAGATATAATGGAAAAGAGAGTTTTAGCCCTCCTCCTTGGAAAATTCATATATTTTATTACTTCTCTTGATTGTACGATGCAACTTTATATTTACAGCAGTGGCGCACACAAGGGGAGTCCAGACCCCTCCCAAAGCCCTTGATTTGTTCCCGATTGATTTATAATTTTAAATAATAGTACGTAAAATTTAATTAATTATTCATGCAATGCTAATTATTTATTCAATTAGTTTTTTACTGTGATTTGTTTCCGAAAATCGCCAAAATCAAAAGGAGCATGATACAAGAATGGTGAACTTTCGACAACGGACCCTTCCCCTTGAAATATTCCTGTGTGCAATACTGATTCACAGTTTAATTAATTTCGCCCGTTACGGAGACATAAAAACAAAAATGTACACATTTTGCTAGGTTGGATATCTCTGAACATTTAGAGAAGACAATTAAAAAAAAATTCTTCTAAATACCGAAACACCGGTATTTAAGCTTGTGAATACCGGTATTACAAAATTGTATAAATGGCTCAAAATACCAGTATTCGGTATCTCGGTATTGTAATCCCTACTGGTGGTGTTCTTCAGAGTTTTCTGATTACAATCAACAAACTAGCCTAGTGTTTCTCAAACTGTAGGGCACGCCCCCTAAGGGGGCGTGATAGCTCTAGAAGGAGGACACGGGCCTATTGAAAGATTGAAAACAAAAGAGTATTTTTTTTAAAAAAATATTAATTTACTGAAAGTAAACAAATAAAATACATTCTGACATAATAAAATATAATATTAACATTTATACTGATATAATACATTTATAAATATATCAGTACTGTATAATGTATTTTAAAATGAATTTAACAATACTTAATTAAGAACAAGTTTAATAATAACCATTGACCCCCTGGGTTTGTCATATATAACATTATATGAAAAAATTAACACTTATATTGATAATTTATTTTGTTTATAATTAATCCCTTGATTATAGATTAAAAGTTACGCAATTCGCTCCCTAATGCTACTATTTTCCTCGAGGAAGAACATATGTAATGTATTGGGGGAAGGGGAAAAAAGGAATAAATAAAGAAATCTCCGAGAGAGAGAAATAGATAAATCCTTCGCTAACACTGCCTAAGTCCTTTTATTGCATTCTAAAGCCTTTGGAATAATTTTATGGATAGCAGTGCACAGAAAATATCTTACTTCGATAAGGCGTATATATATGTCGGTGGTAATTAATGTTTTGGTGGAGTGAGACGTTTACATACGCCAATAGCTCAGAAAAAGTCGTTGTGTAGCACGGTAGTTTTAGTGTCAAAGTTATTGAATTCAATACATTGATATATATTCGTCAGAAGAGGGACGCGATGAAAATTGTGGTTAATTGTTGGGTCGTAAGTATTGAAAGCTTGAGAAGCACTGAACTAGCCTCTTTCTCTTTCTACATTAATTTACCAATGTATTCTTACAGAATAATTATAACATTATTATCTGCCAAATAGCTCTGGTTATGCAGTCTCAGTAAAAAGTATATAAATCGTTCAGGGAAACAATAAAGGGATAAATTTCGTCTTCGTATAACATTCAAAGAGTCGACATTGTATGAAAAAAATTCAGACTAATGATGACCGAAAACCAATACAAACATGTAACTTCCTTTAATTATCTCCTTGATTTCATTAGTTTTGTACTTTTTCAATTTTTTCCCGTCAAACAGTGATGACGATCAAAGTGAAATTCACGTGATTTAATTTTTTTTCTTTGGTATAATTTTTTCAGGTTTTGGATCAACAGCTAGTATAAAGTGTTTAAAATTCTTTTGACGTATACATTTTTTCAATTCCTACTATTAGCTTACACTCCTTATATATTTATTTATCTTCGTGGAATTTTCAATCGTTAATAAAATACATTTTAAAGCGCTCAATTGTGCTGAATTGTGTCTTATGTACGTGATTATTTTGAATGACAATACAGTTATTTAAAAACAATTAATAGAAATTAATTGGTTAAAACTAATTATTCAATTATTTACAAAGACAGCCACGATGGCATCATATTTGGCGAGTTAGTGACCCTTTTGAAGACTTGTGTCGACTTGAAACGACTTTTTTCTCACATTTTACAGCATTCATTTGAGCTGAAATTTTCTATACACTATTGTTTTGGGTAAAAATACGAATCTTTAATTATAATTAATTAAAATTAATAGACAGAAACTAATTATTTGAAGAGTTACAGATACAGACCCGTTGGGTTCATTTTTAGCAACTTGGATCAAAACCTTAAAAGTTTTTTTTTCACTTTTTAAAGCATTCAGTTGAACTGAAATTTTATATAGACGATTGTTTTGGATAACAATACGATACTTTAATGATAATTAATAAAAATTAATTACTACTTAATGTTGTGATTCTGTCATATGTAACTATTTAATAAAAAGTAGTTAATTTTTTTGTATTACTTGTTTTTCGTTATAACATTTATTTATATATTAATATTTTCCCATCTCTCTCTCAATATAATGCAAAGATACTATTTAATATCTTAATACCTTAACTGTCGGTTAAAAACTATGCGATTCGCTAACCAGTGCCACCATTATTTACATAGGCATGCGCGCATGCGGCGTATTAAGAAAAAAAGAAAAAGCACAAATATAAGCAAATTCTTTCTGAAATAAGGTATTTTATCGCATTCCAAAGCATTCGGAATAGTATTGATAGCAGAGTTATGAAAATAATCATATTTTGGAAGCACGCTTATATACGTCCGAGGCACTTAATACACCGGTTGAACGAGAGGGATGTATACATTTGCGACGATTATAAAGTCATCAAAGAAATTCAAAAAATTTTAAATTTTAAATTTTTTTGTAAATAATAACATCAAAATAAAATAATAATTTTAGAAAAAGGACTTTTTATGTAAAAAAAAATATTAGAAGAATCATATAATGAGAACTTTTCATTAAATTGATAAAGACGAAAATTTTAATCAAGCTGCAGTAAATTTTAAGAAAATGCATTAAATAAAATATTAAATTTAAATGTATGACAATCCCCCATGTCGTGTATTCATTGTGTTGAAATGAAGAAGCCTTTTCATTACTGGAACAAATATTATTTAATGTTCTTACGTTCCACAACACAAGGGGTCACTTAAATAAAACAACAAAACAACACACATCCATTATCGTTATCTAAAGGAGGGAAACAGGCTTTCCCTGACTCCACGTGTACACATCTTTCCCCGGTAGCGATCCAAGGTAGAAGCGCGAGGGGAACGAGTTCCCGCTTCTCTAAAGAACAGGTGGTGCCCCCTGGCTGCCACTAATCATCAAGGGAAGGCAGGGTTTAAATGTAGTTGTTACATTCTCCCCCTACACCGCCGAAGAACGTCTCGGCGAGGGGGTGTACTAGCAGACCTTATGGCATTCTCTCCGGCAGTACCTCTAGGAACCAATGGCTGTTTGCGTGGCCTTCCTCTTTTCTTGAGAGGCACTACAGGAGACTGGGTCTCTGTGCCATTCAGAAAGGGTGTTAAAGCTGATGTATGGTAGACACCTAAAGGTTCGTCAGGTTTGTCACAACTGGCTACTACAAAGGTAGTGGGAGATCTCTGGGATAGCACAATGTACGGCCCGTCTCTCCTAGGCATGAGTTTTGCACTCCTGTTCTGACTCGCTTTACTTAATGGGTGAAGTTTTACCCATACCAGATCATTAACTTTATAGTTAGGACTTGGTCTGCGTGATTTATCTGTATATGTTTTTGACGATCTTGACTCATCTCAATGTTTTCTTTAATTTGTGACATGTATCCTTCAAAACGTTTTAAATAGGTGTAAATTCAGGCACAAAATTATCGTTATGGATGACGGACCGTAGATCAGTATTTACTTGGTCCAAAGTTCGTAGTTCTCTGGCGAAGGTTAGGTATGCTGCCGTGTGATCTGTTGACTCGCATTTTGAAGTATTCAGTGCAAATCTAATAGCTGGTAGCTTTTCAGTCCATAATGTATGGTTGTTACCTACCATCATTGCCAAACGAGGTTTCAAATCCCTATTTTTTCCTTTCGACTGGATTTGCCTGTGGGTGATATACGGGAATGAGACTTTGATTGATATCCAAGACAAAACATAACTGTTGCATCCCCGCACTCACAAATTGAGTCCCATTGTCACTTATTAGTCTACGGGGCACTCCGTATCTTAGGAAGACTTCATTTAGAAGTGTCATGGCACATTCTTTAGCAGTAGCTTGCTTTAATGGGAATAACTCTACCCATTTTGTTGTGTAATCCTCCACTATGAAAATCCACTTCATACCTTCGGTCGTTTCTGGTAAGGGACCAAAAAGATCAATAGCTATGCTCTCAAATCGTTGAGTTGGAACAGGGGTCTGCAGAAGACCTGCAGGTTTCTGATTCGTGGCTTTGTATCTAATGCATTCTGAACAGCTCTTCACATAATCAGCAATAAATTTCCTCATACCAGTCCAGTAATATTTCGAGGAAATTCTGGAAAGGTACCATCAGCACCGTAATGTGCAGCGGTGGGAGCATCATGGTGCAATTTTAATATCTTCTCTCTCTCATGAGTAGGGACAACTAGTTGAGCTTCTTCAACTTCAGCATGAGGTGAGTACCGGTACAGTACTCCCTGATTCATCACGTACCCTCTCCCAGTCCAATTGGCAAATTCAACTCCCTTGTTGGGATTTTCAAAACAATCAACTATCTTTTTTAGCTCAAGGTCTTTCAATTGTTCTGTTCTTAGCTCATTAGCAGTTCTCGTCGGGAAATCAATAATTATAGTTTTTAATTCGCAAATTTCTTCATCTCTATACTCTGGCCTGGAAAGCATATCTGCAATAAAATTGCATTTCCCTGGAAAATAGTCAATCTTCAGATTGTAAGATTGTATTTGAAGTGCCCATCGGGCTAATCTTCCGGTTGGTGATGTTAAATTCATCAGCCACTTTAACGGTTGACGGTCAGATGCCACTGTAATTTCTGCCCCTTCAATATATCCTCTAAATTTGTTTAAGGCCCAGACTACAGCCAAGGCTTCTCGCTCTGTTGTCGAGTAATTTTTCAGCAGAACTCAAGAGTCTACTGGCATATTCTACTGGTTGTTCATCGGTGGGGCTTTCTCCTTGTAGCAGAACTGCACCGAGGGCGTAACTGCTTGCATCCGTTCGGATGATAAAAGGCTTTTAGGATCAACTTGTCTCAATATTGGCGGGGTTATTAAACATTATTTGAGGGTTTGGAAAGCTTGTTGCTCAATTTCACTCCATTTCCAAGCAGTACTTTTCTTTGACAAGTTGCTAAGGGGTCTAGCAATATCTGAAAAAATTCGGGATGAATTTTCTATACCATGAGCAGGTCTGTAAAAATGACTGTAGCTGCTTTAGGTTTCTCGGGGAAGGAATGTTTTGTATCGCTGCAATTTTATCTTGATCCACCTCTATTCCCTTAGGGTTATCCAAAGTCCAAGGTATTTCACGCGAGAGCAAACAAACTTGCATTTTCTCTGTTAGCACATAATTTAAATTTTTAAGTCTGTCAAAGACCATTCTTAAGTCCTCAATGTGTTGTTCAAACGTTTCAGACAACACAACGATATCGTCTAAATACACCAGGATATTTACATTTGGCAATCCATTACGAAACTGGTCCATAAGACGCTGAAAGGTTGCTGGGGCATTGCGAAGTCCAAATGGCATTCTTTGTACCTAAATGTACCAAAGGGCAAAACGAATGCAGTCTTGTCCTGGTCCGCTGGATTGACCTCTACCTGATGATAACCGGATTTTTAAGTCAAGGGTAGACATAAAAGCAGTAGATTTAGCATCATGTAAAAGAACCTCCATGAGGGGCAGTGGATATTTGTCAGGTATAGTAATCGCATTTAGTTTACGATAATCTATGCACAACCTAACAGTTCCATTAGACTTGGCTACTAAAACTACTGGGGCTGCGTATGGGGACTCGCATTCTTCTATAATATTATGAGCCAAAAGATTATCAATTTCTTTCCTTAAGTGTTCTTTCCTGTTTGGAGATAGTCTATAAGGTGCAGTTGAAACTGGTGGGTGGTCACCTGTGTTTATAAAGTGTTTTACGAATGGAGTTGGTTCTCCCCCTAGTCTGAAAACATCTTTACTTTCATTAAGCAGGACCATCAAATCATTTCTTTCTTCTACATTTAGGGCCTGTCCTTCTTCTTCTCGCAAATGGAGATCATTTGTCTGTTTCTTTAACAGTGTTGCTATGTAATGGAATTTCACTGGGAATCGAATTCGTGGGACAAGAACTACTATTTATTTCGACAGGACTGTCGTCTACAGGCAAAGGAACATCTTTTGAAAAAGGTATCCTGAAGCTTGGTTTGTCACCAAAATACCAAAAATTGTTACGCATGTCCATTACGATTCCTGATGTCCTTAAAAAGTCAACACCTAGAAGATTGCGGTTACCTTTTGCATGTGGCAAAAAAATTAAATCGATTTGGAAAGTTCGTCCACCTACGGTGATTGGTACTGTAGCTTTTTGAACAAGGGATGTGGATTGTTGACCATCAGCTAGGCACATAGCAAGATGAAATTCTGAGAATTTTTGTCCACGATTTCTCAAGAATTTAAACATTAATTCTCCCCCGAGTGACTGGCTGGCTCCTGTATCAGCACAAACTGTGCCTGTAGCCTCATAGACTTCGATGTCAAGTAGAGCTACTGGGGAGGTAAGACAAGTAAACATGTGTATGGCGTTGACAGAGGCACTCTCTTTTTTGTGAGCATTTTGGACATTTCGATTTTTATAATTCCAGGGTTGCCACAACCATAGCAAGAAATAGGTGGATGAAAACCGGTGTTGGTATTCCGAGCTGGTATGTAGCTAGGGTTAGCAAAAGCACTATTGTGGTTACCCGAAACATTCTTTTCAACTTTGAATGAGTGAGACTTCCTAAACTCCGGATTGCCTGTGTTCCTAGAAAAGCGAGAGTTGCTTAGTTTTGTTAATTTTGCGAAGAGGGTTTAACATTTTCGTATGAGTCCAGCTTTTCAGCTAACACAACGGGATCATTCAGTATTTCCCAAGTGTCTAGGAAATGATTCTTGTAATCTGGTGGACACTTTTTTTTTTATTTGATCTGCTATGATAAGATCTTTCAAGGTTTCAAATGAATCTATATCTAATTCTTTTAGCCAACCTTCGAAAAGGTTCTTAGCTCAAAAAGAAATCTTTCCACGTGGAATGATCCTGTTTCTGGTGTCGGCAAAAAGGACTCTGAAACGGTCAGCTGTCAGTTTGAACCTTTGCAATAAAATATTGTGAATGTGAGCATAATTCCTAAACATCTCTTCCGGTTCTTTTGCAATTAACCTGCCAATATCACTTGGCAGGACTCCAATTAAGTGTGATACCCAAAAATCGACAGGTACATTTAGGAGCTTCATTTGTCTTTCGAACATTGTTAAAAACAATGATATGTCATCTTTATCAGGGATGAATGTGGGCAAGACTGTTTTTAAATCCAGCCTCATGGGGTTAGAATCCATTTGAGAAGTATTACCTACGGAAGCTGGAGGATTTTGCGCTTGTAATTTAAGCTTTTCAAGCTCAAATGCTCTCTGATCAGCAAGGAACTTATCCTCCCGTTCTATTTTCTTTAAGGCTTCGATTTCAAGCGATTTACGTTCATCAACAATGTTATCGAGCATCTCTTTCACAAACTGCTCATTATTCTGAAAGAATGTACATGAAGTGATTTTTTCGCGTAAGTCAATTATTTTATCCTCTAAAGTCACAGAGACTCGTAGCTCACTTGCTAAATTATAGAGGTCTATTTTCTTGCCTTTTGAGAGAAAAGCCATATTTGTCTTTTAAACTAAAACTAGATTCAGGTTTTAAAGTATACAGGAAGTTATAAATTAAACTGGTTTTCCTAATATCAATGGATACGTATTAACTAATCAGTAAACAACTACCTTCCCTGCAGAGAAAACATATAAAGAGAAAAATTCAATATAAAGGGAATAAACAAAACATTTTTTACAAAAAGATCTTCAGAAAATCTAAATAAAATACCATAAATTCAACTGTATATGAAATATAAAATTAATCATGAGTCACAATAGCATATTGAAAAAACGTGATTACATGTTATGTTATGAAATATTTACTTAATAAGTACAAAACATTTAAAAGCTAAATGTATCACACTGTGATTCAATTAGGAATATAAGATTATTTAATATTCATTTTTTTTAAAAAAAAAAAGAAATATTTCTTGTGAAATACTTATATATTTTATGAAACCTTCCTTACGTAATTCAAAAACACACACCGGAAATGCAATGAATAAAATACACAAACTAAACAAGTACTCCGCTATCACAGGATGTGACTCATGCAAATTAAACAAATCTATTCTCAAGAAACATAAAATTTAAAATCACCAAATAGAACTTTTTGAAAGCTATAAATATATCGATTCATGAAATATATTAAACAATAAAAATATCTAAATCTGAAAACATTACATATATCAAACTTTGATAATTAAATGAGGTTTCTCCCCTCAGCTTGATAGCAGAAATTACCTTTTATTTCAATATTTAAGTTTAAGAAAGAATAAATATATATATATTCAACAGATCCTTATAATAATAATAACCAAGAATTTCACCATTTACTCAATATAGCAATTATTTACAGCAAATTATTATATAGCAATTATTTACAGCAAATTATTATATAGCAATTATTTTAAAATGCACCAATACATATTTATCAACAATGTTATATCAGTTACTTCTTCCTGAAAGCAGAAATGATCTTTCACTATTTGAATTTCACAATTATTTTCAACAGTAGATTGAAATAATTATAATTAAAAAAATTGCATTATAGAAGCAAAATATACAAATACTAATATCTCAAAAAAGATAAATGATCATATTCCTCAATATTATTGTACAAAAAAGATTTGTTACATCTACTCACAGATTTAATTTCCGTTTCTTGTTCAAATACAGGTAAAGATTTCAGTAACACATAATCTCGGGAAGAGATTGTTTTCTTCAAAATAGCAGATATCTTGTAAACACCACTCGCGCACTTCAAAACATAACACATAAAGCAACACAATTTCACTTCGGATTATTTCCTCACTTTTCGAGCACTTTCACCTTAGTATCCGGATGATACTAAACCGATTATTTTCCAACTAAAAAGACGAGCACTTTCACCTTAGTATCGGGATGATACTAAACCGATAATTTTCCAACTAAAAGACGAGCACTTTCACCTTAGTATCAGGATGATACTAAAACTGACAGTTTTCTGAAAGACGAGCACTTTCACACCTTAGCATCGGGATGATACTAAAACTGACAATTTTCTGAAAGACGAGCACTTTAACTTTGACTGTCGGGGCGACACACACTAAAATTTCCATACACGTGGTCAGTTGGTCGAAGAAAAACAAAATGTCCACTCAAGGAAGCGTTGATCAGCATCTCGGTTTCCTGGTCCGGTTAGAACGTTTGGCGCCACTATGACAATCCCCCCATGTCGTGTATTCATTGTGTTGAAATGAAGAAGCCTTTTCATTATTGGAACAAATATTATTTAATGTTCTTACGTTCCACAACACAAGGGGTCACTTAAATAAAACAACACACATCCATTATCGTTACAGAAAATGGCTTACGGACTAAAGGAGGGAAACAGGCTTTCCCTGACTCCACGTGTACACATCTTTCCCCGGTAGCGATCCAGGGTAGAAGCGCGAGGGGAACGAGTTCCCGCTTCTCTAAAGAACAGGTGGTGCCCCCTGGCTGCCACTAATCATCAAGGGAAGGCAGGGTTTAAATGTAGTTGTTACAAATGAAAGTAATTACTGCATAGTGGAAAAGTCTAAGGAAGAAGTTTAAATGAAAACGTCGTATTCTCAATAGTTATTTAATTATAATAATAATATATCCTACTGTTTATTTTTATTATTGCTACTTTAATTTTATCAAAGAAAATATTTCTAAGATTGCATTACTAAGTACAAATCTAAGAGTGTAATTATGATAAAGTGCACTCAGATATATAACGCATACTTTTTCCGGTATTTTCAATTGCGTTTATAAATTAATTTTATTAAAACATATTGTTAAGATTTCCATTACCAGTTCTTTTACTCTTTTCGCTTTTGTTAGAATAATAATACAAGAATTCATGAAAATGAAATTTAAATTAAAGTGAGAACGAGGAAGTATTAATTAAACTGAAACGTCACCAGAAAAAATAAAATCTTTTTTAAGAAAAAAATGGAATTTTTTTCTAGAAAAGAAATAATTACAAGACGTTTTTCATTAACTTACAAGAGGAAGTCAATTTCGAATTACGTCTATTTCTGGCTAGATGAGGAACATTGGAAGAATAAAATTTCACGGTTACTTTCGTTTTTTAAAAAATCACCCGACTTTAAAAAAAAATTCTCAAGTATCTTATCTTTGTTCATTTTTCAATCTTAAGACACGCAACTATTCAAATGTTGAAATTATTTTACTCCCCCCCCCACAAAAATCAAACTTGAAGATGTTTCTGAAAATAAACATGTACCGGATTTCTTTAATTTTATTTCCGTAATTGAAAAGAGTACTAGTATTTATATTCTTATTTTAAAAAAAGGAAAATACAAAAGAAAAACATCCTGTTTCTATCAGGAGTTTTAACATAGATTTCAAATATTTGCTTTAAAGTTCGTCTTTGGAATACATTTGTTTAAATAAATGAGAATACCCCTTATTTTTTCACTTTGCATTATCGCTTAAAGTAAGAGATTTTTTTTCTGTCTATCGTATTTGATCTCAGATGTACCTCTTTTCAATTTATATTATCTGAAACTTTCAGGGATTTTTTTTCTTTTATTGCTTTCTTTTAAATCTGGTCTTCTGCTAAGTCTGATGAAGTGAAATGGTTTTTGTTGACATTTTTAAAAACAAATATTTTAAAAGTTTCATTTGTTTTGTTAACTGAACCGGGAACTTATAAGGAAGTTTTTATTTTCCCTTCAGTTGTGAATGTATCTTTTTTGGTTAAAGTGAAGATTAATTAAGATTATACTTTTTAGGGGGTATTTAAAAATTTGGGTAACTTCAAATGCTAAATGAGAGGAGGATATTATGAAATGTCATTTACATATCTAACAAGGGGAGCACGACTAAGGAATTCATTTGCAGACGAGACTTCGTGTACTAGTAGTACTCCTTTAGTGTGTTCAACCCCCAATGTAATAGCACCGAATGGCCAGTCAATACGGAGAAAATAGCCTTCGAAATTCATGCTTAGTTTTTATACAATTAAATTTCAATTCTCGCCAGTGATTCAATGATTTGATTGGTTGAGTTCCTGTTTACCACGTGACCAGCAAAGGTTCGAATGGCGCAAACGATTTTTTTTTGTTTTATTTTTTAAATTCATTTGATTATTTTTACAACTGTGTGAACAGATTTATTTAAAAAAGGTTTATTAAATATTAAATGATATTTTAGATAATTATTTTGTAGTTTAAAGAGTAAAATAATTACTGTAATTATATATAAATATTTATACTATATTTTTCATTATATTAATAAATAATATTTATTGTAAAAATATATCAGAATAAATATTAAATGATATTTCATATAAAAATTAGTTACAAATAGCTTAATAATATGAAATGCAATATAATATAAAAAATACTATAAAAAATTATAATAATAAATAAAATATATATATTACAATAAATATTTATAAAAAAATGTTTAATTAATGTAATAAAAATAATATATATCTTATGTTATATACTACTAATTTAATTGTTTTATAATATAAATATTTAATAGGTAATTTTTAAATAAATTTATTTAATTGTAAAAATAATTATATGAATTAAAGAAAAACAAAAATCGTTTGCGTGACTCGAACATTGGCCGGTCGCGCAGTAAACATGTACTCTACCAGTCAAGCCATTGAATTGCTGGCGATAATTGAAATTTAATTGTATAAAATCTAAGCATGGATTTCGCAGGCTATTTGGCTGATTGGCCTTTCGGGGCTATTACATTGGGGGTTGAACACCCTAAAGGAGTACTACAGGTACACAGTCTCGTTACCAAATGAATTTCCTTAGTCGTACCCTCCCCTTGTAAGTATAATTTTCCTGATTTTTGATAAACTTATCTAAAGTCATGATGAGTACATATAATAACTTTTTGAAATGAATTATCTCTTGTCAAAAAAGAATTATATTTCTTTGTTCTTATAAAAAATTACTTGAAAAAGTATGTATTTTCATTAGTTATGTTAAAAAAACATTCATTTAATCCTTACAGGTTCATGTCTTTTTTTTTAATTCTAAAACTAACTCGACAACGTCGGCCACGATTACGCCACCCGACAATTCAGCTACCAATGCCACGTAAGGAATACTGAAAAAAAGTATTACTATAACCTGCACTCAAAAAATAACACCGGTGGCTAGCTCAAATAATTTTAATTGGTAAACATTCTAATCAAGCACGGTTACAAAGACATAAAAACAATTAATACAAAGCAAATAATAAGGGGTTTGCACGGGTGGACATTGGCACGTCCGTCCTCCACCGAGGTGGCAGGCTGACTCTGTAAGTATCCATACGACCAGAAGAGGGCGCTCTAGTACCATCTTTTTGCCATTCGTTACACTCCCCATCTGGTTCCTAAACATCGTCCTCGATGAGGAACCAGCAGATTTGTCGTTCTTGGGTCTTCCTCTTTTCCCTGAGAGGCATCACTGAAATGGCTTCTCCCCCTACTTCGAAGATGGAATAACTTATCTGATGCATCATAAAGACGGATGCAATCTTAAATATCAATTTTCCTAGTAGGAAATATACAATTAAAAATATCAAATTTCCCGGTAGGAAATATATAATTCAAAACATCAAATTTCCCGGTAGGAAATATACAATTCAAAATATCAAATTTCCCGGTAGGAAATATACAATTCAAAATATCAAATTTCTCGGTAGGAAATATACAATCAAAAACATCAAATTTTCCGGTAGGAAATGTACAATCAAAAACATCAAATTTCCCGGTAGGAAATGTACAATCAAAAACATCAAATTTCCCGGTAGGAAATGTACTATCAAAAACATCAAATTTCCCGGTAGGAAATGTACTATCAAAAACATCAAATTTCCCGGTAGGAAATGTACAATCCCAAAATTTCTTCGTAGCCGGCAGCTACACTCCAGAAACCACTTTAAAATTCTTTATAAACTAGGTGTTAAGAAAATGAGTTGGTAATTTTACATTGGGCTCCATTTCCCGGTAGGAAATATTCATTTGCGAAGAGAACAGTCACCTGTTGATCCATGCTTTGATCTCCATGATCTCAGCCACATTGGAAACGGACTCTTCTGTTCTCTAGAAATATTCATCAGTGAAGAGAACAGTCACCAGTTGATCCATGCTTCGATCTCCATGATCTCTGCAGCATTGGAAACGAACTCTTCTGTTCTCCGTACTGATAGGGATGTAAGATAGATAACTAGACTTCTTACAAACGCTCGGGTACCATTTATAGCCTTTTGGCATTCATTGGCGCCATTTGTCACAAGCTAGTGTAACAATCACTTTCAGGCATCTGGTATCATCCCAAATTTCATTCAACTTTGATTACAGATTTCGATGTATTTTTAACAGTAATGAACTGAAGAAAAATTTTAATTAGCAGTAGTTAACATTTCTACCATTTGGGCGTTACTTGCAGCCAAGCCAAATTTTCCTCAAGCTTTTCGATAAGTAATTTATTTTGAGACCAACTTCATTTCAATCTTGTAATATCGTAATTTAATTTTCCAATTTAAAATGATTCAATAGATCATCAGCCACCAATTAAATGCAGTTAATTTAGTTTCAAAATAGTTAACCTTTATAATTAAGCATCAACTAGTCATTAGAAGCTCAATAATTGAATATTCGAACACAATACTATTAAAAAATGTATTATAAATATCTTACAGGATACAAAATCTAAACTTTGAAAGCAAAATGAAAATTCAAGTAAAAAGAAATTCTGATGAACTTAGTCAAAACAATATAAAAATTAATCCTTTGAAGGAATAAAAATACTGCTTAAAATATTATAGATATTTTACAGAAGGCAAAATCTTAGCTTTGAAAAAAAATTATTCATATATAAAAGAAATTCTGATGAAATTCAAAGTCGAAACAAAACCTATGAATGAATCTTTTGAAGGAATAAAAAAATACTTTTCTATAATACTTTTTTTGTTAACAAAAATAATAAATTCTTTCTTTTAAATTCACAAAAATTTAATATGTGATCAAAATTCTTCAATATAGTTAGAAATAAAACACAGTATAACACTTAAAAAAAGGTAATTATAAGACTAAACAGGAAATATCTATCTCAGTGACACTCTTGCGTCATAAGTGAATTAATGAGTCAGCAGAAAAGTGAAAAGTATGGATGATTAATAAATTTTACAGAACAAACAGTGAAAACTCAAGGTCAGAAGGGGGTGGGTAAAAATTCCCTAAATAAGTACACTAATAGTCATAAATAACAGAGAGGGACAAAATTGAACAAAAGTAGAAATAGTTTTCTTACTAGAGAAAAGAATTACACAAATGAAATTCAACCAAAAGTCAAAATGAATAAGAAAACAAAACGAAAGAAACTTATCTGACGATCCGTGAAAACGAATGTAATCCAAAATTTCTAATTTCCCGGTAGGCAGTAAACAATCCAACTTCGTAGCTGGCAGGTACAACTTCAGAAAATACTTTTAGAAAATCTTTATGAACTGGAAGTTCAGAATATTGAAGATAATTTTGTTAGTTAATTTTAATAGGACTGCTGGTCTGACTATTCGGCCGCTCGCTGGGCGCCATTTTATAACCTGCACTCAAAAAATAACACCGGTGGCTAGCTCAAATAATTTTAATTGGTACACATTCTAATTGAGCGCGGTTACAAAGACATAAAAACAATTAATACAAAACAAATACTGAGGGGTTTGCACGGGCGGACATTGGCACGTCCGCCCTCCACCGAGGTGGCAGGAAGAGGACGCTCTAGTACCATCTTTTTGCCATTCATTACATTACTAAATTATCTGAGCTAAGTAAAAATTTATGTATTGATGGTCATGTGCGACTCTAATATTAATCTCACAGGAGAGACACTTTACTGTACTTGATACGACAACATTCTACTGCTCAGCAAGTTGTAGTTTCGAGACTGAGAATTCTACTACTTTCTTTTTTTTGTATACGTAAAGGTATTGTTACTTACGGATTTTTTTTACTGGGTCTTTTGAAAATACCGGTAGAAAGGGAAAAAAATTGTAAAAAGTAGAATTGCTTACCCCGTAGAACAGTGCTTCTCAAACTTTCAATGTTGGTGACCCAATATTGAATCATAATTTTCATCACGCCCCCCTCCATATAATACCAATGTGTGCGGAACTTCCTGGGTTCCACCCTGGACACCAAGATTAATTTGAGGCAAAGAATCACTAAGAGCCGTTTTTGTATAGTAATAACTTGTATTTATAATATCACTTCAAATATCAGAAACTAATAACATATAATATTTCTATTTTACGTCAAACAAAAGCGATTTACCTTTAATATTAAATTAAATCACGAATCATGAAATTAATTAATAATTACGCGCAAGATCAAATAAGGTCTACCGAAATAGGAGGTCCGAGAAATACACGTAACTCGAATTATTAGCTTTCAATAATTTTAACTAATTTTATTAAACTAGCGTTTATTTTAAGCGTACATAAATTATAGTTACCACCTGGTATATCAGCTTTCCAGATTCTGTCGTAGAATAACAGCAATAAGGCTTCACTAACGTAATCCAATGGAATCCTCTAAATTTGAGGCTACTGCTGCTGGCTCAATAGCCTTCATACTTGCTAGCTTACAACGCTCTACTTAACTACCCTATCTACACTGGTGTGCGAAAATTAAGGACGAGACGGTTTTTTTCAATATAACTTTGTACAAAAGCTTTCCAAATCAACACATTTAATACCGTAAGATCCCCAATACGTAAGGACATGTGTAATGTAAGCAACACTTACTAAAAGAGAAATCAGAGGGATAAAAAGAAGCTTGATTGAAAAAGTAGCATGGAGCACAATGCGACTGAAGGCCGAAACATCGCTGTGATGGGTATCCGGCAAGAAACATCCGGTCTTTAGTAGGGGATATGATCTCCCCTGACTGCTAGGCAGGTTTCACAGCGTCTGCCCATGCTGAGAATGAGGGTGTCAATGAGTTGTTGAGGCATTGCTGCCCATTCGTCTTGCAGCGCCAATCGAAGCTCCCGAATCGTTCCTGGTGGAGAGGTACGAGCTGCCAAGCGTCTTCCTAGAAAATCCCATACATGCTCGATGGGAATGAGATCCGGAGATCGTGCCGGCCAATCCATACGTTCAATATCCTCACTCTCTAAGAGCTGTTCGGCAGCTACTGTGCGATGACATGGGGCATTGTCGTCCATGAAAAGGAACTGCAGACCCATAGCGACTCTAAAAAGACGCACATATGGAAGAAGAATCTCGTTACAATAACGGGTCCCGTTGACTGAACCTGCGTCGAAGATGTGAAGGTCTGTACGAATACCAAGCATGATGCCTCCCCAAACGAGAACACCGCGACCTCCATACCTGTCCCTTTCAATGATGTTCGAGGGATGATTGCGGCTTCCCCGCTCTCTCCAGATGAGTATGCGATGAGAATCGCTACTCAAACTGAATCTGCTCTCATCTGTAAAGAGTACTCGTCCCCATTCATTGTCTCTCCAATTCCGGTGTTCCCGCACCACAGAGAACGCCTTCTCCGATGGGCAGGCGTTAAAGGTACACACCGTACAGGGCGTCGTGCTAACAGACCACCACCGTGCAGTCTTCTGGCCACGGTAAAACGCAATATCGGTCGTCCAGTCGCCTGTGTCGTGTGTCTAGCGATTTCTCCCGCTGTCTGCCGCCTGTTTCTTCTGGCCTGTAAGACAATGTACCGGTCATCTGCGGGTGTGGTTCCTCGTGGACGACCACTACTGAACCCCCGGATAGCTATTCCTGTAGTTTGAAATTGTCTCCAAAGTCGTGAAACGATGCTGTGAGCAATTCCGAACTCTGCAGCCACACTTGTCACACTGCGGCCTTTCTCCATATTCCCAATGATTCGGCCTCGGGTAAAAGAGTCCAGATGTCGTCTAACAGATTGATTATTCGTCATTTCTCGCTGAGGCAGCAACTCGGTGTGATTTTAACTGCTATACGGCGTGCAATCTCTTTGCCAGAAATACTGATCTTACACCGACAACATGCTTTATACTACTCAGACACTCCCCCATTACGTATACCAGCATATCTGCGCATGTGCTACCGTACATCACCTTACTTAATCTCCTGATTGGTGTTTCTGTCCGCTCTGCCTCTTCGTTCAGTTGATACACTAATTTTTCGCCTTCGTCCTTAATTTTTGCACACCAGTGTACTTTGCATATCTCGTTCACTTTTTGGAGTTGATTGGAAATATGCGCCAATATATAATCCCCAAAAAGATGCCTAAGAATATTAGTGGAAAGGTTCCCTACAGATTCTTTACAAATGTATTGAATTCATTAGTACTATACTTTGATGCTACAACTACAATACGACTTAAACATCTTATGTGCCACCGACGTATATAAACGTCTCACTCAGCCAAAGCGTTATTTCCATCGGACGTATATATACGTCTTTACGAAGTACGATCTTTTCTGTGCACTGCTGTCCATAAAACTATTCCGAATGCTTTGAAATGCATTAAAAGGAACTGGACAGGATTTACTTATTTGAAGGATTTACTTATTTCAGAGGATTTGCTTATTTATTTCTCCCCTCTCCTTCCACCAATGCATCACATACGCACGCCTACGTGGAAAACGGTGGCATTGGGGAGTGAATCGCGTAACTTTTAATCGGCTGCTAAGGGATTTAATTGCAAACTGTACAAATTATTAAGATAAGTGTTAATTGTGTTAATTTTAAATATGGCAACACTGGAGTCACTGGTAGTTATTAAACTGGTTCTTAACTTAGTATTGTTAAATTAATCATAAAACACATGGTGCAGTGCTGATGCATTTATAAGTGTATTATATCAGTGTAAACGTCTATTTCATTTTTTATTATGTCAGAATGTATTTTGTTTGTTTACTTTCAGTAAATTAGTAACTTTTTAAAATAATCCTTTGTTTTCGACTTTTCAATATGCTAGCGCACCCTCGTAGAGTTATCATCCCCCCAAGGAAGGCGCGTCCTACAGTTTGAGAAACGCTGCCGCGAAATGTTATAATCAGTGATCTAAAATAATATGCAGTACTTAAGTATTATACTGAGGACCACAATTTTATCGGATCAAAAGACGTCTCCAAATGCCGCGATATATAGTCAATAGTAGAAAACATTTGGAGACATTTTCTTGAATTGACGACGTCTTTTGTTAGGGTCAAATTGCTCAACAGTATAATACATAAACATTTAATGTTTTCCATATTTAATCTTTATGAATACGACATCGTTAAACTTAAACTTACGTAAATATAAAATTTATTTGTTGCTTTGATTCAATGATGATTCAAAGTACACTAATAAAGACCCAAAACGGTTATTTCATAACGACTTAAATCTTGCTGAAAATTAATAGATGCAGATTTTTTCAGGTTACATACAATAGCGACTTTTATAAACAAGTAACACCAAAGGCAAACAAAATGTACTCTTAGTTTTAACTACGCAGTATAAGTTTGTTCCATTTCTTGTTTAGTTATGTTTTTTTTTTTCATTTTAGAATAAAGTTAGAGTATATTTCCATGCATAAGAAGAGAACTTTTGGAACTTTTTAAGTTAAAAGTAAAGAGATCGGCTTATATTTACAGACCTGCTAATCTTGGAATAAACGTAGTTTAAGAAAAAAAGTTTTTTCATCATTTTACCCATGCACAGGCGACTTTAATCTTTAGGAGGTCCGGCACGATCATAGGAGCCTATAATGAATTGGATAAGTTTTTATGTACCCTTTTCTCAGAAAGTACATACTTCGCATAGATTAGATTTTTACAGTAGGTTATGAGTTCTATTAATAACACTTTAACGGAGAGTTTTGTCTTTTTGTTCAAAATTAAATTAATTATGATTTTTTAAAAAATTGTCCAGTTTTTTTCCCCTAAAATTTATTTTAAAAAAGTCATATCTACAAAAGTTTGCTAGATATATCTAATTCCCTCCATAAAAATGTGTAAACGTGTTAACAGTCTGCTCACTGAAAATTTGAGGTTCATATGATAAGTAGTGTTTGAGAAAAATGTACACAAAGAGAAAAACATTACATTTTGTGAAAACAGGCTTCAAAGTGAAAATTTGTAGTATTTTGAGCATTTACTTTTTTTAATACTTTCCAAAAGCATATGAATCATTTTTTTTTTACTCTCTGCTCGTACAAAAGACTCTTCTTATTTATTTATGTTTTCATCATTTTTAACAATTTTGCCTTTTTTGGGGATCTAATTGATTGATTGAATATTAACGTCGCACCGTTCAGCTTCGCGAGGGCTTTTGGCGATGGACCACGTAATTTTGAACCATGGTCAAGTGACCTGGATGACACCCCCTCTCCTAACTACCACACCACACTAACGGGAGGACGTTTCAGCTCTCGACAGATTTAACATGCATCGCTGTCCTACACAGCGGGTCTTTAGTGGTACTGGGCTCGAACTCGTGACAAGGCAGGCCACGATGGCAAGGCAAGCTTGACCAATCGGCTACTGCGGCCACTTTTGGGATCTGAAGATGATTTCGTTGCGCGTTCCACGAATCCTACATATATCTAGTTTTTTTAAACATGACACACATTTATAACTTGGTTCAATATCACAATGTTTTAAGATCATTAATTTTGCCACATGACTCATATTGAACTTGCAATAGCCATATTTACCCCTAATTTTAGAGTTTTTAATGCCACAACTATAGATCTTGAAATTACTGACTAATATGGTATTATCAATTGACCCATTTGGATTCTGGGTCTTTCCATGTAAACATTTTTTTAATAACATAGGGTCACCTAGATCTCTAAGATAAGGCTTCCTTTAGTTCATTATGGTATATGGCACATTTGTATGTGTTTATGACATAGTGCATTTCGTTACATTTAGCTTCTATCTTTTGAAACTTGCATCAGGCATTTATAATCACAGGACACAGCCCATTTTGTGGGATCTCGTTTGAAGACTGAAGATGAAAATAAACAGCCCAAAAACAGCAGCTTTCATGCTGTGTAGATCATTGATATTATTTCTAATAGCTATACTGTTATATCTTTAAAATTTTTATATTAAACTGTCCGTAAGTCGGTTACGACCACTTTGGTTTTTACCATCATTAGACTCTTTTTCTCTGTTTCGTTTTTAAGACCCAAAAGACGCGTACCCGTACACTTTTGCATAAGCCAAATGCACTCTAATATTTCCACTTGAACATCGTATGGATTCGCGCTCATCAGAAACCTATGCAAGGGGAAACACAGGTGCTCTTAGCAGAGCTCATTTGCAGCAGTCAGTCAGCAGTAGCTTCATTTAAAATTATAAATAAAAATACTTCTAATTATAATTCCTCATACCATATATCATTTTAAACAGAAATATTTAAACTTTTAAAAAATATAAAAAGGTGAAAATCGGATAATTTTTTGAAAATTCAAGTGCCTAACTCCCCTTAACTATTTGGGTGTTTTGAATGGGATGGTTTTTCTGAAAAGAGAGGGACATGAATTCTGTAAAGACAGTTGCTGAATCTGAATTCAAATTCCGAATTTCGGTTGTCTGAATTCATATGATCATCATACAAGTGTTTCCTCCAACGCATGGAACATAATCCATTCATAATGTGTCATTTACGAATTTTTCTCTTTCAGCTCATTTTCCAAAAAAAAAAAATGGCTTTAAAAGTAAAACACAAAACAATATAAAAAATAACAAATGATTGCAAACATGTGTTATTTTCGTATAGGATTGCCAGAAATATATATTGTTGTTAACGTCTGGCGTTTTATTTTACACCAATTTGATTGGAAAAATATTCCACACGTTTAACAACATTTTCACCCTTTTGTTTGAAAATTACATGATTTTTTTTTAATTCTGCTTGTATAAAATTTTGCATTTTAGATAAATCTTTGACGAAAAAATGCACTCTTGGCTTATATTAGTAAATATGCAGTAATCCGTTCCAAAATCATTCAGTTATGTTGAAAATATATTGAGTAAATCTCGTATTATATGAAAATAAAATCAATAGATTTTGGCAAAATTCGAAAAATAATAAAAACGACATATGGAACAGAAATTTCTAAAATTAAACTCTAGTTGTGCTGCTACACTTGAAATCTAAATATAACTATTTAACTCGTTAGGTCCCCATCAGTTAATTTCAAAGTTAGATAACTACGATAATCTAATCAAACTATCTTTCCTTAATATGATTTTGCAAATTGAGATTTGATTAAACTATAATATTAGGTACGAAGCCACACAATTGGAAATATGTAATTGGGATGTCCTTGTATTTGTGAAGGTGACGAGATGAATATATATTCATTACGAAACTCTTCAACTTCTCGAAATCCTATTACTATTTCAAAGGTGAACCGAATAAATCCATTTCGCAATTATAATAGATTGCTTTTAGATTGATGTTGGAACCGGCAGCTGAACATTATCGTTAGAGAAGTGTGATATAATCATCGATATCGAATTAATCGGTATAATTAGATGGTGAGATGGAAACAAAATTATATTCCTATTCACAGAAATTTTGCTCGCTTATGTGATTGCTGGTATTAGTTTAGGTAATAAGCTATTTGGAATATCTGAGTACATAGATTAATTAGATTTGAGTTATTTGATTGAGGGCTATTTCTTCTTAACTTTGTTAATGCGATTTTAATGATGATCGTACATCAAAGGAAATACGTAAATTAATACATTTCGATGAACTGTGACCATAAGGGTTCTTTTATGTACAAGATATGATCTAAAAGTATGGATGCAAGACCTTTTGCGATGAAAGTCTCGCTCTTGAGACTTATAAAATGTGACTTAAATTTCTGTAGAATGTACAATTAAGAAAATTTATCATAGGATATCGAGATATATATTATGCTCTAAAATATTTTTAAAAAAATAATGCACGTTGAAAAATTGTATTTTGAATAAACAATCTCCATTTTTAGTGGTAGGCGTACACAATTCAGCCAGTTAAATAAAAATATTCTTCAGTTTAACAATCAGAGAATTACTCTTACCACTTACAATATGGAAAATTCAGAAGAAATTGACAAATATTTAAAATACTAAATTGGTGTACGCGATTTATTGTATAAATTTATTGAGAGTATATATTTGTGTGATCTGTGGTTATTAAATGTAAAAAGTAATCTGTAGTTTCCATTCGAATAATTATTTACATAGCTGTTTATAGTTGGAAAGGATTCCACTTTTTCCTTACAATATCTGCATCATTCATTTAGTAAAGGTTTCAATTTTCGTGGTTATCAAATTTGAATCCTGATTCTACTGAAGATTCTTCATTTTTTTTATAACAATGGGATCGAGGTCCATATTGAATTAAGCTAATTTTTAAGGTTCATCCAAGACACCTTTTAGTATGTCGCTCTTGTTACTTGAGGATGGTTCAGAAAGACGAGAGTTCCATCATCACTAGCTTTAGTGCGACTTTAGAGCTCCTTTTACCCAAAACGTACCAACAAATTAGCTTTGTTAAATACCGCATTACAACGGGAAACAAACTTTTCCGTACTAAAATTTAAACACCATTTGAGTTTTATTACACTTGAACTGTATCAATGTATCTCAGGCGAATTCACGAAAAATATGATAGATATCGCCATTCGAAAAAGGTCATGCAATTGGGCAAAATGAAAGGAAGATGGCCAAACCCCACAAGATCGCTTGACATTTCGGTCAGAGCGATATTGTCATTCAACAATTCAATTAAACGAGAAGGGCTACAAAACACGAAGTGATAGTAACTGTCGGATCTTCGGCCGTTGGTGTACCTTTATCAACGATTCGTCATGTAACCTTGTACTAGTGACTACAATGAGCATTAATAGAGGACTCAACAAACAAGGGCTGAAGTCATAGATCTATAAAACAGCATCAGGCATTTATACATCTCCAGGCGCTCTTACAGAAGTGTCGCATGCATTTGACTTCGAATCAAATGGGAGGAAGTAGGCTTATTTCAGCGAGGATTTTTACTTCAAATTCAGTTCCAATAACTAGCGAAGAGATGTATATGGAGACCTCCAAGACATCGGTGGGGTACTAACCTGACTGCCATGTATCACAAAAGTCAATGTTATGAGATACCATTTATTTTTATAGCCGAGTTTCTTCCGTTGTCATCCATAGCACTCTTACAGCATGATGGTTGGCTGACGAGATTCTATGCTTCTTAGTGTTTTCTTTCTTTTCACGGACTACTGGTCTTTACTTCAAACAGGATAATGTCCAAACACATCCTTACTAATATTATAAACGGGAAAGTTTGTGTAAAAAAAATGTTTGGTATTCTTTCACGCAAAAACATCTGAATGGATTTTAATGAAACCTTACAATAATATAGCTTATACATCAGAATAACGCATAGGCTGTCATTTACAAAGATATTGTGTGAAGTGTCCAAAATATAACGATAATTGTCAAGAAAGTAGGGAAAAATTCTGCCATCTGCAAAAAAGCCCGCGACAGCATATATCTATCTATCTTTTGTGTGTGAAGCAAAACTTTGCATTTTGTTTTGTCTATGCCAGGTGCCAGGAACTGCGAAAGCTTGAACAGGTGGAGTGTGAGGCTGATTACAATTTTAACATTAAATAAATACAATGAAAGGTAATATTAACGTATTACTCTTCCAGATATACATTATTTATACAATTTTAAGCG
The DNA here is from genome assembly GCA_019973935.1 of Trichonephila clavipes. NCBI lineage: Eukaryota > Metazoa > Arthropoda > Arachnida > Araneae > Nephilidae > Trichonephila > Trichonephila clavipes. The sequence continues at coordinate 114,678 of BMAU01004507.1, forward strand.
TTCATTACACAGAATTTTTAACAATGCGCTACTTTTGCTGAGAAGAGATTAGCTTAGGAAGGTGTTTTCAAAAATCAACACACAAGAGAGTTACGGAAGTTATAGATAAAAAAAATCTTTTCTATCAGCTATTAGGTCTACAGACCTAAAATTTAACAACAAGGGGTTTTTTTGTTCAGCTGAAATATGCAAAAAGCTTTTTTTTTGTTTAATTTGTAATTTAAGTAAAATTAACTCATTAAAAGCTTATTTTTCCTTCAATCTGTATTGTTCAATTTTTCAATTCACCCGTACGGAGAACGGGTATAACACAGCTAGTATAGAATATATTTCTACTATTTTTTTATGTTTTAAAACATTTGTTTGACTTGCGTGTCCACCAGATCTTTCTAGAAAAGTGTACAATTTAGAGGGTGTCTCCAACTCCTTCCTGGATGTCTCTGACCATGGATCGAGCTGATCTCAGCCGTCACTTGTAATGTGTAATGAAAGTAGACCGTCAGAAGGATACCTGTCAAATCTTCAATTCAATGACCAGAGATATGCCAACGCATTATTGATATTTGTTCCTTTGTTGCTGTATTTCTTCGGGGGATAAACATTCAATTTCTATGGTACTGTTAACATTTTATTTTGAATTCATATGCACCGCCAATTTTTGTCCTATTCGGATTCCTTTCGGATGTAGCGGCTTATTTAGTACATTCATTATAACATTAAAACTGCATAATTAAAAATCTTATTTTTCTGTATATTTCCTCGATTTTTGATATCAGATTAGTTTTATCCTACACGCTACCATTTCATTTGTATAGATAAAAGTATTTAAAAACATTATATTTCTATCCACCCCAGGTAGTTATTTCTTCCATCATAAGCAAAAGAGGACTTTTAAAAAAGGTTTTAATTTTATCATTCGATTTAAGGTCTGCTTTAAAAATAATTAAGCACTGTGTCTCGCAGTTTATATTCGAAGCAAAGGAAACGGCGCCAAAAACAAAAAACAAAAACGTTCGAACACTAAAACTAGAAAAAGCAATTGAAGTCGACAAATCTGCGAAATAAACGTAAAATTGAGGGAAATTTTATTTGGTGCAGCCATTATACAACATCAAAGGTCAAAATGGCAAAATTGGATAAAAGTACTGTCTGGAAAGAATAATACAATTCCGTCTCTGTAAAGTACGTAAGTGAGAGATTAAAAACAAATAGAATATAGAATTGAATATGAAAGTGGAAAATATGTGACGATAAATTTAGATTTTCACAGTAAAACATTTTAGTTTACTAACTATTGGGCAAAATGTCACAGCAATTTGAAATTATATTAGCAAAGTTTTTAACTATTTGGCATCAAGCAATATTAGAAAATAGACACAGTGAAAATATTTCTGTTCTTCAGTAATGATAAAAATAATACTTCTCGTATTTTTAGAGTTTTGTCACACCGAGTATTTACAGCAAAATAAAATGATGCAACATAAAACTTTAATGTTTTTTAACACTAAAAAATTACTGCTTGCAGTTACAGCCTTTTAATTTTTTTAAATATCGTCAAATACTAAAATGGTTTAAAATGAGATAAGTAAACCATTATAATGTCAGTGCAGTTATATTGCTTTAGGGTTTTTTGTAAACAAAAAAGTTCTTAAAAGAACATATTTATTGGTCTAAGGGCTATATATACACAGGGTGAGATTAAAATAGGGTGAGGTGTTAAGAGCCATATAGGGAAAAAAAATATTGGTCGAAACGTAACCAGATTTGATAGGATTTAGATTCTTGAAAAAAATAGTACCAGAAGTCGCCACAAGGAGAAATGGTGGTGCTGATAAAATGAATTAGAATGAATGAGTGACTAAATGCTAAACAACATAACATACATCAACTTTATCAACAATAAGGTACTATAACTTACAAACACTATTGTGATGTATCAAGAAATGCATACATTACACGACATTTTCTTAGGCGGGTCTCTCACAACATATACAGGTAATTAGCCTCACTGGTAACTTTATTCTATCTTTTAAAGATGTAATGTCAGCGACATTACCTTGATGTATAACATTTTTAAGAAATTCCCACAACCGGAAATAACAAAGATTGATATCCATTGATTCTTCTGACAACGAAATGATGTAGCAATTCACAGTGTATCGTCTACAGTGGGGAGTATTGTATCATCCTTTACGAATACTGTAAAATGGAGACATCTTCATTGTTGTAGTTGTGGAACCACGAAATTCTATCAGCAGTATTATTGCAAATCCCAGGTCAACTTTTATGATTTTTCTCGTAAAAACTGATGATAAAATATACTGTAAGGCTACACCACACTGATTTTTGGTCTTCTGTTGATAAGTGTGCGGATTGCACAATGCTGTCCTTGGTACATTACAAAAAGGCGGTCATATTGAACTTTATTTGCATGTATATATAACAAAGATTTGTTGCTGATAATATTTATTTAAGCTGTGTCATTCAGCATTATTCGTTATTTTTTGGAGCACCATTATTTCTCCTATTGGCGACTTTGGTAATACTTGTATTTTTTTAAAATCAAATTACTATGTTATACAGTATGTACGCACGTAAAATCTGGTTATGATTCGTCCAACACTTTACTAGCTAGAAGGTTTTGAACACTTCAGTATATTTTTTAGCAGTCCTGTACATACATACATATATATTGTTCCAAATTTGAGTGGGTTAATGTAGTCGATGACTCTAATTATTTGAATAATAACTGATTTATTAATGGACAATAGCAAGCAGATGACTACACGATGGCAAATCGACATAAATACACAAATAAATATTGTAACAGATTGTTTACAACAGTGCAAGAGCACGCATTTTAAATAAATTTTACAACGTTCCAGAAACGGCTCACTAAACAGTTCCATTAGCAGTAACTCACAGACAAAACCTCACTGTCTTATTGCAGTCAACTCGCACGACTGAACATTTTTCTGAACTGACTCAATATTTGTTTTAAAGGTCCTTTATATATGCGCATGGAAATTTCCAGAATGGTCCACCATAAATGTTTATCGATGTTTCCACGGTGATATCGTATTATATGTCACAAATATGGTAACCCTGATCACATCTTATATGGTTGCCACAATTTTATTTTTTCCAGCTCATGCTGAAAGATGAACTTTGCCTGCAAAACTCAATTTTCCCACAAGGCGAATTCTACTGCCGGAAAAACAACATACGTAGATGTTTCAATACTTATATAATTCGAAGAATGAAGATCTGACGAAGCTTGTGGCTCAATGTCAAATTATTTAATCGGGCTAAATCAATATTATTTTCATAGCTAACAATTATTTTAAATATCTTACTAAAATTCCTTAATAAGGCTTACACTCTTATTCAAAATTTCAACATTTTACTGGAAATGTTTTAACGTAAAACAGAAAACAGATTTCGTTCTAAAAACTCATCTGGATTACCAAGCAATGTGCTTTGTTGAAGGAATAGCCCTTTCACAAATATGACTCGATACTTGCTTTTATTCCGACCTGAATGCATTTTATTTTAAATGAGCCATATGGGCAGAGGAATGCAATTCAATAAAATGACATTCGAAAATGTGAAACCTAGATATAAAATAAATTTTGCAGGTGCAAGATATTCTCTTTTAGAAAATCATACGTTTATTTAAATTTCCATCACTTTATCATCAAGTGTAAGTTGTTTCAAAAATACATGAAGCATCATCATAAAAATAATGCTTCTATCACGGAAGTTATTCATGGGGTATTATGTAAACAAAATTAGATTTGGCACATGTTATTATATTCAATTGGTTCGCTTTAACGATTTTGTTCTCAATTGCTTAGATTGTATTGAAAAAACAACTAGGCATTAAAGGACTTATTTATAAGTTAAAATTTATTAGGTTACTGAAACAAATGTTGCAGCCAACACAAATGAATTATATTAAACCTGTATATTTGGAATTTTTGTACTTTTTTCTTTCGTTCTGTAACTTTTTAACTATCATGCCCGAGATTATATCGGGAAACGGCACTAGTGTTCTAAAATATCAAGCCCGATTATTTTTTGAGTGCATCTTATTGTTATACCCGAATACATATCGGGAGAAGTTAATGTCGGCTTCATATTTTTGTCAAACGGGCCGGGAAAAGTTAATTTGGGTTCATTTAAATAGGTGATGCTTGATTATCAATATTCATGATACTTCCATGATCAACCTCAAAAATAAAAAAATGAACATATACTCAAGCCAAAGATTGTTTTTGAATGCAATCTGACTATGTGTGGGGTAGATTGCTGTGATCAGGAAATGTTCCTTCATTCGACAATATGAAAACACCAGAAAAAGTTTTATAAAAATATATATTTCTATTTACTAGACACGGTATATTCAGAAACTTATTTCTACTCTATGAAAATGTAGTTGGGAGACGTATAACATTTTCAGAATTTCAAATCCGAGTTGTAGAAACCTTATTTTATGCATAGGAGGATGTAGGTGCTGGACAAAAGAATCGTTGCAGACCACCTGCAGTAGATAACCCTGCTCGTCTTACTGAGCGACATTTTACATCTCCTATTTCTCTTACATCTGCGAAACGTGAGTTTACAAGACCGTGAAAAGATTGTTTTTCAAAAAAAGAATGAAAACGGAAAAAAGATGAGACAGGGAACACGATTCTAGTGCATTGATTGAGGAATCCGTCTGTGCTTGGAAAAGTGTTTCCAGTTATACCACACAAAACTAAATTACAGAACTACTAATATTATTAATTTTTATTTATTTTTGAAAAAGAAAAATTATGCTTGACTAGAAACGAACTTTGCTACTGCCACTTTGTGAGGTAGCAACATCAAGCAAATATGAAGTTGTTACAACGTCTTAAAAACTATGCATGTAATTCAAAACACCATTTTTTAATTAGTATAAAGTATATTTTATTTTGTACTAAACATTTGACTTTTGCTATGAAAAAATTGACAGTTTATGTACCCAAATCATCAAAATAACTTGACAGTTAAAATGTTAAAGAACATTTCTAAAAACCTTTAACGATGGTGTAACTAACTATCAATATGTCACCAATGAACGAGTAATGGTGGGGTTTGTGCATAATTTGTTCATTTTAAGAGTACAGTAAGATCTAGAAGAGATTTTACCTGGAAGAGAAATTTTCTCTAAATGCGGAGGATGTGAGAGCTATTAAATAAATATTGTATATTTTTAGGGATATATTTTAAATTAAATCTAGCGATAAATCTCTTCACTTTAAATTATTTATTGAATTTCCAATAAAACAGTAAAATATCTATATGTAACTGTTTCATTATTCATTATAATTTAGTAACCTTTCTGAGTATAATAAATTATGAAAGAGAGATACACTCAATCCAAAGCTGCATTTTCGCTCTGATAAGGTAATTCATGTCTCCCGCAATTTTTGCAACACACTGCATTTTCGTAATTTTTTTTCTTGCAGATCTTTTGGAGTAGGAAATAGTTTTTCGATGAGTCTTAATTCATTATAATTATTAGAATTTAGTTAATGCATCTTTTGTTTGCCATTTACTATCAATAGATGCTCTTTTAGCGTGATTTGGAATATTTCCAGAGACTCATATGCACCGGTTTTCAATTTATATTGAAAATTGTGATTCAAAAGTTGCATATCTATCATGTGAAGAAAAAACAATATTTCTTGAACAATTTTGTGGTTAAAATCCTAGGACAGCACACTACTGTATTTGGTGACAAAAGTTTTTCGCCAAGTTATGCCAAGGAAATACCCACGTTTGTCAAAATGGAGTCAGAGACGAAAACAAGAGGGTTAAAACGTGGTTTCCATAGTGGCGTGTCAAGAGACGAAAAACGTCGAAGGAACGTGGTTTCTAAAATGGACAACATAGTAAACATCAAGTGAAAAAGAAGAAATTAAATGCAAATTCCTTCCAAATTTCGGAAATCCATACCATGATTCTATCAATCCTACTTTCACACAAAAACTATCATTATTGTCTTACTTTTTATTCAGAAGAAAATACATTCGTCGTGTTTTTACGAAGAAAACGCACTTTCTAAAACGGATTCTACAAGAAAAACTGAAAAGTCATTATTTCTAAAATGCAGCTGAAGAGCGAAGCTAATGAATACTTTAAGCTGATGAACTAATGATCTACAATTTCTCTCAAACACAAATTATTTTCATATTTCGGACATCCATACCAAAATATTTTTACAATATTGATCACTCATTCACTAAGCAATCAGTTCTTTCTTACATCTGTGGAGACCCCCCATGAGTCTCACCCTGGACACCAAGATTAATTTGAGGCAAAGAACCACCAAGAGCCATTTTGTGTAATAATAATAATTATTTATTATTTCAAGTCTCAAAAAAACCCTAATAACATATAATACTTTTATGTTACGTCAAATAAAGGGATTTACCTTTTATATTAAATTAAATTACGAATTATGCAACTAATTAATAATTACGCTCAAGATCAAGTAAGGTCTACCGAAATAGGAGGTCCAAGAAATACACGTACTCGAATTATTAAAAAAAACTTTCATTAACTTTAACTAATTTGACTAAACTAACGCTTATTTTAAGCGTACATAAATTATATTTACCGCTGGTTATATAAGGTTTCTCGTTCTTCAGTAGAATAGCAGCACGACGTCTTCACTATCTTAATATACTAGAATCCTCTAAGATTGAGGTTACTGTTGCTGGCTCAATAGCCTTCCTCATCAAAATTGCTAGCTTACAACGCTCGACTTAAATACCTTATCTAATTTGCATATCTCGTTTAACTTCTTGGAGTTGATTGGAAATATACGCGAATTTATATTCCCCAAAAAGACGCCTAAGAAGATTAGTGGAAAGGTTCCGTACAGATTCGTCACACCTCTTATATTAAAAAGAGAAAAAAATCAATTGGTTGAGCTTCAAAAAAGAAAATCGTAGTTTCCAAAATTGCTTCAACCCTTCGACATGACCGTAGGAGAAAAAATGACCGCTGTTCAAATTCTGAAAAACTAAAAAAAAATCCGGTTCGAGTAGGGTTACTACTTCCCTAAATTTTTCAGTAGCCCAAATTGAAAATTTTATCGCCAAAATTTTGTTGCCAAGATGTGTGCCCTCCTAGGATCCACCCCATTTTGTGCTGTTCCGTGTTAACTTAGTAGTGTTGTGACGGGCTCATAGCGTTTTTCAACTAAAAACTCCTCTTGGGTTCTGTGGGGCCGAAAAAGGCAAATTCTTTCCAACCAAATCCAGAAGCGAAGCGTGAGTATGCAAATTAGGAACCTTTTAAATAGCATAAGTTTAACGTAAGCGTATGACCTATTGGGACGTGATTATGCTAGTCTGAGTTTAAGCGCGTAAATTGAAGTAAGAGAAGTAAGCCGTTATTCGAGTGTGAAGCTATCCGTGACAGAACAATCAAGTCAAGGTGGATACTATTCCAAGCGAGATCAAGAAAAGATATTTAGGATCCGAGAGAATTGTTATTAACCAAGAGATTAAGGTAGGATAATTCTGTTATATATTAGGAACTGTGTATAAGTTGAGATTGGGAATAGGCGGGAATATAGTGATTAAAGTCGATCTTATTTGGCAATACGTATTGTGTGTTTTCTCACCTCAGATCCACTAAGTTAAAATACTAATATTATCATTGTTAGTGTTTAAGTTAAGATCTTAATAAAGATATATTAAGATCATGGCAATGCCTGGGTCTTCATTCACTCCCACACCTGTAGGCCGCGAAGATAACTTAGAAGTAAGGCATCACCCACGGGGGAATACCTCTCTTATATGATAATAGGTTTCATGAACTTCCCCTTGAGTGAGCTGCAGTTCTAAGCTGATTTTTGTACCGTTTTTTTTCCCCAAATACATTCTTTTGAAATATTCACAAACACCTGGGAACATAGTGGATAAAATGTAAATGTGTCTTTTATCCTTCGATTCCCTCGTTAATAAGTTGGCAAACGAACGAAAACTCTATTTTTCTGTTATTCTGCTATTTTTTGTTTTTTCATTATTCTTGACACCTCACACCTTCTTTTACTCACAGTAGCACTCACATTTGTAATATTCATATGCAAATAATTAAATAACTCAGAGCTTGTGTACCAATTAGAGATATACAGTTGTAACTAAGGTTCTAAGGACGACAGCACAATATTTTCCAATATTTCAATACCTGGATATTTGACCCTTACCGTACCAATGCTACTCTATAGATATGTCTTTTATATCCAGTTATATAATCACACATCATTAAAGATTTTATTTCGTATCTATTTCTCTTGTGTTACAGTTTAAAAGATAATACCAGCCAATTAAATGGGAGACTTTCATCTATACACAGATTTTGTTATGGGTAAAATAGATCACTAATACATCTTAGTATCCTATTGATTACTTCATTAATTCCTTTCAAATAATCATAATTAGATTCATCATTATTATCATCAGCAAAATGTAACATTATTAGTTATAATTTGCAGTGGTATCTGCTGATTGTTTTCCCAAATAAATTGCTTCATAACAATTATTCTTGCTCCAATATTTGTCTATCGATAACTTCTCATATTTTGCCATCAGAAGGGAAACAACAGAAAAATAATGTAGTACATTCTGATCTGTTCAAGATATGCTATCAATAGGATTTTTTTCGTATCCCATGGCTTATTTTTTCAATGAAAATTTCTAATTATTTTGATATAAGCAATAGGAAGAATAAGAAAACTTTACATGAAGAACTAATATTTATTTGATTGTACAATTTCTCCTGTGGGAAATAATGAATTATTCACCTGGTTTTTAGAAGACCATTTAATATTTTGAACGTTAATACCATCCATTTCTTCAGATTCCGATGATGATACGTTTCATAGTATTTATTTTGATGCACTGAATCTATATATCGTTCATTTTTATCGCAGTTGTCTGAATTCATATTGTTCCTGAAGCTTTTCTGATATTTAAAGAGGACAAAACATTAAAAAATATTATTATTATTTTAACATTTCAATTTATAATAGCTGAAATTTCAAGATCTTCTGAATATAACGCGTTAGTAAAAGGTTCACTTACCAAACTCTACGTCATGTTGTCGATTGATAACTTTTTACAAAATAATTCAGAATAAATATGTTTTATTCGTATAAACAACTTCTTGTGTCAAATGCGTGATACCCAGTTTAGTAATGTTACTGTAAATTTAAGATTTAATCTGTACTCGTGAGTGTAACATAGTAGCTATAGTGTTTTCTTTGAAATCAAACTTTGTATGAGGACATAGTTATTTGGTTGTTCTGTCGTGTAATTGAATTTTTTTTAATTTTACTTTCACATTTCATTGACGAAGTCACACAAAGCAAAAAACATCAACACAAACGCATCCGGAATTATGACATTGGATAAAAGAGATCTTTTTTTATTTCTCATTCCAAATAATCTTATAGCTAAAATATTTTTCTCTACCATTAGCTTCTAGTATTCTCGATGTTCACATGATTTCCTGTGTTTAATACGCTGATTGGTCAGAATAAGTGGCAAGCGCATTGTTGTTTTACCTCTCTTTGAAATGTGTCAACATGTCAGATTTGAAGGGATAAAGTTATGGTTAAAATTGTGGGAAAACAAAAGAATTTTACCTATCACGCGATGCCTTGGAGTGCTCAATACTATCATGAATTGAAGAAATCCCTCTAAAGGAAGTTCAAACTAAGATACATATATATTATATGACAACGGCCAGATTGAGTTATATATTTATTATATTTATATAGTAAAAAGTAATCGAAACATCATTAGATCGTTAGATTCCACGAGGCGTTTCGTTCCAGCGCCTCGTCATCGTCTCATCGCCGTCGCTTCTCTCGGTCGATATATATATATATATATATGTCATTACGTCATTAATGAAAAAGGGGGACTTACTCATCACGAGATCTCCGGAATTATAAGACCTACAAACTTGAAACTTGGCAGGAATATTCCTTTTAATTGATAGAAATCCATTAAAAATTGAGTGTTAAGAAGTTCGATTCTCAAAAACGGGTACAGATCGGTTTTAGATTAAAAGAATACATTTTAGACATACTTATTTCAAACTTGGAAAGCATGGTTCTTTTGTTGAATAGAGATCCTCTAAAAATGTTTTTAAGGAAATCATCTAACGAAGAAAGGTTGTGAGGTAACGGGGGCATTATAAATAAAGCAGTTCTCCGTTTTTAAGTGATTATTCTTAAAAACTTGGAATTTGGAAAACATGTTTCTATCAATGATTTAAGATCGGCTAAAATTGGTATTTGAAGAAATATACTACTAGTGGTTTATAAAGGCGTAAATGATAAATATACTTCCGTTTTAGAAATTCAAGACCTGTCGTTTTTAAATCAAGAGGCGAGTGATGTTAGAATATTTTCTAACAGAATCAAATGCTTAATGCTAAAACTTAAATAACAATTACCGTAAAATCCGGCGTATAACGGGCTGTTTTAACACAAAAAATAAGATTGGAATTTACGGGTGCGAGCTTTACGACGGGTATAAAAAGAACAGCTTTTAAAATAAAAATAGAGATGGTAATAAAAAATAGACTTCTATTTACATTGAAATACTGTTTATTTAAGATAATGACATTCCTTATAAATCTAAAGGGTTGTAGTTCCAGAAGTATACTAAAAGGTTACAAATTCTTGGTACAATACCTCGAATAATTGACTTAAAAACATAAGAGCATTACACACATATATTTCAGATTTCTTCGTAAAATAGGGGTGCGCGTTATATATATATATATATATATATATATATATATATATATATATATATATACAGAATATACTAAAAAAATTAAAAAATTCAACTTGAAAGTATGGGTGCGTATTATACACCATATTTTACGGTACCTAAAAAGGTTGGTATGGCTATATATAGAGAGTAGTATATTCAGTAGTAGTAGTTTTAATTATTTCTTTAAACACATCCGTTGTATAATTAAAAGCAAAATAGATTGAATTTAAATCATATTTACGAATTCCAACCTCACATAGAACAAACTTTTTAAACTTCCATCACATTTTGCAAACACCCATAAAGCCTCTCCTTCTTGGTCGTTGACATCGCAAAATAAACGAAGGGTTAAGCCTTATCTCTTCACGCAACAACCTGAGATTTCCGATAATAAAGAAGAAGAAAGAATAAAAATATGATCTTTTAGTAACAATTTCTTTCTTTTGGGAGTCAGATTTTCGTGTCTTAGTACCATGAAAATCAGATCTGTGCATTATCGATTCATGTCACTTCCATGACTCGGGCGAGATAAGGGTTTGGTTGTGCTTCTTCCCCCTTTTTTTTCTTCCAGGAAGAGCTTCTTCGAGATGAAAGAAGAAACATGTATTAATCATTTTTATGTGTTATTTAGAAGTTTCGATCTCCTTTGTAGTTTGAATGATTGCAATTTTTTATGGCTAGCTCAATTCGTAATATTTGAATAAAGGAAAACTCTTAGTATTGTAGACTAAGGAATAGTGATACTTAACAAAAAAAATGTAATTCTTGAAATACACACACACACATGCATATATATATATATATATATATATATATATATATATATATATATATATATATATATATATATATATATATATATAAAGGGTGTTTTTTAGAGGTATAGAACTTTAAATTGCAATAAAACAACGATGTATTATTCGATTGACATGAATTTTTTTATTCGAAAGATAATCTTGTGGCATTACATTTTAAATATGATTTCTGGCATATGACTGCCACGGCTGGCTCGGATGTAGTCCAATCTGGACATCCAATTTTCGATAACTTTTTCCAACATTTGTGGCCGTATATAGGCAATAACACGGCGAATGTTGTCTTCCAAATGGTCAAGCGTTTGTGGCTTATCCGCATAGACCAATGACTTTACATAGCCCCACAGAAAATAGTTTAGCAATGTTAAATCACAAGATCTTGGAGGCCAATTCACAGGTCCAAAACGTGAAATGAGGCGGTCACCAAACGTGTCTTTCAATAAATCGATTGTGGCACGAGCTGTGGGACATGTTGCGCCGTGTTGTTGGAACCACAGCTCCTGGACATCATGATTGTTCAATTCAGGAATGAAAAAGTTAGTAATCATGGCTCTATACCGATCACCATTGACTGTAACGTTGTGGCCTTCATCGTTTTTGAAGAAGTACGGACCAATGATTCCACCAGCCCATAAAGCGCACCAAATAGTCAGTTTTTCTGGATGTAACGGTGTTTCGACATACACTTGTGGATTAGCTTCACTCCAAATGCGACAGTTTTGTTTGTTGACGTAGCCATTGAACCAGAAGTGCGCTTCATCGCTGAACAAAATTCGCTTACGAAAATCGGGAGCAACGGCAATCTCGTTTTGGGCCCATTCGACGAATCTACGCCTTGCTTGATGATCGTTTTGATGAATTTCCAAACCAAACTGAGAATAAATCACTTGACAGCTGTTAAATCGGTCGCCATCTTGGAAAGTAATGCCAACTTAAACTTCTATATCTGGAAAAAAAAACACTCTTTATATATATATATATATATATTGCTTTAGAAAATGATTTAATATGTGATGAAAACTCATTTTAAATGATTGAGTATTTGTCACATGATCCTAGGAAATAAAATTAATAGTAACAAAAATAAAAAAAATTTTCATCTTTGATTAAATACATTTTTATAAGAAATGAAATAAACTTTCTAAGAATTAATGAGAAAGTTTCATCGATTTTATTAGGTGTGCGTTTATATCTTATTTTATGAAGTTAAATTTTTTCTTTAAAACTTCCTGTCGTAGATTTTTTTAAAGAGTAAAGTTTAAAAAAGTAAGCTCTAATGAATATCACATACACACAAACTATTTCATTTTTTGCCTTAAAAATTTCTTATCTTGGCTTCCTGTACGTTTATCATGGTTTTATTTATTATTCTTGTGGTACTATAAGTGCTATTACAGTTTCATATTTTTCAATTCGTATACTATTTGCTCACTCTTTCTATATATTTATTTACTTATATATTTATCTTGTTCACAAATTTTCAATCGATAAAAATGAAGTAATTTCCATTCATCCATTCAAAGTCGGAATTGACTTAATTTTTTTATATATATTACTTGTTACATTTTTAAATAATTTTAATTTTTTGCAACGATACTGTTGTGCTTATCTTGTAATAATATGAATGTCTTATGATTTTTTAATACACACCTTGTAATGATAATACACACCAACCCCATTTTTTTAATTTGAAAATTGGCTTTAACTCGTGGGTTATTCAAATTATGTATGATTTTAGAAAATCATGTTCGCAATCAAAACTTTGGAAGTGCTTTTTTTGCAAGTCAGTGCTTCACATATCTAGAAAAAAAATCTTGGTAATTTATTAAAAGTGTTGACTATTGAAATGTGCCAGAATATAGTCTATGAGTTTTTTTCAATTCAGGTATTGTGAATAAAAAAAATCAGAATATGGGTTTTAGAGACTATGAGTAAACAATGCGAAATATTTCAAAGAAATATGTGCATTCGCTATTCGCTTTTCAAACTTATGCTCTGTAGCTGATCATTTGTACAGCAAAAAAATGCCCTTTTCTTTGATTTTGAAACTACTATTATTGCAAACTATTTACCATTAATTTCTCGTGATATTTTGAAAAATTATTGTGAAGATTTTTAACTGTTTATGAAGACAGAATTTCGTCCCTTCTTTATTTTTAAACAGTTTAAGAGAGTCAGTTTCATGTGTGGTTATTTCTATGCAAATACTCACACATCATTGATGTATTTTTCTGTTTTATAACTCTCTTTTCTGCAAATAGCAAGGTCATATACTAGTCCTAGTTACGAACACATGCACGACGTTATCGTGTCATGGCTCCGAATCTGATGCAACTGAAAATCTTCCATTACTGGGGCTGGTGCACATTAAACCTCCACTAGACACGCTTCAGAAAGGTCCATCCGTAGGCAGGTGGCGTCTTTCAGATGCATCACCTCATACTTACATTTGAAAATGATTTAATCATTTTATTGGTAAAATTTGACATGAAAATGTATTTGACATAAAATAATATTTAAAATATAATCAGAAATCGAAAACTTTAAACGAAAAACACCAAAAAGAAAGCGGTTATTTATCACCCTGTCACCACTGCTTATATTTTAAGATGCCTTGTTACAGTTTTCACAAATCACCTTACAATGTTCTAGAGACCTTTATTTTTTGTATAATACGTTAAGGGGACACAGTATGATTCAATTGACAAAAATAGACTAAAAAATCAAATTTAAATTTTGTAGCCTAAATTATTTTCTTATGCTTTTCTATAACCTCACAAAATCTGAAAGCTGTAAACGTAAAAAACGCAGAATTGTGATAGCTTTCACTTTCGTTTTTATTTGCATCCCTATGGCAAATCAAAACTTTAAACTTACATATATCAGTAAGATAAAATAAATAGTTTGTCTTCATTTAAAACGCTAAGGCTTTTTTTGTTCTATTGTGCCTAATGCTTTTATTTTTTACCTATTGCTAATTGTACATGTAACGTATGCATTTTTGAATAAAAGCAATACTTATTTCTTAAAAAATAATTGAACTCAGTATTTATACATTTTTTAAGGAATTTTCAATAGACATTCATAAAAAGAACCCCATACCTATTTTTGTTGCACATAATTTGACGTGCTTGTAAATCATATTTCCTGCGTGTACATAAATTTTTGTAGGAGGAGTAGAATTTTAAACTCACTTTACAAATTTTAAATTTTTTGCTTAAAAAAGTAAATGGCTAGCTTTTTTTTATGAAATTTTGAGTACAAAATGTGTTTTACATAGTAAACACACATAGGAGGCAACGAAAAAAATTTTGAAAAACCTCAAGTTAAAAGTTTTTGCGTAAAACGTACCATGTCCCTTTAAGGTATTCGACTAAGGTTCGGAACCGTGATTTTTCAAAAGCATACAAATGGAAAATATTTATGATATTTAGTGTGACTTAGGTTAGAAAATGTATGTAAAATTGTTTTAAGAATAGTATTACAATAAAACATTATTTAAGTACAATATTTTGAGAAAAACTGAACATAAAATGACCCGTTTTCAACATATCCTCCTTTTGTAAAAAAGTGCTTCTATTATAATAATATTTTGCCTGTATATAGCTCAGACCTCTGTACAGAGGCTCAACTAGAACTTTTAAAATATATAACTTAGAAAAGGGTTTATCCATGTTTTACGACAACAGAGGGGAGAAATTTTAAGAAAAAACACCGATAATTATTTTAATGGGTTGTAACTCTGAAAATAATGTGAATTTTTCAAACCTCATGGTTGAGCCTCTGGACAGAGGTCTGAGCTATATACAGGCAAAATACTATTATAATAGAAACATTTTTTACGAAAGGAGAACATTTTGAATAAAGAATATTCTAATTTAATTTTTTGCCGAAATATTGTATTTAAATAATTTTTTTTGTCACAATGTCCTTAAAACCATTTTATACATATATTCTAATCTGAGTGATACTAAATATCATGAAAATTATCCATTTATACGCTTTTTTAAAATCACGGCTCCTATCTCAGTCGGATACCTTAAAGATTTTTATTAACCTTTTTTTTGATGTCCTGACAACAGTACCTTTATTTCCAAGTTGCTGGTGACGTTTCTTTTGGGTTTTCGTCTGGAATGGGGTCTTGAATATCAGATGTTTCTTCAATCCTGAGGTAAAATGAACACGAGTCATGAAAATGTTACATTCAGACCGTCTTCGCAGGTGCTCTTTCAAAAGTTTGTGACCTGTTTTTCAAAGATATGGGTTCGAGGATATGAGTGATTTTGATTTCCACATAAATATTTTGGGAGTTTATTCAAGCTACATTGAGGATGTAATAAAGTTCAGTCACTGGCTGGGCTTGCAGCATCTCTTGCACACAGCATCTCTCCTCATACAAAAATTGCAAAATACTTGTTTCGAGTTATTTTCGTATAAAACTGAAAACTGCTATATTTTACAAGAAAAAACATCAAAATTAATGAAATAGTACAAAGTCATAAGAACTGACGTTGTTGGGCGCGCTGGATCAGTCAGATTCATTAGCCCCTGCCACCGAAATATGAAGAAATGTCCCTCGTCTTTGACACTGAATCCAAGAGCAGGCGACGAAAGGCAGATAGAAAAAGGAGGGCGTGTTCCAACTCGCCGTGTGGACGCAGCTCAAGAACTGTTTTTACTGTGCATATGAGAAATTCGCGCGCCTATCAGAGGGTAAAGTCTGTCATAATTAAAAGTCTCACATTGATGTGGTGTGGATGCTAGGACAGTGAGATTCTAGCTTTGAAATCATTCCCTTCACTTGGCGTTGTTAAAAAACTACGAGGTTTCTTGCGAATAACCGTCGCGTTACTTCAGAATACGACGTTAATAAACATTCACTATGCAAATAGAATTGTGTCCTATACGGCACTGGCTTCAAATAGTTTCGTTTATAAATGCAACTATTTTTAAAAATTTCCTATTCCTAAGATTAACTATAATAGATTTCTGTTTCATTTTCTTGTGAATTTTTAGCTTAAAAAATCAATTTTTTTTGCTTTTACCATTTGACTAGAACATGCATTCATTCGCTAAACTACTTTATTTTCATCAGGAATGTCTCTATTTTATGAAAATATAAAAAAAATTGAATTGCTTAAATATTTATCGTTTTATGTAGAAAACGTAAAGTATAAATCATGTGATTTCATGTTTCTCTTCCCGGTGGTCAATATTCTCTCCTCCATATACCATGGCTTTTCAAATAGTTTCGCATGAATAATATCTTACTATTGTTGAGCTGGTTAATTTATATATTCAGTTCACTGTGTGTGAAATGTATAGGCTATAGTTAATTTGCTTCAGTGAATTTTGGTGTCATGTTAAGAAAAATGACATCACATTTTGCTTTGTTAATTTTTAATGCTTGACTAAAAATTAAATTCATTCTCCAATATCTTTTACTTTAAACTTTTTGTGTCTGTTGATGGTAAATTTGAATTAAATTATTGTAATTTTTTATGGTTAAAAATTATTGGTATTTATCGATTTTTGCTTCCAAAGACAGCTCTGTCATTCATATGCAATGCAGAGAAAAAAATAAATTTGTAATGAAATACATTAAACGATATTATTAAAATGTTTATAAAACAATAGGAAATATTTTTGTAAAAAACTTTCTGCATTAAATAGCTCTAAATACAATTGTTTCTAGAAGACATGACACCGATTTTAAACCTGTGACTAAAAGTTTTTATTCTAAGGTTTTAAGCTAAATATTTAAATATGCTGTAAGACTATAACATTTTTATGTATGTTTTAAAACAATAAATCACCTTAAAATATCCACTAAGAACTTGTTATATGAGTTGCGAAATCAGAAAGTTCCTATTTAACAATGAAATTTCATATTTAAAATTTTACGATAAAGCTATATAATTAAATGCCCTATCCTAACTGAACATACCGTTAGGGTGATTTATGAATATTTTAGTGTAAAAAAAACTATTGAAGCTCAAAAATTATGTATGATACTAATAATATCATTTGATGTCACCAAAATAAGTTAATAATCAAATATAATGGAAGAAAATCCAATACCGAGAACTTCAAAGCCAAAACATTTGTTCAAATTTAAATAATTATGAAATAACAATTATACAAAAAAATTCATCTGATATAGTTCTAATTTAAGATGAAAAGAATTTACTCTGAGAACATGATGTTTAAATGTGCAACTAGTAATGCTAATTTATAAAAAAGAAAATGCTTTTTTACTATTTTTTGATGGAATTATACTAATATTGTAATTTTGGTTAGTACATCTAATGATAGTATTAAAATAAATTTTCGAAAATATTTGTACACAATTTGCTAGTTTTTACCCAGAATCCCGTGCATTTGTGTGCATTTCAATCTATTTCACTAAAATGAAATTGAGTTATGCTTATTTATAGAATATATATATCAAAATTTATCTCTTATTATTGCAAAATTTAGTCTACCTTTCAATAATAAAGTTTCAAAATACGTAATTCAAAATTTTAAGAAATCGTATAAATATGGTTTACATATAAAGCTTAAAGAAAAGGTTTGTTTACATGTTACATGCTTAAAATATATCTAACGTTTATTTAAATATATTTCAGAATTTTACATATTTACTAAGATATATATATATATATATATATATATATATATATATATATATATATATATATATATATATATATATATATATATATATGTATATATATATATATATTAAATAATGTAGTATATTTTTACTAGTTAGAGAAAAATATCAGACATGGCTCATAAGATTCTCTGCCATACACAAATGCAAATATTGCAGAAGAATTTCAAGTTTTTAAAATATCAAGTTCCCAATCCTTTTTCTCTTCTTCTAACATTTACATGCGGGACTAAAATTTTACGAAATAGGAATAATTGATGCATATCGTGTGAAACGAGGAAGCTTTATTAGAAATAGTTTGCTCTTGGAAAAACCTTTTTCTTTTCTTTTTGCAAAAAGCTTAAAAGCACCACTTAAACTAGAGTTTTAGCTGAAATATTTTCGGATGAAAATTCTTAACTTAAAACGATTTTAAAAAATTAAAATGAAAAGAATAAGGACTTTGGAGTTCGAAAAAGGCATAAGATTCTTTTTGAGGATTTCTTGAACTATATATATATATATATTTTCAACATCAAATTTACATAAGACGTTTTTTTTTATATGAGCATGACTTTCGCAATGTCTTATGTAACCAGTGGCTCAACTCCGAAGGAAACACGCAAAATGTTTGTATAAATTTCTCTTGCACAAATATTATAACATGATGAAAAATCAATAATGTCATATTTTTAGCAAGAAAAAATTTATTATTCTATTGACTTGAGACAGTTTTTAAAAACCTGGTTACATTTAACTAAAGTTTTTGTTTACATTCGGGGGCTCTCTTCTTTCTTATCCCTCTGGTCTGGATAAGACCAGATCCATGCTTTTGTTCACCCTTAAAAAAATTCTAAACCCAAAATAGGCCTCTGCAAAAGGTCCTCTCCAACCAAATCATCACAGTCAATTAAATGTTACAATGTAGCCTCTGCATCATTACACTCGATGCAAATTGGAAAAGTCTTGGCCCATGGGAGAATCTGAGGTACTTTAAATGCCCCGTAGACAGTCGAGTAAAAGTGTTCACATTCTGCCCTAAAATAAGGAATTGAGATTAAAAATTACAAATATTTGGTATTACATATTACAATAAATAACTGGAATATTTTGGCAATAAGTAACTTATTTATAAAAGAGAAAGCAGTATTTAAAGCAATTTGAATGTCAAAAAGTTATATAATTCATGTTAAATTTTCACTGGATGTGGTTCACAAATGGTTATGGTTCAAGTCAAACCACGTGTTCGAGTCCTGAATCCATGCAAAGTTTGAGATGTGTTGCAGAAAGGAGGTCATAGTGCGTTGAATGAAAATTTGTCCAAAGTAATTGCTTAACGTTATGTTTAAGTTTAAAAAAAACGTTATATTTAAGTTTAAAAAAAAAGTACCAGCTCGTTATCCTCGACACTTCTGTAAAATTTAAGACAATGCCGTGTAACTTTGATAAGGTATTGTTTCCCCATATTATTAGAGAACTACAGGTTCTTTTATTAATATTCTTCTATACATTTGCAAAAATTTGGATACATAAATATATTATATTTCTTCTACTAATTAACCGATCCTTTTAATTACTATTCGGATGAGTGAATGCATAAGGGCTATTTGCGACAGACCTCGTCATTTTGAGCCTTGGACATGAGACGAGGGTGACACGGGATTTTCAGTTTTATTTGTTTCCTTCATTTATTGAAAATATCACGAACCCCCATCGCGTACCCGAGACTTGGGTATATATCTTTAATTATAACTACTTTAACTTTCATAACTAATATTATTTTAACTAATCTCACTAATATCTTTTAATTACAAGTTGCGCTGTAAATATCAAATTAACTATTTTTATCTTTATATAAATTACGCATTTATATTTTCACACCTCTCTTGTAAAAGTAATTTGTAGATTAATTAGTTAAATGAAAACAAAATAATTTTTACTCCGAGGGGATCTGCTTATTGTGATTTACGTAATTATTTAATTTGTGTTCACGTTTCACAGAGATATATTAACATTAAGAATTTTTATGCAATTCACTGTAAGAATGTACAAGCATTGGTAAAAATTATCTAAGCCATTGTTTCTCAAACTGTGGGGCGCGCCCCCTGGAGGGACGTGATAACCCTACGAGGGGGGGCGAGCATGGTGAAAAATCGAAAACAAAAGATTATTTTTAAAAATTATAAATTTACTGAAAGTAAACAAACTATATTCTGATATAATGAAAAAGTAAAATAAACACTTATATTGATATAATATAAACTTGTAAATATATCAATAGTGCGCAATGTATTTTATAATTAATTTAACAATACTACGTTAAGAACAATTTTATTAATTACCAGTGCTAGTTTACCAGTTTATTAGTTACCATGGGCTAGTCATACATAAACTTATATGCAAAAATTAGCACTTATCTTAAACCCTTAAATACGGATTAAAATGTCCATGGTTCATTTCCAATGCCACTGTTTAACAAGTAGCCGAGCCTATGGGGTGTATTGGAATGGGGGGAGGGAGAAAATTAATAAATAAGCAAATCCTCTGAAATAAGTAAATCCTTCGCAAACACTGTCAAGTTCATTTTACTGCATTCCAAAACCTTCGGAATAATTTTATAGATAGCAGTTCTCAGAAAAGACCATACTTTCGAAAAACGTCTATATATGTCCGCTGCAATTAACGCACTGGTTGAGCGAGACGTTTATATACGCCGGCGGCACTTAAGTCGTTAAAGTTGTAATATAGGTGTAGAGTCAAAGAGTATTATTAGTGAGAATTCAATACATTATTATCTTATGGAAGGGGGGGCGATGAAAATGATGATCGAATATTGGATGGCATATATTAAATATTTGAGAAGCACCGATCTCTAAGCAAATGTAAAATATACTAGTAATTTTTTTCCTTTTTTATTCAGACACACTATTCATTACATATTTCCCATTGCTATTTCAGAACGCATGCATAGTTTAACATTAGTTTTAAAAAAATACAGGGCCATGCTAGCCTAGTGGTCAAAGTAACGGCCTCGTAGTTGGTGCGTTACGAGTTACAGCATGTACGGCTGAAGACCCTGCAGAAGGGATCGATGCATAGATATGTCGAGACTCAAACATCCTCCCGTTGGTGTGGTGTGGAAGTTAGGAGAGGGGGTTGCCAGCTCAGGTGTCATCCTCGCCACTTGAAAATATTTCAAAATTACAAGGACTTTCACCAAAAGCCCTCGTGTACCCGAATCTGAATAGTGTGACGTTTAATATTCACTCACTCACTTAAGAAATACAAAGTTATTTTCCTTGTACCATTAAATTTTTAGAAAAAAAAATGATTGGGTGAAGCAATATCTTCAAAATATGTCTTAGAGTTTATTAACGTCGTACTTGAGAGAAACTCGAGGGCTATTGGTGACGGACTGCTTAATTTTGAACATTGGCCAAGTGGTGAAGACGACAATTGAGAAGTCATCCCGCCTCCAAAGTTCCACAGCTGGATTTAGAGTCTCAACTAATTTAGCATGCATCAACCCCTGTACAGGGTAGGTTTTCAGTGGTATTTGGGCTCGGACTCCTAACACGTCGTTCACTAGTTCGTGACCATAACCCAGCGCTTCTCAAGCTTTCAATATTTGCGACCCAATATTCAATCATAATTTCCTTCGCAACCACCCCCCCCCTTCCACACAATAACAATGCATTGAGTTCAATTATAATACACTTTGACACTGAACCTACAAAACGACTTTAACCTCTGGCGTGCCATCGGCGTATATAAAAGTCTCATTCAACCAGTGCGTTAATTGCCCTAGACGTCTTTCCGAAGTACGATATTTTCTGTGCACTGCTGTCCATAAAATTATTCCGAAGGCTTTGGAATGCAATAAAAAGACCTTGACTATGTTTGCGACGGATTTACTTATTTTGGAAGACTTACTTATTTACTCCTTCCCCCCGATACACCACATACGTTCGCCTACTTATTGAACGTTGGTATTGGGGAGCGAATCCCGTAATTACTTTTAATCGGTATTTAAGGTGTTAATTATAAACCATATAAGTTATGAAGCAAAGTGTAAATTTTTGTATATAATTTTATATATGATAAGCCCATGGGGTCACTGGTAATTATTAAACTCTTCTTAACTTAGTATTGTTAAATTCATTATAAAATATATTGCGCTGCACTGATATATTTATAAGTGTATTATATTAGTGTAAGTGTGTATTTTATTTTTTAGTATGCCGGAATATTTATTGTTTGTTCACTTTCAGTAAATTAATAATTTTTTAAAATTATCTTTTGTTTTCGACTTTTCAATATACTCGCGCCCCCTCGCAGGGTTACCTGCTCCCCTAGGAGGACGTGCTCCACAGTTTGAGAACCGCTGCCATTACCACTAGGCTACCGTGCCCAATATAAGAAATTAAGTTGGGATTTTCCAAGTCATACGATATATTTAGCTTCACAAACTGAACTCAAAGGAAGTACAGTTATTATTTCAAACAAGCGAATGTTGGAAGTATTTACTTCAGATTTATAAAGGATCATTTATTATTATGGTGAAAGAACGCCTTTGGCATATACAGTACAGCTTGGATTAGCTAAGAAATCGATTCATATAAGTTCTGAATAGTGTTTTGATTAATACTGTACCATTATTCATGGAGATATAGTCGAAGTTGTGGGACAGATGTCGATGGAGGAAATCGATTTCTTATTGAACGCTTTAAAATAAACCATAGCGATTCTATTGTTTTAAGGTAGATGTTTATCTTCGCCCTCATATTCATCAAATCATAATTATACACTGCTGGACAATTGCTAAGGACGGATAACACTATCATCCATAGCAACCACAAAATTAAAGGAAGCAAAATGTGGAAAAATAGAATAAGTGCGGGATATTGTATTGAGTATGCAAATTTTTTTCCCACGTCTGTTTATCACGTGATTTCATAAGAGCAGTTGTTGTTTCAAGTGAAAGTTTTACAGGAAAAACGAACTTAACATTTTTGGCATTCCCGACATCACATAGATGATTTATTGGAAAGATTATTGGAAAGATTAACAGTTCAAAATCGTCCACAGTTTCACGGCTGTGGAAGTCATTTAAAACTACTGGAATGTTTAGACGACACGGGGAGGCCGTGTTAGAATATGGCAAAAGACAGATTATCGTCCTATTAGCAAAAAAGGAACAGGCGCACCACAGCTCAGCAGGTGGAGTTTCTTGCTGCCTCAGGGTCCAGATCTCCCGAAAAACTGTTGCCAGACGTTTGAGGGGAGGAGACTATACGCACGCAGACCTGTTGTGTGTGTCCATCATGACCAGACAGACACTGCCCGTTTGCAACGGTGTCGTGAGCATCACAATTGGACTGAACAAATGCAACTATTTTCAGATGAGAGTAGGTTCAGTCTCTCATCGGATTGTAGACGCCAACTGAT
This sequence comes from Trichonephila clavipes, assembly GCA_019973935.1. Taxonomy (NCBI): domain Eukaryota; kingdom Metazoa; phylum Arthropoda; class Arachnida; order Araneae; family Nephilidae; genus Trichonephila; species Trichonephila clavipes. Next base: position 138,428 of record BMAU01004507.1, read on the forward strand.
CTGGCGCGAGAGTGGTACTGCTTATCGTCCAAAAATATACAGGAAAAGGACCGATAACCATGGTGTGGATCGGCATCATGATCAATGGCCGCACGCGCCTAGATGTGTTGCGAATGGGACTATACGGGCCAACGATACATTGATGAAGTTCTACGTTCGTCTTTTCCGTGGTGCTGTCGGTGATAAATTTGTTTTTATGAACACAACGCAACATGTCATCGAACACTTCGTTCAGGATTGTCTAGACAGCGAGGGTATTCAACGTCTCGTATGGCCAGCAGCGTTTCCAGATTAAATAGTTGCTGGTCGAAACATCTTGCATCAGAGGAATGGGATAAATCAACAGCTGAGGATAATGTTGTGCAAAGAAGACGTGTGGAATGCATCACACTCCACGTTGCATAGTACTGATACTTTAAAAGATGCATTAACATCTCCGTAGCAGATCAAATGAACATTTTTTTTTTCTTTCAGATGTTTCACAGCTTTTGTACTTTCGAGAACAATATATATTTATTATTTTAATGTCTGAACAGTGTGGCAACTATATTTTATCCTACTAGGCCTCATGTCTCGCTTAATGTTATGCTACATAGCAATTTGTGATCCGTCCTTAGCAATTGTCCAGCAGTGTATATGTCCCGCTGCATGGATATGTGTATTATCATCCTAGGAAAATCCATCTCCTGCATGGAACAAAATTTACATCATAGAATTGACCAGGTCAGCTAAAATTTCTCTATATTTTTACCCAGTGATCCTTCCTTTCAGGACTACGATTGCTCCAGGGAAAATCCAAGACACTGCTATTCATATCATATGACAGATCCGACACAAAACTTGACAGTTGGAAGGAGTCATCAAGATTCTACACTAGTGCATGTGTCCTCCAAACCTGCATCCGTCCTGTTGTAAAGAAACGTGTGAAAGCCGATTCGTCAGACTTTATTACTTACTTCCAATTATCAATCAATGAGGTTTTGTAGGTATGACACCTCTGTAGACGACATTTGATATTAACATCTGTGGCAAGTGACTTGGGTGAGTGAGGGAGTGTGAGGTGTAATGGCGCAAGAGCCAATTTTGGCTATGCTGCGATAAACATTTGTTAATAAACTTAAAATGTTTTATAAAATATGTGAAAATCATGACACTACACTTTAAAACAATTTAAAATTTCAAATCAAAACCATTTTCAATGATTTAAAGAAACAAAATTTGGTGAGGAATTCCCCACCAAGTCAGACCATATCTTAAAATAAAAGTATTGAAAAAGACAACTGTTAGTTTAAAATAAGGTTAGACAATGCATGGTATAAAAATTATTCTCTACTGTTCCTGTATCGGGATGGAGTTAATGAGCGTAAATATCCTTTAGGAAAATTTAAAGGAACTTCGTTAATGGTGAATTTATTCGGAGGATCTTGCTCAAGTTCCTCCTCATAAGTTATCATATCCTCGTCATCAGTTATTATTTCTGTAGGCGCTGCCTTTTTAGATCTATGTGGAGCCATTTTTATTTCAATATCTGGTTTCTGTACTTTTGGGAGCTTTTTTCTATTTCTTGAATTACGTTTTACACACTGTGGGATTTCAGGTGCATTAGAATGTTCACTATTGGATGTATTAGGGACAGACTCTGATAAGTTTTCAGTTGAAAGCACATTAAATTTATCAGGAGTTCTAAGATAACGGGTTTCAGCTTCTAAAGATGAAACTAAAATATTCAGATTATGGCCAGGGGAAGTAGTTGTAGTAGTAGTAGAAATGGGTACTTTTAATAAAGACTCACTTTGTATTGTTGGTATTATTCTAGATGGGGAAGGAAGTAGATTTTCTTGAGTAGATGAAGATGACGTGGAGAAGGTAGAATTTGAAGACGAGGTACTAAGCATTGGAATTTTAGAAGATATGGGTTTTAGGCATTGTAAAGTTGGAAAGATTATGTTTGTTATATTTGGATCTGTTTGGGTAGTTGTGGATATAGTTGAAGGTTTAGTAGACTGAGCATACGTTTGGGTTAACTGAGGAACTATGAATTTGCGTGCTTCAAAATAAGATATGTTTTTATTGGTTTTAATTTCTTGGATCTGCTTTTCTAATTTCCATTTTTGGCATAATTTTGAATCTGAAGGATGAGACTGCGTACAATTAACACATTTCGGCTCTAGAGTACAATCCGTGGAAGAATGCCCAACGGAAGCACATCTAGAGCATGTTAATTGGCCGCGGCAGGAAGTTTGGGAGTGACCGAATCTCTGGCATTTGAAACAGCGCAGAGGGTTCGGTATATAAGGACAAATTTTACAATTCAGATATCCAGCTTTTATTGTGTTTGGTAGTTTTTGACTATTAAATGTTAAAATTAAATGTTTTGTGGGAACAATTGTAGAGTCTTTTTTATTGTGATTCTCCTGACCTAAGTGACACCCTGATCAGAGAAACCTTCAAGTATTTCTAAATCAGAAGTGCCCAACCAGTCAGGTTCAGAGATAACACAGCGACAGGAATCGAGGCTTTTATGCGGACTTACGGTTACAGGGTTATTAAGAAATGATTTCGCAGGAAGAAAGGACTTGGTTTGTAAAGCTGACGTGGTTTCTATTAGCAGATCCCCGGAACGCAAGGGTTTTATGGATTTCGGTTCACCACCAACTCCTATTAGAGCCTTTTGTATAGCAAGAGGTGATTTAAATAACATTTCATAATTTGGAAGTGAAACAAGAAGAAATCTTGTATTTAAGGAAATCTGTTCAATGTTCATGGGCTGAGCATCATGAGTTGGGTAGGGTGGGTTGGGGGTTTTAATAAATGCGTTTTGAGTTTTTTCTTTAATTTTATTTATTTTAATTTTTTTGTTTTTGAGAAAGGAGGAGGAGAATCCCTTTTAATTTTCAGAGGACCAGTTTGGCAGGGCAAGCCCTAGATTCAGCAACCAGTAGTGGCCTCGGGAGAGCCCCCCATCCCCGCTCTGCCTTGCAGGACCCCATCCAGGCACCACCTGGAACTACAAGACTGGCGGGATTATGCACCAGCTGATAGAGCAGCCAGGACATGCTGGTTAGGCTGTCCCGGGCTCCTGTACTATCTGGCGGCCTGAGACGCAAAACTCAGCTTTTCTCCGGTACCCTCTACATGGCCGCTTCCTCCAAGACCCCACCTCACTAGTCCAAAGGTCCTCAGATGTTCAAAACGCCGCTCCAAGTGCTCCAAGTACCAGTTTTCCCAGGGAGCAGTCTTTTGTGTCATCATACCAATAGTAAAAAACCATCAGACACAACTTCATTCCACTCAGTCCTGGTCTGCCACAGGACTTCGTGGCAGAAAAATAAAGATAATAAGTAAAGAAAAGCATTGTCAATTGAACACAAAAAAATCAATAATCGAACATAAAAGAAGCAACAAAATCAAAATATTGAAAGAAATTTAAGAAAATCAAATTTAAAGAACGTAATATAAAATGTAACCATAATACGGTAGTAAAAAATATCTATTTTTTTTAATAGAATAAAAAAAGTTAGAACAAAGTTCATTGTTTAATATAGGCCTGTGGTCTGGACGGGAAAAGAAGAAAAGGGAAATTTGAATGGCAAGAAAGAGGGCCGAAAATAGAGAAAGATCACTAGGGTTCCCCGGGTTCGTGAAGCCCGTGTTTACCAAAGACAGTAAACCCTAGGGAAAAGGAAAAGATCACTAGGGTACCTCGGGAGCGTGAAACCCGCACTCACCTAAAGAAGGTGAGCCCCATAAGGGGGCAAGTGACTTGGGAATAGCTTCTATGTCGTAAATGAAGCTACCTTATACCTGTAGTCATTGAAAGTGGAGAATTCAGATGTGATTTCACTCTGCGGTTACTTTTGCTACAGTTGTTCACTTTTCAGATATTAGAATCCACTTCAATACCCGTCGGTCTCTTTCACCGATCTTCTCTTTTTGTCCCCTATTTGTCGAGCTTGTTTTGCCATGCTGTGGGTATTCTGTCATGACTTTAGACACCGTACCTCTAGAAACGTCTAAAAATTGTCATGTTTCGGTCGCATTTGATCCAGCTAGACGGCCTCCTACAATCTGATTCCCTTGAAAATCTGAGAGGTCTGACATTTTACGCTTCTGAAAATTCAAAGACTTACAGAACTTCAACACAGTTATCCCATACAATCAGGATAAATACATTTCTGATTATAAAAAACACTGGTAGATCTATTATTATAGTTAAAATCTTACGAAGTTCATTAAAAATGTCACTTTTATTCATAAGTGTTCCCATTACTTTGATAACCACCTGTATATATATTTAAATTTTAACTATTGCAATAATTAAGTTGTTAATACAAATTTTTTATAGAAAGTTTAGGGAAAAGAAGTTTCACTACTGGTTAATTAGAAGGGAATTTTGGAATTTTTACAAAAGTAGTGAACGGAAAATTTATATATTCTTGTACGCGTCGTAATTAATTACTTCTTATTTAAATTAAATACTTCATCAAAATCTCAAATAAGTCTGAAAAATATTTAAATTATTTTTCTGCTAGCTCGAAAGTCTTATTTATTTTGTTAAATTTCTCTTTTGCTTATAATTGAGAATGAATTTTGTCGAACTAAAAACCTTTTCTGGGATTTATATTTTACCGGTAAAGTGTTTTCAAAAGGATTTTGGTTTATTCAAGCATTTCATATTCATACTTCAATAATTTACTTCAAATAGTGAATTATGAAAGAAAGTTATCGTTCAGTAGTTTATTCCTCAAAAAAAAATTAGGATTTATTTCTCATTACAACATTTCTTTATATATGTGGAGTATTTCCTTCATTTCCAATTAAGTACTCTAGCAATAAAATTTAATATTTAAATTTTATTCAATTTTAATCTGCTATTAATCGCTCCAAACATTTTCTTCATGCTGAATTGCCCAAACTTTTGAAGCAAGAATACTTCGGCATTTATTATGTATTTTCTTTGATCCAATAGAAAAAATTATATATATTTCCTGTAATAAATTAATAAAGCAAAACCATAAGTGAACAGATAGGGGTTTGAACATTTAATGTGAAATTTTATTTTTTGAAGTAACATATATTTGTTCTGTGGTACATTACACACGACTGAAATATTTAATTTCAATCATGGTGTTTAAGAAAAATTTCTACATTTCTTTTAATCTCCAAGGCAAAAGAATTCTAAAGACTTGATGTAGTTAAATGCATAGTTACTGTTGCTACGGAGCAGCTTTTGTAACTGGTAATGCACATTTAGTGTTCTAGCTCCAGTATAGAAGTTACTGGGAATATCTAGGATTATAACTCAACAAAAACCCGTCGTATGTAATAAGTTTGGTTGATGTACATTAAATGGAACTGAACCTCAAAGTATTCACGTAATGTGGAAGAAAGGAGAAGATGTTCCACGTCAGATATCATGTTTACCCTCCGTCGCTTAGCTGATTGTCCTTATTAAAAATTACAGCTTCCATCGACTGCGTGCTAATCAAAAGGGGTGTTAATTCAGAAATTTAAAAGTCTATTTTCTTTTAACTCCGAATTTATAGAACTGGGCGTTAGTGCTCACATGTGACTTATTGAGTAAATGTAGAGATTAAAATAGATGCTGTTGAGTTATTTTTTTTTAACGACAAGAGTCATAAATTAATAAGTGTATAGTTGAAAGCCCCCTAAAATATCTGTATAAACAAACATCTTAGCTCAAAATAAAATTTTTTCTATTATAAATAAAATCCAAAAAATTACTTTAATGGACCTTATTAGTTTATGTTATTTCTAATGCTTCCCGACCGACAGGGCCAGATCGAAGCTCACGAAATTCTTTGTGGAAGGGGGCTAGTTTACGTCTCTTGTTACCCACATAACTGAGCACCATGCAGGTTATAGTACCTTCTTGCTTTGTTCTCCCCCCAATTTTGAAAAAGAGCATCCTCAGAGGAGTTATGATTCTCTCAACTCGTATCCTGTTCCACCAACTTCAATATAGGACTTACGACTCAACAAATATTTAGAGTGCTTCCCTGCCGCATAGGTTTGAGATAGTCTTCCCCCAAATGATCGAATTCCTATTAGAAAAACTAATGACTTCCCTACGGTTTCTTAGTTCCGCGTGGGAAAGTATCCAAGATAGGATATTACCAATACTTAAGTTCGAGAGCAGGTCAACAATTGACCTTCCTTTGGTCAGGCCGATAGAGAAGTGACCGGCGTAGTTCCCACACCAATCTCCGGCTTGAAGTCCACCGCACGTGGGGTGACAAGGACCAATAACCGAATGGTAACCCCGGTTTTGTCCTAACAGAAATGATTCTGCACGAAGTATACGCTTTGAAGACGTGACATATACCACCTTTAAATAGACAGGAAAAGGAGACACTCAAACACTCCCAGACTAAATATCAGACTGACTCTTAACTCGCTTCCAGATTTGGTCGTACGCTCTCACAACTACGATAATTTTCAAGTCTCTAGATTACGAGCATCGAACATCACAAGCGTCTTTCTCAGCCTTTACGTCAGTGATCCGGTCTATATTATCCTCCAACCGCCACAACACACCGAAGGGTTGGAGAAGGCTCTATACATTGACAAACATCCATGCCTTAAAGATTTGAAAAGTCTCCACGGTCACAAAAGTTAGTGTAACTAACTATTATGCCATCTGGGAGGCTTCAGTTTATGTAAAGAAAAAGAAAACCCTGATACTGTTCGTTTTTTTCCACTCACATTTTACGCCAACATTTAAGCACAAAGCGGCAATACTTCCCCCACCATTATAATTATCAATTACAGTAAAAAAATCACTTTATAGCTTACTTGAAAATCAGCTCAATTGTCTAAAGCACACGTTGCCAAATACACAGATAGGAAGTACGAATGAAATGCCCATGATCATATAAGCCAAAGAGCATTTGGCATAAAAACAATTTAAATTTTACTAAGCCTGGTTTTGCCCATATTTAATTCTGATTGTAAATAAAACTATGTTTATTACTTTTATAAATAAATAAAATATTTTTGGATATTTTAGTTAAACATAAATATTTTTTACAAACTTCTTATTTGAAAATGAAAAAGAAAATGAAGGGTTTTATTAGTTCAGGGGTCATCAACCTATGACATGCATGCCACATGTACAGGCGGTACAATTCTCAGTGGCACTGTACACAACTTTACAAACTTGTCAGTTTTTGAGTGGACGGAATTGATAAAATTGTAATAAACCTTGTTTAACACTAGATTGCCCAAGAAAGTCATTTTGACTGTTCTTTAATTTCAGTTAGAAAAAAGAATTATGTATATAATGACACCACTTCTTAGACTTTTTAGAATACATTTTTTTCCCAAGTGAAGTCAATTTTTTTATTGTTAATATTTACTAATAACTTGTTATATGACAATAAATAATATAAAAAAATATTAAAAATTAATTTTAAACAAATTTTGTTTTACATATTAGTTATTTTTACGCAATGCAATCATTTTGACTGAGTTTGGGCTAAATAGGTATATACTAAATTTCATTCTTTCTAATGTTAATGAACATCTTCATATAATTATGGACATTTACGAAATTATGAAACAATCTGAAATATAACTCTAAAGATAAATTTACAGCTATTTTGTGAAATATTGAATGCCATTGATGAAGAGCTTTAATAGTTTAAAGAAATAATCTGCTTTCCTCTTTTGGTTCTAAGTAAAAAAAATCTTTTCTCATATGAAAAATATTTCGAGTCCGCAATGAAATTATTTAACAACTGAACGTTTAAAATAGTATCAAATTGAAAGTAACATATTATACCCCAGATTTTGCGATATGAAAGTTGAGTAGTGCAAGTACTAGATTCGTATTAATATTTTAATTTACCTTTTTATTTAACTATAATGAAGAGAAATACTTATATTTCTCTCTCTCTCTCTCTCACGTTGTCTATTTCTTATTTTAACAAATATGATTAAAAATACATAATTCATGTGTAATTTTAATGTTTTTTTTATTTTTGTTGAGGAAATAGTTTATATTTTATGCCATTTATTTTTATGTTAAGAAATATCTTTAAATAATACAAATTAATACATAATAAATCTGTGTTTTTGACCTCTATTTTCTAACTCTATTATGGCCGGAATTGAATTTTTAAAATTTGCCTAAAAGTGTGACACGCGCTGAATTTTATTAGTAGATCGGTTTGGCACGCCACAGCTAAATGGTTGCCGACCCCTAGTCTAGATTATAAAGTTAACCCTCTATTTACATTGTATCCATTAAAAATTTAACGTACACGAACTACCACATCCTACATATAGCAAATACATTATGCATAAAAGGAAATTCGGGAATAGCTGTGGAAAAAGTTGATACTAGTTACTGACAAACAAGAAACCCTTTTTAATGTTTTTCGAATTCTCTTAGAAGCTTTTTCTATTAAGAGTTAAATTCTTATTTGAGAATATATGAAACAAACTTTTATCAAAACACCTACCTCTCTCTCATGTTTCCTCTATTATGCTATTACCTGAAACCAATTCCCCTCTTCAATGGAAGGATTGCTGCACACTTACATAAGCTAATTGACACATTTTCAACTACTGTTCAGGAGTCACTGAGTCTTCTAATACATTCAGTTAAATACTATATGTAGCACCACGTTTTAATGGTGTCAAAAATAAGTAAATTTTGCAATGAGAAATATAAAAAGGTGAAGATTGACACTTACTTCTTACTTTCATTTCTTCATGATTGAACTTAGTTTGTATCCATAGAAAAACATTTACCACAACAGAAAAAAGGCAACTGCGTAAACAACGTATACGACAGGGTTACCATTCCAAAATAGAAATGTCAGTACTATCAGTAGAACATAAAAGATGGATTGTCAGTTACTGAAAAAGTGCATTATTACGTGTGGGGCGAAATGGATCTACTTTCTTATTATTTTTCTAATGCTTTCACATTAAGTTACAAAGGAGAAATAAGAACAAATCTGGGCAAACATAGAAATGTAGGTTTGTTCGGTTCAATAAGGAAACATATATTCTTTCACTTGTGGTTTTTTTAAGGTTTTTATTACAGGTTTGAAAGAATTATGTTGGAGGTACTGTTAGCAGAATCATGATTGTCAAATACAGTAATCTTATTTCTTTGTATTTTACAAGATTTCACAGATCGTACAGAAGTTTTTATTATCTTTTTTTTTGTTCTTATATAATCCCCAGTGATTTTTTTTTTACAATCGAAATACAAAAAAATTCAAAATACGGGGTATTATACCCTAATACTTTCCTTGAATAGACTTCCACTACCATTAACATTTCAGATTTCTTTTTATTTATTTACAAAGTACAGAAACTTTGGTAATTATCGTTATAAATGTTGGTAATTATCGATAAAAAGCTTTATTTCTTACTAACTAATAGTTATTTTTCTTTCATTTTACCAGCGCCTGATGTATTCTATACTAGTAAAGAAAAAAAATGTATTGACTCACATTAAATTCTTTTTAAAAAAATTACTGAAATTCTTGAAGCAGATATTGACCCTAGTTACAAACTAACTAAATGAGTAACATAATAAACTATTAATTAACTGAAGAATCCAGAACATCTGTGTAACTAAAAATAATTATTTAATATTACCTAAGAAGAGTTGCGCTAATATTAACTAAAAAGAGTTTACAAAAATGTTTAAAAGAAAAAAACTAAATTAATACTTAAAAATTAATGCTTTTATATATATAAAATTAAGAGATGAATGGAAAGGAAATGTATATATACTTTCATATTCATATCGTAACATTAGTAAATCATAATACTAAATTATATATATTAATAACCATATCAAATGCTGTATTACTAACGCATTATTAGAAATTTCTTCTTGGACAATGTTAGAACTAATTTTTAAAAGTTAAAAAATAGCTGTACTGCGCGCGCTAGGTAGGTAGCAGACAAAATAAAACTGATTCTATACCTTCAGTTCTGATTTTGCACACTGACTTCAAATGATACATAGTGAAACACTGCACGTATGTTATTTTCCCTGCAGCAACTCTCTCCTTGTGGGAAAATTGAGTTTTCAAGCAAAGTTCGCTTCTAAGCGTGAACTTGCAAAATAACATTATGGCAACCATAGAAGGTGTGAACAGGGATACCAAACTGGCGACTTTGTGACCCTTGGTTACAAATTTGACGAAAAATACGATATTCCCAAGGAATCATTGAGAAAGCCCTAGGATCGACCTTTTAGAAATTTCTAAGAGGTTATATTAAGGACATTTATAACAAAGTTTAAAATCAGTTCAGAACTAAGTTTAATCATATGTGCGATGAGAGTGGGACTTTCTCAGATCTTGCTGTTGGAACTGTTTAAGAGAGCCCACTACTGACATTACTTGTTATAAGCAAATACACTTATTTACAACGAAAGACGAAACAAAATCCTTGTTGTCACTAGAAATATTAACCATGTTCACCATGATTTAACCCAAAGCAGATTATTATCCGGAGTTATTTTTCAAAATATTTTTCAGTGAAATTTTTTAAAGATATCTTTTTCAAAAACTGACATTTTTTATGATTTTATTTTATAGAACATCTTATTAGTTTTGTAAAAATACCAAGTTTTTTATTTTACATTCACTGAAACAAAAACTACAAGTTTTTAGTAAAGGCAAAGGCCATAACTTTAAACAAGATGTCAGACTTTAAAATGCGTTTTATTCGAAATGTTTTTTTTTTCAAAAATGATCAAACGGGTACAGTGATTGCTGAAAAAGTTTTGAAAGTAATTAACAGAAATTTTTTGTGTACTTTCTGAGTAATAGTAGAAGTGTTTTAACCTTCAGATTTATCAATCACTGTTTTATTAAAAAATTTACAATCCTTTATGTGAATATAAAATAACCACTTTTTTTCCAGCAATTTCATATAATGAACAAGATAAAGTGCTCTAGTTTTTTTTGTAAAAATTAAAATATTTCTTATCCTGAAGGTCATTTCAAAAATGAAAACCAAAGTAATATATCGAAATTGAAAAATGGAGAATTTGTTCATAAACTGTTTGTACGGAATGGTCCCGTTTATATAATTTTTTGTAAATTTTTCCCATTTTTTTCCCATTTTAGTAATAATATAATTAATTTTTCTATTCTTAATTTTAACAAATTTTTCTTAAAATGTATTAAATAAATCTAAAAAACTATACAAAACTTTCCATGTCTTTTTTTTTTTAAAAAAAGTTGTCGCTAGTAGTCGGATATCATAATGAAAGAATCAGTTTCCTTTTTTTTCTTTTAGTTATGATAATTCTGTATGCAATTCATAATACCCAGTCGAATAAGCGAATCTCGTTAGAATTTTAGGGATATACATTTGGATAACTGTTAAAAAAATACTGACTTTTAGCAAGTTTAAAGTTTTAAGAAATTAAATGAACAGAGTTACTGGACGAATTTCGCCCTTATTCTTGCTATTAGTGAAACATGTAAAATGATCCCTTGTTACTAGGTCAATCAAATCATTTTCTTTTATGGGCTTTTAATTCATCTGTTCATCGATGTATATAGTTTGCACACACCCCAAAACCTTCTTTATCAATTTTATCTTCCAAAGCTAGAACGGCAAACAAATCTTTTAATGTTTGTAACATCGAGTATCCCATATTTAGGCATTCGTAATAAATTCTTCCCAAGAAGAATTTAACTTATATATCCTTAACTCTCAGTGTTTCTCAAACTGTGGGGCGTGCCCCGTTGGGGGCCGTGACAACTAAGTGGGGGGCAAATATATAGAAAAGTCGAAAACAAAAGAATAAAAAAATATTAATTTACTGAAAGGAAGCAAAACGAAATACATACTGACATAATAAAAAGTAAAATACATATTTACACTGATACATTGCACTTATAAGTGCATCAGTACTGCGCTAAGTATTTCATAATTAATTTAACAGTATTAAGTAAAGAACAAGTTTACTAATTACCAGTGACCCTATGAGCATGTCCTAAAATTATGTACAAAACTTAATACTTGAGTCTTGATAATTTGTACGGTTTATAACTCGAAAAATTATTGTAAGTTGTAGATTTACGTCAAATTATGCTATCACCGGAATTCGAAAACAAGTAAAATTGTTTTCAAAAAATTGTATGGAGGGGGCTTGATAACAAGAAAATTTATTGATGATTGAAAATTGGGTCGCGAAATCAAAAATAAAATAAAGTAAAAAAAAGTTTTCAAAACTAAATATTTTGAAAACCGCGTGTATTTTTTCAAAGCTAAAAAAAATAATTTCATTTTTGAACTGAATTATTATTTAAAACCAGCCAGCAAAGACAATTACTGTAAAAGTATTTACAATTTTTGAATTAAGAAGATTTTAAAAATGTAATCACGAAGGAATTTTCTATTGGTGGTTTTATCTTATTCAATACATTGAGAATATGTTTGAGTGCAAATATGATGTAATAAAGCTTATGAATGTAGTTCACCCACAAAAATCGGGCTGTGGTTCATAACAACGGTTAATGATAATCTTATATTGAGATAAACACACAACATTGAAATTTGTTTAATATTATTTAATAATAATATTTTGTAGGAAACATTGAAAAAAACAAAAGTGTATAGAAATGAAAACAGTAATTTTATTTTTTATCATTTTTCAAAAATCGGTATTATTGTTTCGATGCAATTGAAATCCACCATATTAGAGTTGAATTTATATTTTAAAAGGTCATGTAAAAATATTGGTAATGCATTGATTGCATTTTGTATCACGTCTTTGAACTGTAAATTTCTAGTAACTTAAGCTCTTGAAACCCTAAACGAATAATCCTTTTGATTTATAAAACAAATGCAATGAAATTTTTGTTTAATACCATTCAAATGTATAGATAATCATATGTATATCAATATTTGGCATCCTATATAGTATATGTACAGTTATGTTATGGAATCCATGTTTATGAAAAGTGTCCTATTCAATCTTAGCCAGAGTTTTTGCTGCAATCAAATTTTCTTGTATATGTTGATTTTTAATATTGCCGTGTTTGAATATTTTGTAAACCCAGTTCCATAAAATATAACCTGCATATATAATTGTTGAATCCACTTATGCCACACGCCTTGATTATAATTTTATCAGTGCTTTTTATCTAAATTGAAAGTTTTAAAAATAAATATCTCTTGAAAACCCTAGTTTCCAATATTTTATTTACTAAAACCCTTATCTTTTGATTTTTTCTATAAAGCTAAAAACATGAATATCTTCGTTTTTGCTGTATAAATTTTTGTATTCAGAGTTAAAAAAATGTTTTAATATATGTGTGTTTATGTAAAGCAAAAATATATGTGTCACACATTTTTTGTATTTTTAAAAATGTATAGATTTTTTTGTATCTAATTCCTCAGAACTTTTTGTTGCATATACAACTATCTAAGACACATTACTTAAATATATAAGGATAATATGCTAAATATGTATATGTAAATATATGGTAGAGATACCATTATATTTCCACCGAGCAATCATACCCTGGTATAACAAATTGCCAGTCGCATAAAACTTGTTATTTATCAAATTCGATATAGTTATTTAAAAGTTGAAGGTACATCGAAATGATGTAATTTTGTAAACCCAAATAAAATATATTAGCAAAAATTTCCAATCACAATAATATAAATAGGAAAAAACAATGAGCAATATACTTGAAAAATATAAAATATTTTTTCATAAATATATATTACTATAGGCACAAATATCAGAAGTTGGCATAATATTTTTATATAATAGAAGCACACAAGGGTAAGGAAAATCTACCAAATTTTAAAAAAAGTTTTTTTCAGCCAGTGCATTTTAAATGCCTGTGACTCTATATTGACTACATCCATAACTGAACAAACTCATTAGCTAAACGAAAATAGATTTTATACATAGATAGGGCGCAAATATGTCTTTAAAAATTACATGAAAGAAATAGTATATATATCAAAACAAGATACAAATGAAACTACAAAATGAAGAACCGCTGAAAAAGCAAAATCAGTAAAACTATTCCAAAGGCTTCTGAATGTATAACAAATAAAATGACAAATACGTTGACAGTGTTTAACAAAATTTCTTTACTCACAGAGAAGGCATTTATATATTTCAAATAATTTTATTTTATTTATGCCTTATAGGGGTTACCTCAGCCCCCTCCCCCGAGTACACCGCTGACGCTCTTCTATGTGTAAAACAGTAGCACTGGGGAGCGAATTGCTTAACTTTTAATTGGCATATAAAGGGTTAAATTTAGTTTTAAAAAATTCGTGTACCTAACTTAACATTAATAGGATATAAATATAATGTTGTAATAATTAAAAACACTGAAATGTGCTTTTAACGATGCTATACAGGTGTGACAAATACTGATTTTCAATGAATGCAAAATATTTATCAATGACAAGAGATCTGAAATGAATTCATTAATAATTATTGTATTTTAATTATAATTTTATAAAAGTATAGGTCCATGTTTTGGTGAGTTTTGCACTAATTTGTGGAAAACAAAGATTTTAATTTAAGAATTGAATTTTTTTTACGCATTACTTTGTAAAATTTTTGATCAAAGATTTTAACACCACAACTACGAGTAATTTACTAGGTCATTCAAATTTTTGATGATATTTATTAAATTCTGCTTAATTTTCATTTTACAATATATAATTCTGTATAAACTATGTTAAAATAATCTATGTATATAATTTATAATTTTTTCTTAATTACATGTTTTCGTTCATTTACCTTCAGTTAGTTACGCGTGTTGCTTAATCTAAATTTTTTCAAAGGAAATTGAAGGAATTCTTTTCAATCTTTTTCCATCAATGAAACGAATTCCTTGCAATGGACTGAAATGATTGAATTAGCTAATCACACTTTTCCTAAAAAAAAGTTCAATGTATTATTTCCTTAGTTCAGAAAAATAAAAATATCTTAATTCTCTTCTTTAAAAGTATAGTAGAATTGCGAAACTTTTGGTAAAAAAAGGTGTTTTTTTTGCTGTCTCTTTTGCTTCGGCTCCTATAATTAGCACTTAGCTGTAATGACATAATTACTCCATATATATAGTTTGAACACAAGTTTCAAAAAACATTTTCTTACTTTTATAATAAAAAATTTGTGTTTAAAAAAGTAATTTCTTTGAAACCATTTATATATTTTTTCCGCAGAAAACATGCAAAATTACTCAATTTATCTTTTAATTGGTCAGCAAACATATTTGTATGGGTTTTTTCCCCAGAAAAACATCTTATAAATAGAAAGGTACTTGAACATTTTACTTCCACGTGACTTTTCAATAAAATACAGTTCTTTTGTTTTCTCTTCAGATCTTTAGAAAAAGTATCGCGAACTCACGCCCGTTGAAGTGTAAATATTCATCAAACGATAAGGCATTTTCTTAAAAAAGGCACTATATTAATATACTATATTTTTCTAATCGCGTTTTAAATTCAATCGAAGCTATTGAAGCACGTCAGCTTAAAGTATCCGACATATAACATATTACATATACATACACAACATATTACATATTTTTAAGGGAATAATCAAACATGCAGAAATAAGCAGTCGTTTCAATAGTTAATGATAACAAGATTAGACAGAATCACAAACAGAACCCGTTACAAAAGCAATGTTGAAAATAAATATGACGTTTATTAAATCCTCGCAGATGAAATAATATTTATGTTTCATTTTGATTTATTTACATATTATGAAACTAAATATCATTTTTAATCTACGGTTGTGCTGATTGGACACAGAGCAAGTGGTTCTAATTCATGATGAAATGATGAGGATGACACTTTACGTTCAGAAATTTTTTTTCACCACATCAAGACATAGAGATTGTGAATTCCTTTTCTTATAACAGTTCCTATTATTTAGCATGATGGCAAATGATGGAATTAGATTCAAACTTATAACTCAAATACAAAATTTGACAAATCCCCGAAGTATTATCGGAACCATCACCATAATTAGTGTTTATAATTTTCCAGGAAATAATTCTCATTTTAAGAAGTAAAGGGTGTAATTATACTATTGAAATATGATAATAGTTTTCCATAATTTTCATCAGTTTTTAAGAACAGTTTTTTTAAGCAATATAAACATTTTGTGAAGATTTTTAGGAAATAAAAGATTAATTAAGACAGCAATATTCAGCAGTAAATGCTGTGTCTCTCTGAAGAATGTTTTCAAAAACCATAGGAAAAAAAAGGCAATTATTTTATATCCAAAAAATTCAAATCCTTCTAAAATTACTCCCTCATCCCCTTTATTTTTTTTAAAAAATGTATTCGTTAAAATCAATTTTATATCAAGAATCTTTGCCGCAAGAAGCAATTGGAAACATAGATATTCGATCTGTATGTATATACATGAACGTATGCGTATATTATTTTACCCTTTGTGACTTGTTGCTGCAGAGAGTGGGGCATGGCGAGGGATTGGTTATGTTTTGGGTAAACATATAACAATATTCCATTGACACCACGGCATCATCCACAATCCAGCTGTCGTGTTTCAAGATATCAAATTCCTTGTTATCTCAACTTGCACCATCTAAGACAACTGTTCCGATCCCAAGAATAAATTATCACATTCAATCATAGGCATCAATGACATCAACCTTCTTTACTCAGTATCACCACAGCTTAGCTTGGGCCTCAAGAACCCTTTTTCCAGGTCAGACTTCTCCCTGCAAGTGCTCTCTAATTTTTACCTCTCAAAACTATAGATGTTTTTATAGACCACCAATCCATCTAAGATTTGGCCTGCCTTTTCTCCGTATGCCTATTGGTTGGGCATTGAAGACTTTTTCAGTGGTGCGGTCTTCGCCCATTTTAACAGCGTGACCTGCTCATTTAATTCATTGTATTTTGATGAAGTTAACGATGTCAGATTACTTATATGAGTGATAGATCTGGAAATCTGATCTTCTTCGCCACGTTCCATTTTCCTGATTTCCCCCAAAATAAATTTTAAAATCTTTCTTTCGTAGATAATTATCCTGTTCTCATCTGTTCGAGACATGGACCAAGTTTCACATACATAAGTTAACACAGATCGTAAAAAACTTTTATGCAATAAAACCTTTTTGTTTTTATTATGATTAAATTCGATTTCATATATATTTTCGTATTCCATTAAGACGTCTGTTAGCCATAGTAATTCTCTTGTGTATTTCAGTAGTACAATCATCTCTATTGTTAATTTCCGAACCTAAATAAGTGCAACTGTCAACAACTTCAAAATTATACTCTTCAATTTTAAAGTGGGAATTGTTAAAATATAATTTAGTACAAGGCATGCATTTAGTCTTATTCTCATTTATTTTCAGTCCCATCCTGAGAGGCCCGCTTTTTTTAAAGATAAGAAGGTTTGTCTCGGTGCGGTGGGTTTTCGGGCAATGGTATTAATGCCATCAGCAAAAGCCAACAATTGTATTGATTTATGGAATATATTTTCTCTGGTATTGATATTAGAATCTCTTAACACTTTTCTAAGCATATATTACGGAAAAAGATACGTTAGTGCATCTCATTCTATCGAACGCCATTTTATATTAATGGCATCAACTATCGATGTTAATTAGCATTTATGTGTATTTCGGAGATTAATTTCAATGCACACTATCCACCTGCATCGTCACAGAAACTTGCCAACTCTTTGCAGGATGAATACACGATTGCATTGAAAAAGTAAAAGGGGCCTATATTTATCCATTCTGAGAAAACTGAAGGCAGGTTTGAATGTCAATAGTTTTCCTACATTTTGAAATTGAAGCAAATTTGATTTTAAATAGTAAACATATTGATTTGTAATTATGCTATTATTTTTGTTTCACAGAACTTTCTATTTTGGAATACAGCTTTCATAAAATGATGAATGGTGCATGTCTGGAGAGAGAGAAATATTCAAACTTTTGTTTTTAATAATACCTTCAAATATTTACATTCATAGTAAGAGATACGTCATTCTTTATTCATTCATGTTTTTTCTACTAGAAGTTTACAACCAATTTTAATAATTGCATTAGTTCCAAAGAAAAATAAGTATGTCTTTCCCTTTAAGATTGTCATTTAATGTTTTAAACTTTAATCTCTTGGTACATATGAATATTTATTTTTAAATTGTTAATTTATTTTTAATTTATACATTTTTAGGATCATTTTATTAATTAACAACTAGTATAAAAGTTAAGTCAAATATTTTTTATTAAATAATTACAATATTAATATAAATATGTACATACATATGACAGAATAACAATATAAAGTGGAAAATTAGAAAGTGATTTTCCTTTCTATATGTGATGTTGGACTATTACTTTTTGTTATTTACTATTGGTTCATTCATAAATCACATTCTCAGAAGTTATGCCATCCCAAATAGGATTCGAACCCACGATCTTTAGATTAATAGTCCAAAGTGCTATACATTGCACTAAAAGGGACACAACGAGCGATTTTCCTTTTAGTATATGGTGTTGGACTATTATTTTTGTTTGTTACTATTTATTAATTAATTAAGTTTAACTAATGAACTAATACTTTAAAAACCTGTATTAACATCAAGGGGCATCCACTACAAGTTTTAAAAAATGTATTTGAACTTGAATGGACGAATAGAAAGTATTATGTTAACGATTGAAAATTTGAACAAGATATATATATATATACACTCATGTCCATAAATTAAGGATAATTCTGAATCACACAGAAATTGAACTCTAAAATAAAAATTTCACCTGCAGAATTATCACACACATCTTGAAGAAAAATATGCAAATTACAGGAAACCACCATCTGGCGCGGATAGTACGTCACAATGACGAGAGTGTAAGATATGGGTATATAAGGAATGGTGGCAAAGAAGTAAAATTGCTCACGAACGCTTTAAAAGCTTTACAGTGCAAAAACCGCATAGTTATGGCACAAAGGAAGCATTTGGATGATTTTTTACGTGGTAGAATTATTGGACGACTAGAATGTGGACGTAACCAGCTGGAAGTATCCGAAAAACTTGGAATCGCACAGAGTGTCATCTCCAGGCTTTGCAACGATTCCAAGATGATGGTAATGCGAACAGATGTTACAGCACAGGTCGCCCCCGAAATACAACGCCGAATGAATACCGGTATTTGGCAGTTACTGCCAAAAGAAATAGACGGAGCACAGCATCAGACCTGTCTCGTCAGCTCTCTTCAGCTACCGGTACGACAGTTTCGAGACAGACCGTATACAGACGCTTAGGGCACATTGGTCTATATGCTCGTAGACCTGTCAGATGTGTTCCACTTACCGCAATTCACTGTCGCCTGCAATTAACCTGGAGTAGAGAGCATGCATTGTAGACACCACATCAGTGGTCTTGTGTGATGTTTCCGACGAGTCCAGGTGTAGTTTGCAGTCTGGTTCTCGCCAGACTTTCATATGGAGAGCGCCTGGTACCCGTTACCACCAAGAGAACATCATTGAAGGACACCGTTACGGTGGTGCAGGATGGGTCGTTTGGGGAGGAATTATTCTTGGTTCCAGAACTGACCTGCATGTTCAGAGTGTAACGATGACAGACTACATCTTATCGGGATGTCATTCTGGAACAACATGTACGTTTGTTTCGGGGTGCCATGGGTGCTGAATTTCTGTTTATGGATGACAACGCCCGTCCTCACCGTGCAAACATTGTAGACGAATGCCTTCATTCGGAGGATATCACCCGTATAGATTGGTCAGCATACTCACCGAACTTGAATCAATAGAGCATGTGTGGGATATGCTTGGCCGACGACTTGCAGCCCGTCAACCCCATCCGATCTGTCTACCGGAACTTCGGAGTGCATTGCTTGATGAGTGGTGTAATATTCCCCAAGATCAGATTGATAATTTGATAGTCAGCATGCCTAGGCGTTGTAAGGCCTGTATTGCATCGTCCGGGAGACATTTTCCGTATTAACCATCATACTAACCATGTTATACTGTTTCTTGTAAATAGGCTGTTTTTTTAAAAATTTGCTCCAGGGAGTAAAAATCGCAATTTTTATTAATTATGTCAAACATATAGCATCTATTTTGCTCTTTACCTTTTGTTTAATAAATAAACTTTACAAATAAGTCAAATTTGTTTTGCTTCTGTCTCTTTCTTTGCCTGAACTTCACTATCCTTAATTTATGGACATGAGTATATATAGAGAGAGAGATTGTGAATTAATAGTAGGAACTGTAAAAAGAAATTATTTAAATTATTATAATTGTCTATATCACTATTAATATAAAAATAGAATAGAATATTGTGTTTCTTCAATTAAGTCTAATATTACTATAATATAACTTGTAAATGTCTCTGCCACATATTTCTTTATAAACTACTCTAAGATTACTCAGATTTTGTAAATATTCAAACTATTAACTCGTATAACTATATGATGTCCTACTTGGTGCTATAAAATATAGTCTTATAAAACAAGAAGTTTTCCATAAACGATTTATTTATTTAAAGACTTTTACATACAGGATAAAACACAGAAAATAATTAAATTGCTTTATTGTAAAATCTATTATACTATTTTTTTAAATTTAAAAACATATTTCAATTTTTTTAGTCAAAAAATATCGTTGATTCTATTAAGAATAGAGTTAACAAAACACAAGATTTATTTCAGAGGATAACATTTCCAAAATAATTTATTTTTAATAAGTAATTTTAAATTAAAAACTAACTTAGTAATAATATTGTAGCCTTATTTATTATAACTGAAAACCTTTCTTAAAAATTTTTCTTATTTGTTTTATATCCAAATACTTCACAGTATGCAAAAATTTATGTGCAGAATAAATAGTATATTTTGTTTAAAATGAGAGTGTGTGTGTTTTTAAAGTAAATTTATTTACATTTGTATATTATTTTGTTCCTCAACTTCAACTGAAGTAAAATTTATCTTGTACGAGAAATACGTTTTTATATAAAATCCTATGTCTCAAATCATGTATAAATACTCATACAAACTATGAAGATTTAAAGGAATTATTAACGTAACAATATCAATCAGTTTCTCCGCTGGTTAAATTGAAAAGTTGAAAGCAGTTAGAGAAAACTCATTTTATATTCTACCCCTGGAGGAAATATACTTCAACTTTGAATAAATTTATTGTTTTCATTTGGAATTAAAATCGATATCAGTATTGGATTTTCTGAATGCTTCACTTCCGGGTTGAGCTTACTGCAATATTTTCATTCTGTATTTACTACAAATAATTCACATGCCTCATAATTCTTACAGAGTGAAATTATTTTGCATCATCAATTTTATCACCCAGCTGAAAAAAAGTTAAAGGTATAATTTTTTTAAGAGAAAGTTAAAGTTTGAGAAAAGAAAAAAAAATTGGTTGAATTGTAATTTTGGTAAACATGCAACAATATAATATCCTAAAGAGTGAAGCAAAAAAAAAGGAAAAAATTAAAGCATAAAATAAAGGCTCTGTATTTCTTGAAAGTACAGAATGGTACAGCAAAAACTGTACGGTTTACTAACTAGGAAATATGCCAAGTTTTTCGTGATTTGCAAAGCTGAACATTACTGACAGAGTGAACAATGATTTTCAGCATTCTTGCATTGATAAAGATTAAATAAAAATACCCGGAGTTTCTAAATGAAGATCGGAGTTTTAAAGCTTCATAGTATTTATTAAAAATAACTTACAAGTACAATCCATACGTCGAATGAAAGAGCAACTGAAATAGTTTTACCTACAAACTTACAAATGATCAATGTGAGCCCCATTCGTCACAGGGCATAATTAATTAATTCCCAACTTTCTTCAGTGTGTCTGAGGTAATTCCTGCAACAGCTGCTTCATTCCTGCGTCTTATGTCTGAAAGGTCAGCAGGTAGCGAAGGTACGTACACACAATCCTTAATTCACCTCCACAGATAAAAATCACAGGGCTTCAAATTGGGTGAACGTGAAGGCCTTGCAAAACAAGCTTTTTCACGAGGTCCTTTGCGGAAAATCCATAGGTCGAGTACAGCGACGTTCAACGAATCGCGTACTGAGAGATGCCAGTGAAGCGGTGCACCATCTTGCTGCCAAATGAAGTTATCTGGTTCATTTTTTTCAATTGAGGAAATAGCCATAGTTGAAGATCATCAAGATAGGGAGAACTAGAGTTACAGTTGCTTCTACGAAAACGAAAGGCCCCACCGAGGTATGGCACAAAAAACATTCAATTTCGGTGAGCCTTGTTGCGATTCTAGCTCCTCGTGAGGATTTTCTAAGCTCCAGATGCGAGATTTATGAGGGTTCACATGTCCATTGAGGTGTCCGCCGGAACGCTTGTTGCTCAATAATAGCAGATTCTGTCTTTGCCTACTGTGGAATACAAAGCGGTTTCTGTTCACTAGTCGCCGTTTTTCTACTAGCGTGCTCATCGGTGGAAAAGGAAGAAAATTAACATACGTTTCGTGTGTATGCGCAAACATGCCAGCAAACAAAATTATTTCAGTTAGTCTTTCATTCGATGTATGAGTCACATTGATAAGTTAAAAGTATTAAATACTACAAAGCGTTAAAACTCCGATATATTTTTTTTATTTATAAGCACCCTGTATATCATGTGTTGAATGCTGTATGAATAAATTCTTTAATAATATATGGTAAGAAAATTGGTTATCTAGAAGACTTTTCGTCAATTTGAAGATTGACAGATGCAATTCATTGCAATGAAAGCGTCTAAGGGTCCCACTTATGTAATTTGTGACAGACTAGGAATTGTTCACGCGTCAAATTATGGAACGTGTCTTAAGAAATAAGAAATATTAATCTTTGTGAGATGGCTTATTTTGATAAAAAAAATGGGACTTTTGACTATTTTGCCTTCCTCCTTTTTTGTTCATAATTGACTTTACCATACGAAGTAGGATTCAAAAGCCACCGGACTGAGTCTGTAACTTAAAAACTATTACCAGTTAAATTGCTGAATTACTACTCCTTTGAAATAAGATTCTTCGGCAACAACCCGTTTTTTCCATGGCTTATAAAGTCCATCGAAACATTTCTGGAACACATATTTAGCCAAATCCTTTAATTCCGCCTGTGATGCAAAAATCAATGAATGAAATCAATGAAATCAATACCACTGCAAGTGACGTGCCAGTTCAAAATAAAGTCTGAAGATGCAGGAGCGAGTGAAGGGGAATAAGGAAAATGTGGCAAAATACGGGGACGAGGAGGCGATGATGATGATGATTGTTAATTTTAATGGCGCAAGGGCCAACTTTGGCCAAGCTGCGCCAAACACTTGTGAAAAGAAAGGGGGACGAGGAGGCATCGGTATGCAGGAGCGTTGCCAGGCAAACGCATCCATGACTGCTCAGCCCACAATTTTTGCCTTTTCTTTCGGATAGACTGACACAAACGACGCAGGACATCTATACACAGTTTTTTGTTCATAGTGCATCCTTGAGGGTAAAATTCCAGATGCACAATGCCCTGGATATCGAAGAACACATCTAGCATGATTTTTCCTTCAGAGCTGTCTTGCGGAACTTCTGCTTGTGTTGAGATAATGGCAATTTCCACGTAACCGAAGTTCTCTTGGATTGTGAGTCGTATAAAAACCACCATTTCTCGTCTCCAATAACAATTCTGTCAAGTAGGAAAGAATCCTTGTCGACAGCCGAGATTTAGTCTCCCACTACTTCCATTAGAATTGTTATTTGTTCTTTGTTTAACATGCGGGGAATAATCTAATGACACAACCATGCATGCTAAGATCCATGGTCAGTTTCCGTTCAGGTGTGGCTTCGGATATTCCAAATTATTCTGCTATTTGCACTATTATTTGAAACTTATTCTTACTTACCGCCACAGAAACATTTTCGATATTTTCAGCTGTGCAGGAAGTCTGTGGACGTCCAGAGCGTTCGTCGTTTTTTATACTTTCCCTGCCTTCTCTGAGACATCGATGTCATGAAAAAGTTTGCGTTAGCGATTAGGTGTCGCTGCCGCACACACGCTTCAACATTTCGAAAATCTCCGTAGCACTCATTTTCAAGTCAACACAAAATTTGATATTCATTCTGTGCTCATAAAACGCCATTTCATTTCGATCGCTGGATGCTTAATGCATCCGCCAACAAAATACGATGTCATGACGAGCCACTGACCACGTGATTTGAGGCAAAACCCTTTTAGTAAATAGAGAAAATGCAGTAACACAGAAAAGTTAACAAAGTCACTTTACTGCAAACATTTCTCACGTTATAGGTTCCGTCCGGGAACTTTTGAATCCTACTTCGTATGTTGTTGGACGATACTAACAAGATAACAAGCTGTTTATCCGGTGAACAGCGGATCACACTTTGGAGTTCAGAAAGCAAGAATTTATCTTTTCATTTGATTTAATTTTAATTTGCCTCGCAACCTGGAGCAACAAGAGAGGTATTTTGTCGACGGGCCTCATTATTTTAAACCCTGATCAAATGACAAGGGTGATAGTTGGGCTGAGACCCTTCATACCTCTACAAACTTTGAATCTAAGGCGCAGCACTCTCCTTACATAGTCTTTACTGCCACCAGGATTTGGACCCGATAATCTACATCTCCGGGCACGAGTTCCTGACGATATCTATTTGGCTACCACGGTCAACTACTCTTCTAAAATGAATCAAATTAAGGTATCCGACTACCCAAAAACCATGATTTTTTCAAAAATTGGCAAATTTTTTTTATGACTTTATTTTATAGACCATTTTATTAACTTAATAACAATACCAAGTACTTTATTTTTCCTCCACTAGAACAAAAACTACAAGCGTTTTAGTAAAAGCAAATGCCATAACTGTACACAAGATGTCAAACTTTAAAATGCGTTTTACTCGAAATGTGTTTTTTTCGAAAAACTCAAACGGGGACCGCGATTGCTCAAAATGTTTTGAAAATAATTAGCTGAAATTTTTTGCTTATGTTCTGCATAACAGTAGAAGTGTTTTGATCTTCAGATTTATCAATAACTGTTTTATTTCAAAATTTGCAGTTCTTTATGTGAATAAAGTCAATGTTTTTTTAAGCAATTTCGTATAATGACTTAGATAAAGTGCTCTAGTTTTTGTAAAAATTAAAATATCTCTTATCATGAAGATCACTTCAAACAGGAATAACAAAGTAACAGATCAAAATTGAAAAATTGAGAATTTGTTCATAAAATCTTTGTGTACAGAGTGGGCCCCGTTTATGTAATTTTTCGTACATTTTTACTAGTTTTTTTCCCATTTTAATAATAATATTTTTTTTCTTTTACCAATTTTAGGATTTTTTCCTTAAAATATACTAAATAAATATAAAAATCACAAAAAGATCTCCATATCTCCTTTTTTTCAAAAAAAAGTTGTCGCAAGTAGTCGGATACCTTAAGTCAGCTGATTGACTTTTCGGAATTCGACAGACCGTTTAAAAAAATCAAACAAAGGAACTAACTCCTTGGTTGATATTTTTAAAACAAGGCTGACCTCTGTGTGTGTGTGCGAGATTATTCCTTTCGATGCACCAGTCCAGTTCAGGTTAACCGAAGAGCAAGACAAGGTAATAAATATTTACCCGCAAAAATCAGATTAGTTATTAGTACTAATGGCAGGAAGCAACTGTAGTGTCAACGCTACTTTGCTGCAGCAAAATTATGCAAAATGATTGTGGCGCCAAAATTGTGAAATGATTATCACATGTTACCGTTAAAGTGTATAACACAATTATTTCCTTGAATAATTAGATATTTCAGAAAATAACTATACAAAAGTCAGTTAAGGTATATAATAGATGAAAAATTCCATACTTTACCAAGTTTTTTATGAAATAATAACAATAGACCGTTAAAGTGAAAAATAAACAATTTCAATTTTATTTTATAAATTAATTGATCATAAAAACCTCGAAAAATAAATTTTATCCCTACTGTGGATGGTTAAATGATAAATAATAAAGTATAGAGAGCAGATGATATAATCTATTATTGCAGATATTCCTAACATTAGTTGAACATAAGGGAGGGGGGGAAGGATATGTTTTGTATCAGTTACTGACACAATTAACTTTTCTACTCCTTGAACTTCAAGTATATCATACTGTTGGTATAGACATTATTCACGTCGTACTTTTTTGTACTATTTCAGCAATTTTCATTTGCTGTCAAAGTTAATAAGTTTTCACAAATAAGTACAGCAATGTTTTCCTTTGTCCCAAGCTTTTTTAATAAATATTCAAATATCTCTTGCGTTAGATCTTTCTTATTTACGGGTTGTTCTCCCATTACTTACAGAAGTCATTTCTTGAAAACAGGTAGCAAAAAATACTGTTAATAATCAAAAATACACCGCTAAAACATAAATAACTACACCACTTAAATTGTACACTTTAAAGCAACGGAATGAAGGGTACACACAAGCGTTATTCCAAAGCAGCTATAAGCGGTTCATTACTGACTAAAGCAGCTTGAATCAGTTGAATAACTTTCGCGAGTGATGTATTTCATACTTTTTAATGACCAAGTAATCGTTATTCTGTAGAATACCTAGTTAAATCGTAGAATACAATAATTTTATGTACTGTAGCTAACTTGTCTAGTTATTTCATGAAATACCAAGTTATGTACGAAATAACGGATTTCAAGCCACCCAGCCAGTATGGTGAATATGATCATCGGTTTGTAACCGAGTGGCTTCGGGCTCGAATCTCAAGTAAAGCATGGATGTACCTTCTTCAAGAAAAGAATTCGGACTTTCACCTGTAATGGATTCCCGTTTCGAATGGAAAGCAGCGTAACCTTTCTGTTATATGCTGAGATCATCATTTGTAATAAGTGCCTATATTCTTCTGTTTGGATTGTATGTTTCTGTTCTTCCATTGTATATTTTATATGTATCCCAGTGTACAAAAACACACTACAACAACAAGAACAGATTCCAAATTTTAACGGTAGCACGTACTCAAGGTAGCCTAGTGGTTAGAGCATTGGACTCCAGACTGGAAAGCCTGGGTTCGACGCCCTATGCCATCAAATACCCTCCGAGTACACAAAGAGTACGAGCTCGTTAAATCAGTGGGCCCAAAATTCTTGTGGGCTGAATCACGAGTGCAGGGGACTGGAGAATATTTCCCTCCCCTTCAGTCCTATGTCTAAATTGTGAAGGTGGAGATAAATGGTTCGCTATCTATCGTCCCATCGGAGAATTTCACCGAGATAATTCGTACTGTGTGTGTCATCTGTATGGTGCTCAAGGCCAACGACTGGCGTACTTCTAGCTCCTTGCCACGATGGATTTCGTGGGTCTCGTTCTGACTACGTCAGACAGGTGGCATTAGCCACAACAACACGACAGATATCTAAAAATAAAACAGAATCTTATTAAAACCAAATAAAAATATATCACAAAAAAAATCTTGTCCATGTGTCGGGGAAAATACATTTCTAAAAACCTCTCATTATATAAACAAGGGATTTAATTCCGTGGCTTAAGCCCTGCATTCATGGTCACAAAACAGATTGAGGAAAACAATCCACACATCATAAATCGATAAGGATTTAAGTTCTTTCAGAAATACATCATTAGGAATAAAAGTTGGATTTGAAATGAGAGTCTTGTTTCCAAATTTAAGAAAGAAAGAATTTTATTTTGCAAAACTAATTAATTCGGAAGGATATGTTTTTTTAATTTAAGTCTGAAACACACACACACGCATTCTTTTTAATGGATTTTGATGTTTTTTATTGTTATTTAAAATGGTTTTTTCTGTGATTCCTTCTAGTACGTATATGAATATTTGAAGAAAAGGATTTAATTTCGGAAATGAGAGACATTTCGCATTGCATAGTATTTTTTTAGTTACCATTTACCATTTTATTTCAATTGAAATGTGCATTCAAATGTATATTCTGTTATATTTTGCTATTGTTATTTTTGTATTTCAATAACGTTTTAAACTGTTATTACCTTAATTACTTCATTTTCCAATCTCTCCAAAATTTAATCTTATTCATCTTATTTAGTTTCTCTCTTATGAATTTAAATGCGATTTTATTTTTGCGTTTTAGTTTAATGCATAATAGAATTTGACGTTCTCTTGTAAATTTTATGCATCACTGGTTGTCATATGGGAAGGATTTTAAAATTATTTTTAATGTAAATAAGTTACGGGATTTTTGTATTTATAAATTTATTGTAATTATTTCATTGATTAGAGGCTTCATCTTAATTAAAAGGCTCTTACTAAGTGAAGAATACCTCAGATCTCATTAGCCTTAATGTATTCCTAGGAATAAATTAATAGTTTTCTATTCTATTTAACAATAGTTAAAGGAGTTTGCTTTATAAAAAGTGGAATCTAATTGTTTTTTTTTTCATTTCTCCAAATTATAAGTGACAAGAAAAAAAGTTAAAAGGTTTATACAAAACTATTCAAAAAAAAAAAAAATGCTAACTATTCAAGCCACAGAATGCTTTCTTAAAACCTTATAATAAATTTAGTCAGATTTATTTGTATTTTGTAAATAAGAACAAAAGTTTTTTTTCTTCTAAATTTAGGCCGACAAAAGATACATCCCAGTTATTTGAATATTTTTCTAATGTTAACGAAATCGCTTAAGCTAAACGTGTTAAAATAGTTTGATTCTATTTTCAATTTTCGTCGCATTCTGAAGCAAAACAAGGGCTGCGGTAGTCCAGTGGTCATGACAGGCATGTCGTGAGTTCGAGCCCAGTACCACTAAAGACATTCCATGTAGGGAAACGATGAACGAAAAATCTGTCGAGAGCACAATCGTCCTCCATTTGGTGTGGTCAAAATTACGAGGGCCGTCGCCAAAAGCCCTCGTGTCGCTGAACAATGCGACGTCAGTATTCACTCACTCTGAAGCAACACAAACATATTAGTGACCGACCTCCTAATTTTGGACCATGGTCAACTGACGAGTACGACACTTGGGAAAAATTTAAGAATTCTCAGTGTTAACATGCTTCATCCCCTCTACAGGCGGGTGGTACTAGGATACGAACCCGTGAATCCACACGCCTGCCACGAGTTAGTGACCTTGATCACTCATCAATCATGATCACTACAAATAGTTTATTTCATCAGTTGCTTTGTTGATTTTCTAATATCACTGCATAAACAAAATCTCGCATTAAGGCTGTCTTCGGTTATTGTTAAAGAACAGGACCCGAATTAGGTAGAAGTTTTCAGATATAAAAGAAATGCAAAATTAATATTACATTCTGGCTTCACTATCCTTTAGAGAGCAGCATTTTTTATCATACTTTCCATTTTTAACCGAGTTTATTCATTGTTTCTGGTGTAAAATGTGTTTCGCACTTTTTATCCTATACCGTAATGTTAAATGAGCTGTCCATTCACGAGTTAAAATGAAAAAAAAAATAATATTCAAGGAATATTTTGAAATTTTAGAAACGCCATATTGTTAACAGATGTATAAGTTATATTGTTGCAAATTTTCATGAAAATTGAGGTATTTTTCTGTCTGAAAATGTGCTCCGAGTTTAGTTCAGGCTCTCATACTTTTGCCGAAAACAGCCTTAAGAAGATTAATTTTTTTCTTTAATTAGCCCTAAAACACGAATCTATTTTTATTTTATATTAATCATTTTCAAATCTATTTAAATAACTGAAATATCAAACAAATTGTTCAAAATTGTCGCAATTTTAATATCAATTTTACTTAAAACTTAAATTTACTATGAACCTGACTTAAATATATTAAAAGCTAATGGTGCAAGGGTTTTTGTACATCGTACAGTGCAAGTTGTTTTTGGAGTATAGTTTCTAGTTTCTCTAGGGATATAAGCATTTTGGAGAAAAAGTTATTCCACTATATCTTTTAAATAATGTAAAAATAAAGTTAATATAAAATTTCAAGAAAATGATAGATTGGAAAAGAGAAACGTGTAATATGTGCCTCAATTGTCCTTTCTCAAACTTCCGAGTATTTTGTAAAAAATACAAAACACATATTGAAACATAAAATAAAAAAGGGAAATAACCTAATTTGACATTCTCTCTGAAGTTTTCAAGAATAAAATATTTTATCTGCTATGTAAAAATTATTCATACTTGTTATAAAAATTTATATCACAGGTTGTCTTGTACTTTTTCATCGATTAAATTATGTCTGTATTTTTCTTTTTATACTATCTTTGCATCTTCACCATTTTCTCTTTTTGTATATGTTTAGATTTTTTTTCATATCCGGAAATTTCTCTGTAGTTTTGTATCTTTAAATATGTGCAATATTTAAAGTTATTAATAATTAAAATTGAGGGATAGAACTTCAAAAAATAAACTCCAATTTTTACATTTTCATGAAACATAAAATGTATTTTGATGTCAAACAATCGAATTAATTTTTTTTGCTCGTATTGTGTATGGTTACAATCTACGATTGTGTTTCCGTGGTAAGGTTACTTCATTATGTAATGTTTGAAAGAATAACGGTAGCGTATTCTTGGTTAATTAAAATATGGAATTTATTTACGTCACAACTATTGAAAATTATTTACAAAATGATACATTAAAGTTATTAAAATTAATTATAGATTGTTAGAGTCCACTATTTTGTGAGAGGAGGATTCGTTGGCAACCGCTCCCGCGCAAGTTCAAAGCATCTCTCCCCTCATCTTCCGGTCGACGGGGCTAGATTCCTCGGGGGTCAAAAGGAGTTGTGTTGCACCTGCAAGCTGCACGTGTGGTTGTCGGGTCTACAAAGAAACCGACCAGATGTTGATGTTTTCGAGAAGTGACGTTACAATTAGCAATATGTAAATGTAAATGGCAATATGTTTGCTTCTATGCAAATAATTTACCCTAAACCAACTGTCCCACACCAAAATTTTAAATGGAAAAGTCTTCTGTACTCCCAAAGTATGTCACGATGCGAATTGAGGAAAAAATTGGGCATTAGATTAAAGAGGAAGCAGAAATAAGTTTTTCTGTATCCATAATAAAAGAAGTCCATAGAAAAAACATTAGAAAATACGTACTTCCGGTTCACTTACCTTTATATAAACAAATATTCTTTTCGTTTAGAGCTGAGAATCATTCCTTTCAACAGACTTTTAAAAAGCAGTAAATATTTCAGCGAAATGTTTGGTATTTTCTTAAATATTTTAGTTGCACTAATAAATTCTTGAGTTTTCTAAGATATATTTATTTTTAAAATAACCTAAACAGTTATACCTAAATTTTTTACTCTTTACTTTTCTGAAGTATGTCATGTTAAGGTATACGACTAACCTAAAATCATGAGTTTTTTTTCAAAAATTGACACATTTTTTATGATGTTATTTTTTAGGCCATCTTATTAGCTTGATAAAAATACCAAGCTTTTTATTTTCTATTCAATAGAACAAAAACTACAAGTGTTTTAATAAAAAATTTCAAACTTTAAAATGCGTTTTACTCGAAATGTGTTTTTTTCAAAAACTCAAACGGGGACAGCAATTGTTAAAAAAGTTTTGAAAATAATTTGCTCAATTTTTTGTGAATGTTTTGTAAAACAGTAGAAATGTTTTGACCTTCAGATTTACCAATCACTGTTTTATTTCAAAATTTACAGTCCTTTATGTGAATATAATCACTGTTTTTTTAAGCAATTTCATATAGTCAATAAGATAGAGTGCTCTAGTTTTTGTAAAAATTAAAATATCTATTATTCTGAAGGTTATTTCAATAATGAATAACAAAGGAACACATTAAAATTAAAAATTGTTAATTTGCTCAAAACATTTTTGTACAGAGCGTGCTCCGTTTATCTAATTTTTTGTACATTTTCACCAGTTTTTCCCCTTTTAATATAAATAAAAAAATTTCTGTTTTAAATTTTACGATTTTTTCGTTAAAATATGCTAAATAAATCTAAAAATCACAAAAAAATATTCATATCTCAACTTTTTCAAAAAAAAGTTGTCGCAAGTAGTAGGATACCTTAAAGCTTTCATGTTCCTAAAGCTACTGCTGCTTAAACTCTGTTATTTATTTATAAGCTATCTAATTATTTGATATTTATTTTTTCCTCATACACATTCTTCTTAAATACAATGGTTTACTTTGATGTTTGTTCTATTTATCTTTGAATAGTTTGCATTTCTCCTAATATACATCTTAAAATTTTTGGCCATTCTTACAACTTATTAAAACTTATGCAGTTTTTTTTTTCTAATTATATAGTATCTATGTATCATATGCTGACTCTAATTAGAAAACATCGATTAAACCATAGCAAAATAGAAATATTTCATGGAATTATTTCAATGAATCCTATGGTTTCTATCTAACGTTCTTAACATTTGTAGAAAAATCATATTTGTTTAATAGTTATGGTTCTTAGTTTCGTAATTGGTATTACAAATGTGGTTGACATCCAAAGCTAACCATTAAACCTGCTATTGGCGCGACGTACATACACACCCGCATAGCGGGGGAGGAGCAGAATTTTAGGGGATTTTAAAGCCTAGTTGAAGCCAACTACATATTTAACAAATTATTTTAAATATCAAAGACAAAACCTGACATTGGGAGGAGAGAAGGCTAATATTCTTCACTACGCCACTGAAAACTGCTAAATGTTATGTGGAAATAGGCATCAGAATCATTTTATGATTGATAGATTCTTTATTAATGTCACATTTGAGACCACTCAAAGCTATTGGCGATGGTACTTGCAATTTTAAACCTCGGTTGGTGACGAAAATGACACCCGTAAACCGTTCTAGACATGATGCAGTACAGGAGGAGAATGATGTACTAAATCGGATATCCATCTCATCATTCGATGATTAAATTCTTAGAGTTCAAGCTCATCGCCAATCATCAATTTTGTTCCACTTATGTAATTTTAATATATTAATAGAGTGATCGTATTTAACAACGTTTTTTATAGAACCAACAAGAGAGGTATAGATGGTGGGTCTCATAAATTTGAACGGCGAGGATGACGCTTGAGCTGAAATTCCACTCTCCAAACTTCCACACCATACCAATCTGAGAAACCCTTGATAGATTTAATGTCCATTAGCCTTCTTACATGGACCTTAAATTGAATCAGAACACAAACAAGCGAATATACCGAAGTATTACCAGCCAGAAGCTAACGACCATGTCAATGGGAAGCTTGAGACAAAATTTTATATCGGATAACAATTTCGTTTTAAAAATATTTGAAGTTTTCTGAGCATTGGTTTTGGCTTCGGTTTCATTTAAAAACATTTTTCCGCTCTTAAATTGAACTAATTAATTTTTTTTAACACAATCAACTCCTTCAGTGTGAAATGGTTATTAATTTCAATTTAGATTGTTAAAATCCTTTCCGTTTAAAAATGTTTTGAGTTTTTGGAGTTTTCATAGTTACTTAATTAAGATTGCTTTTAAAACAAATTAAGAAGTTACTTTACTTAATTTGTTTTAAAAAATAGTTTATGTAACTCGGAAGTTTAATCATTCATTTTTCCTGTTGAAAGATTCTATGAACAAATCGTTCTTATGTTCATATGAGAAACAATATTTCGATGAGATGTAATACTACTGAAAGTGATGTATCTAAAACTCAGCCCTTAGGAAAGATATTGCAATAAGATTTCCAAACACAAGTATTCTGAATTCAAGTATTGCAGGATAAAACTGAATATTTCCATGATGCATCAAACTACATTATAATAAACATATTGTAGCGCTGCATTTTAGTTCTCAAAAGTTGCGCTACAAAAATTCAAAGTTGCTAAATTGACCCAATTTATATGTAAAACTGAAAATAAAAATTTGACTTTGTGTGCAAACCTGGTGATATTTAACTTCAGTTATATAGTGCCCTTATTATTTTGTACATATATGCTTTGTGTTTCAAAACTTTTGAAAAAATATTGTGTTAAGCTTAGGCTGAATAACCTGTCGTTGTAATAAATGTTATCATCAATATTATTAAAAAATATAATTTAAATGAAAAAAAAATTAGATTTAATTAAAGTAGTGTTTTAATCTAGAACACAGTTGAAAAATATCATATTACAAAAGTAGAGCTTTCCAGGCGTTATTAGACTTTTCTCTTTATGACTTAACAAACTTTAAATGTGTTTTTCTCAAACTCAAAATTTAAAGGATATAAGTGTTTTTTTTAATTCCTAAGGCTTTTTTGTTCATGATAGAGTCTTGAAATTTTTTGTATATACTCCCAAATTTATATTCTGTGGAAGTTAATCTGTATTTAGGTCTTTAAGCTATAGTTATTTTTTTAAAATATGTAAAATTTAATATTTTTAAAAAATTTGTGTTTTTTCGAAATTTAGCTAGAAAAAATAATTAATAAAAATCAACAATGGAACCGATTTTCAAATCCATGATAATGTTTGTTTGTAGTAATCAAAGAAAAACAAATCACTTGAAATGATTAAAATATATATTAAAAATTGAGCGTTTTATAAGCGTTTAAAAAAAAGGCTGATCAAACTGACCTTTCACTTTAAGAATCAATTTAATAATATAATCTGAATATTAAACATAAATCGTTTTTACTCTTAATGTGTCTTCAAAAATTTTTCATTAAAAATCCACGGATTGGTACCTTTTCGCGGCCTAAAAACTGGGAACTCCTGCTTTAAGTTGCTACACTTTATTTATTCAGCAATAGAGAAAAATATACAAAAGAAATAATTATACGTTCCATTTCATCAGAAACATACTAAAACTATTGCCACGAATTAAATTTATCGTTACATCTACGTAACATTAATATATAATTATTATTCGGATAAAAAACAATTTAATTTTAACTTTGATCTAGTATTACTTTGAGTTACGTTTAACAATCATCAGATTGTTCAATCAAAGTAACAGTAAGTGAGAATTAAAGTGTCAGATCGCATGCTGACCTACATTTTCGTAACCTGAGTAGACAATTGAGAAAATTTCAGCATGGCGTTCGTTCGTACCGGTAGAAAAATGATTACTACACTTTAAAATTGAATATTGTAGAAAAAGGTATTAGGTGTGTGGGATGGATCAAGTTTGAAATATCTTCCTCGGAATCTATTGTGTCCTTAGGTAACTACGATGGTGCCTCAGGTTACCTGAAAAAGGTATGACTTGGTTTCTAAGTGAAAATAATTGCCCTAGCTGTTGGCTTCCTTATTCACCCTGTTGTTATTTATAAGGAGCTTTCCATACCTATTGTTCGTATAGAATAACGCAAAAAATTATTGATAAAAATACTTTAATAATTCTGAGATTGTGGAACTAACATTAAAATTCGATTTTGTACTAATATTTATAATGATAAAATTGTTTTTATTATTATTTACTTGTAAAAATCTTTTTATAAATAAAAGGATAACAAAAAATACTAATTTTTAAGTATAAATAGCTTAAAAATTAACCGAGCCTTGAATTTGAAAAATTATATAAATGAATAATTTTTTATGTTTAGTCTTACTTGAATAAGATTATTCATATAAAATCATTTTAAGATTATTATTAGAATAAAAAAAAGTTTAAAATGCAATTTCTTAGCAAAATATGAAGAAAAAATGGCATATATTGAAAACATTCTTCTTTTATGAAAAATGCGCCTATTATAATAATATATTGCTTATATATTTTTAAAATATTTCTAAAGGGCCTGAACTAGCAGCTATTTGAAAATTTCATTTTATTTTCAGAGTTACGATCGATTGAAATAATAATGCGTGTTTTAATGTTAAAATATCTCTATTCTGATGTATTAAAATATGAATAAATCAATTTATAAATTATAAAT
Source organism: Trichonephila clavipes (assembly GCA_019973935.1). Lineage (NCBI taxonomy): Eukaryota > Metazoa > Arthropoda > Arachnida > Araneae > Nephilidae > Trichonephila > Trichonephila clavipes. The sequence goes on from BMAU01004507.1 coordinate 174,281, forward strand.
TTCAAAAATCCTAGTTCACAAGTTCTATACATAAGTCAGCTATCTATAAGCAAAATGTTATTTTTTTAAAAATATTCTCTCTAAAAGGAAAGTGTTTTGAAAATATGTTATTAATCTTTAATTTTTTGCCAAAAAATGTATTTGAATATTTTTAATGTAATAATATTCTTAAAGCAATTTTATATGTATATTTTAATTTCGATAACATTAAATATAAATATAATATATAATATAAATATATATATATATATATATATATATATATATATATATATATATATATATATATATATATATATATATATATATATATATATATATATATACGCTTTTTTAAAATTAAGATTCCGAATGCATTGAGAACTTAAAATGAAGCAAAGAGAACGGGATTTATTTTTTAATGAAAAGTAGAAAATAAAATGCAACCAAAAATATTTGATCGTTACAAATCAGTTTTTTACAAAACAAATTTATAATATTCTTAGACTTTAATATCGGTTAGATCAGAGGTGGCCAACCCAAATGACCTCGCGTGTCACTTCGAAAAAACTTTATAATCCCGCGGGCCGCATGTAAAAATATATACCTTTATATTAGATTTGGATCCATTATAAACATTTATTGGAGTGAAAATTTAAAACAGACTGATATATTATTATTGTTTTCATTGCTTTTCATGTATACAAACATACATAGTATAATATTAACAATGCAATGATCAAATAATGTTTAGTTTATTTAATTAGTGAGATATCTGTTTCTCAACTCTTTCACTTAGTTTTTGCAAGTCGATCTCAATGCATGTATATTTGCGTATCGTAATTGATGCTGCAGGTTTTTGTGCGTCACGTTTGAGTACGATTTATGTTTGATAAATTTCAATTTAGAAAAAAAAAAGATTCACAGTAGCAGAAGCAACGTGATAAAATAATAACAGTTATGGAATTTATTTTTTACAAGAAAAAAAAACTCTTTCAACAAAAAAATATTGTACAAAATAGTCGAATTTTGTAAAGTAAAGAATCTCGCGTGCCGCAAAATTATTCAAGGCGGGCCACATGTGGCCTCCGAGCCGCGGGTTGGACACCCCTGGGTTAGATGGTTCTTTTGAGTTAATTACGAGAAACTATTAATTTGCCTAATTTAATTATTTCTACTATATCATGAAATATAAGGTAAATTCAAGATTAAAAGTGGTTAATTCACTAACATGTTTGAAAGGTTCAGTGATAGTTTCCTGACAACGTTTTTAGTCATTTACTTTAACACTAAGCGAATTCTACGTTTTGAGAAATGAATCAAAAGAGCAAAAAAAAAAAAACTAAATAATGTATTACTTATTGAATGCCTATCTTTGTTGTTGAATTTTTCTACGTAATTTATATGTATGATGAAATTGTACTAGATATATTCTGTCATACTTTATCTTTATATTTAAAACTTATTTCGGAAAAAAATCGTAATAATTGAATTTTGCAGTGTCGTAGAAATCCTGAATTTCGAAACTAACATTAATGTTTCAGTTTTAATAATGAGGATTCTCAAACAGGCGATAAAAGTTGGGGTGTACAAACATCTTGTTAAATATTTAACAAATCATTTGTTATTAAAATTTGATTTTGCTGGCTACATATATTTAATTTAAAACAAATTGAATTTAAATAATACTCTAAATACATAATACATTGTTTTAAATTGCGTGTTCCTTATGCATAACTTTTCTTTCGTCTCTATTAGTTAAATTATATATAATTCTGTGAAGGTTGAAGAAAAAGGTTCATTGTTATACAACCTAGATTTGTTGCTCTATTCTGACAAGATAACTAGTTATAATAGAGAAAAAATGTTTTGGAAGTTATATTTATGCATTCTTTGAACACACTATGCATTTATTTCTAGAATGAAATTTTTTTTAAAAAAATTATCCTTTTACTGTCACTCTGTATAACACATGGTTTTCTGTTATATTTGGACTATTCATTATTCATATACTATGCATGGAAAACTGTCTTCTTTAAAAAGGCATCTTCTTTTTATAAGAAATAGCAATACATTTTACACGAATAAGAAATAGCAATCAATTTAAACAAATAATTTAAGAATTATAAATAATTTTTCAGACGCTTTTATAAATTTCACTTGTATGTAACGGAATCTTTGAACTCGATTTTCAGCTACTTTAAAAGGTCAGATTAATTCAAAATTTTGCACACTTGTCAAGGATCGATGACAATACAATATTTTCATAATTTTGTTTCATTGTCCTGAACAGGATCTCAGTAATAACGATTTCCAGATTTGAGCGACTAATTCATTATACCATTTCCAGATTTGGCGACTAATTCATTATACCATTTCCAGATTTGGCGACTAATTCAGTATATCATTTCCAGATTTGGTGACTAATTCATTATCCCATTTCCAGATTTGGCGACTAACTCCATATACCACTGCCAGATTTGGCATCTAAAAATTTAAGAGTGACCCTAAAAGCGAAAACGTTTTATTGCGTCAGTAATTTCTTATAAAATAAACAATTGTCCAGTCTTTCTAAAAATGAAAATAAAAAAAGGCACATGCATGTGAAAAAAAAATAATTTGTTCTAACTCAGGGTTGGGTAAACTTTTTCGGTCGCGGGCTAAAATTAAAAAAAAAGTGTATGAATAAATAATAGTTTAGATAAGCCGGCAACTTTTGTCGTATAATGGGAGTGACAAACTAATTACGCCACCTTGTTGGATTTATGAAAAACTAATGAACGCAATTAGTAAAAATATTTATTTGATCCAAAACAGTTTCGCACTTAAATTAGGTTACCGCTAAGGATACTTTCAAAAAAATTGAAAAGAAAAAAAAAAAAAGTATTGAAAAAGGGAAGAAATTTTCCTTGTTTGGGAGCTAGGTTTCATAAAACAGAGCTGTTTATTTTAATGTGAATGAATGCGTATTAACGTCACACTGTCTAGCTACACGATGGCTTTTGGTGACTGACCTCGTAATTTTGAGCCATGGCCAAGAGATCAAAACACAATCTGAGCTAACACCTCCTCTCCCAACTTCCACACTACATCAGATTTAACGTGCATCCTCTCCTCTACTCGGTGAGTCTTCAATGGTACTAACCTCGAACTCATGACATGCTGGCTTGAGTCCGTTACCTTGACCACACCCTTTAACTACCGCGGCCACGTTTTGAGGTGAAGAAACATTGATAAAAAATGTCAGGCTTAGAATTTAAAACTAACCAAAAATAAAAATTTCGGCTGAGACACATTTTATTTTGAAAGTACAGCACAAACTAAAGGGGGGATAATGGAGTATACTGTAATAAGTTTTACATAAATAAATTTGCAAATCTAAAATGAATGCGAAATGAACTGCAATATTAACTACCGCATTTGTGTGTGTGTTCGAATCTAAGCCGCACCCCAAATTCTAAAAAGGTTTTAATGAAAAACATTTTAAAAAGTGTGCTAAAAGGTTTCAGAATATTCGTTATTTATAAGAAAATAATATAAATTTAAAATGAGTTCCAGTAAGAAGTGAATAACTCATTTACCTTTATTAAAAACTTTTAAATACATTCATGAACCTGTTATTCCTCTGTCGGTATCATGTTCTATTTCCCTCATCCAAAAATTTTTGGGCTTCTAATCTAAGCCGAACCCGATTTTCTATAGTAGTGGTCTTTCAACTTTTCGAACTCACGGAACTCCTAGAACTTGGTGTTTTCGTAGAACACCTAGAACTAGAAAGTGTTTTCGTGGAACCCCATTCCATTCAAATACTTTTAAGAATGTATTTTAAAACAGTATTTAAAGCAGATGAATATGTTATAGATACTTTATGTAAGGGAAAAAAGTATTGCATTTATTATCAAAATATTCCAAGCTAATTTTTAATATCATCTACTCATTAATAATAATTTGTAATTCAAGTGTCACCTAACCATGCATTATATTTAGTTACTGGGATATATGCTAGTATTTTTTGACAAACTATCGAAGTCTATGTCTATTCAGATTAAATGCAACTTCATTACATATTTTGATTTTAATTTATTTTTATACTTTGTTTTTGTAACCATTTTCGTTGAGAAATATACTTAACTTAAAAACAAGGTATTAAAATGTTTATAATTGTTTGAGAAATCCCTTGTAATTTGTATGAATTTGCAACCTAAAATTTAGAAGCTGTCCTTACTTAAATTTAAATTTTAACATCAACTCTGTTGATATGCTGTTCCCTTTCCTTCATTATAGGTGTTGTTTCTCACAAATATAAAAAAGATGTATTTTTTATTAAAAAAACTATTTAATTTTGCAAAACATTGGGCTAACTAACGAGTATAAAATTATCTTGCGGAACCCTAGATAGTAAACAATTGAATATTCACAATTTAGTAGGAAGCATATATATAAAGATAAAGCGTGTTTCTTTTTATATTATTTTATTATATTATGATAAAAGTTTAAAAAGTGTTGCAAAATAAAGTTATATAAAAATAAAATTTTCAGTTTTAATGAGTAAAATGAGCTTTAGATACTTGTAACTATAAAAACATCATAGAGAACGTGAATCCACACACACGTTTTGCAGACGTATTTATTTCTTCTCGACTTTTTTATTGTGACTCGTAAAAACCCTGGATATGCCTTGTAGAGTCCCAGAATTCCATGGAACATAGTTTGAAGACCCCTGTTCTATAGCATAGGAAAAAAAAATCGCGGCTTAAATTCGAATAAATAGGGTAATTAATTATACTTCTAATTACTGCAAAGGGATTTGAATAGACAAGAAAGCCACTAACAATTGGGAAAAAAAGCAAACCTTTCATCAAAACAATAGTATACATAAAAAAGCATTTCTCTTTCCGAAAGCGTTCTCTTCTGTTTTTTTCCCTTCCACATCTGCTTTCTAGGATAAGGCCACGTGGAAGAGGGTAAACAACATCAATCGATTAAACATGATGAATTGGCCCAAAGCAGAATGTTCTCATTATCGCGACCTTCGACAGTCTTTGTACTTTCGCACACGATGAGAAAAATCGATGACGATGAGAGACAGGACAAATGATGACTAACTGATCCCCAACGGTCAACGGAGGTTAAGTTGCTTTTTCGTGATGTAGAAATCAAACCTAAAGAGCAAAGATTTGTGGGCATGTTAGCGTTTAAATTCGTAAATTTTTCTTTACGATGCTAAGATAGAAGAGGTTTCTTAATGGTTAAGGTATCCAACTACCCTAAAATTGAAAATTTTACCAAACATTGACAATTATTCTTGTGATTTTAGTTTATAGAACATTTTATTAGCTTTGTAAAAACACCAAGTTTATTATTTTCCGTTCTCTAGAACAAAAAGTATAAGTGTTTTAGTAAAAGCAGATGTCACTATTTTGAGCAATATGTCATACTTTAAAATGCGTTTTACTCGAAATGTGTGTTTTTGAAAATGCTCGAAAGAGGACAGCGATTGCTCAAAAAGTTTTGAAAATAATAGGAATAGGAGAAATGTAATAGGAGAATGTGTAATAGGAGAAATGTTTTAACTTCAGATTTATCAATCACTGTTTTATTGCAAAATTTACAGTCCCTTATGTGAATATAATCACTGTTTTTTAAAGCAATTTCATATAATAACTAAGATAAAGTGCACTGGTTTTACAAAAATTTAAAATATTTCTTATCCTGAAGGACATTTCAAAAATGAATAGCGAAGCAATACATCACAATTGAAAAATTGAAAATTTCTTCACAAGCTTTTTTGTATTAAACGGGCCCCATTTATCTAATTTTTTGTAAATACACTCTGTCGCAAAAAAATATATGCACCCAGAAGAAATTGAGCTACATTCACGAAATTTGGTATGCATGTAGTGTATATGAAAATAAACAAATGATTAAAAATTCAGAACAAAATATCATTTTATTAAGCGGTTACAGCTTGCAAAAGGTTAAAAATCAGTAAGTAGTAAAGCCACCTCTGGCAGCTATACAAGCCGAAATTCGGCGTGGCATCGATTCAATTAGATCACATATGACCCCCTGTGGAAGATCCTGCCATAGTCTTTGCATCTGCGCAGTTAATTCTCCTGTATCTCGGGACGGCTGCAGTTGCCTTCCCAGCGCGTCCAAGACATGCTCTATTGGCGAAAGATCTGGTGACCTGGCAGGCCATGGTAGGACGTCATATCCTTGAAGACATTGTTGGGAGAGTCGCGCAGTATGTGGACGAGCATTATCCTGTTGATAAATGGCACCTGGGCGACTTGATAGCATGGGTAGCACAATCGGCGTTAAAATATCGGCCACGTATCTGCGAGCTGTCAAAGTGCCTTGAAGAACCACTAAAGATGATCGTGTGTCCCATGAAATTGCTCCCCACACTGTCACACCTTGTGAAATTGCTGTATGCCGCTCGACAATAAATGCCGGATCGGACCGCTGGCCGGTGCGCCTCCAGACACGTGTGCGGTGGTCATCAGCACTGAGACTGAATCGGGATTCATCACTGAAGATGACACGTCTCCAGTCTGTCACACTCCAAGTTGCCCGAGGTCGGCAAAAATCCAGTCGACACTGCCTATGATGTGGGGTCAGTGGTAAGCGTCTTAGCGGACGTCGGCTCCTCAAGCCAACTTCGGTCAGTCGTCTCCTTATAGTTTCTCTTGATGGCACTGGATGTCTGGAAGGAGGTAAGTGGCGTTGAATCGATGCTAGCGACGTTGTTGGTGCCGAAGTGGCCACTCTTCTGATTGCACGATCCTCGCGATCATTTGTGTTCCTGGGACGTCCTGACCCTCTGCGACGGTACACTCTACCTTCTGTGATCCACTGTTGCCAACACCGAGCAACTACCATATCGCTCCGACCGAGGTGGCGGCCGATACGTCTATTCGACCAACCTGCTTCTCTGAGGCTATTATACGGCCCCTATCAAAGTCCGTCAGCTGCTCGTACTGCCGCCGGTTACGTCTTAGAGGCATCCTAAGTCTCAATATCGTCTATCAAAGTCATCAGATTCGTTTGGATAGCCGTACGGCGCTCGTACTCATGCTTTTAAACTCTCCCAGTTGCGCAACTAATATGCGCATAGCACACTTAGCCTTGTCTCATTGGCTTCGAAATTTTTAATCATTTGCATATCTCTTACCAGACTACATTCTTGCCGAGTTTCGTGATTGTAGCTTGATTTCTTCTGGGTGCATATATTTTTTTACGACAGAGTGTATTTACCAATCTGTTTTGCAATTTATTAATAATAATTTCTTTTTCTCTTCTTAATTTTAGCATGTTTTTCTTAAAATGTCTAAACAAATCTAAAAACCTCAAAAAAGTCCCTATATCTCCGTTTCTTTAAAAAAAAAAGTTATCGCAAGTAGACGGATACCTTAAACAATTTAGAAATATAATTTGAGCTGAAATTGAATAATCATTTTTCAAAACTGTCGCTTGTGAAATTGAAACCTAATTTCCTGATTTAATAATAACAAGCGTATTGATTTACTCCAGCCATTCTCAAACTGTGGGACGCGCTCCTCTACGGGGCTGGCCGTGATAGCCCTAACGGTAGAAACGTAAGCATATAAAAAAAATCGGAAATTTTTTTTTAATTAATATTTAAAAGTAATTCAAATTATGTTTTACTTAAAAGTAACACATACGAAATTTAATACTTATCTTGATCATTTGTGCGGTGTATGATTAAGTCTGTATTGTAGCTTTAGCTTCAAAGTACATTATTAATAAAGAGTGTTTTTTTCCAGGTATAGAAGTTTAAGTTGGCATTACTTTCCGAGATGGCGACCGATTTAACAGCTGTCAAGTGATTTATTCTCAGTTTGGTTTGGCAATTCATCATGAATAGACTCACGCCTCATAAAGATTCGTCGAATGGGCCCAAAACGAGATTGCCGTTGTTCCCGATTTTCATAAGCGAATTTTGTTTAGCGATGAAGCGCACTTCTGGTTGAATGGCTACGTCAACAAACAAAACTGCCGCATTTGGAGTGAAGCTAATCCACAAGTGTAAGTCGAAACACCGTTACATCCAGAAAAACTGACTGATTGGTGCGCTTTATGGGCTGGTGGAATCCTTCTTCAAAAACGATGAAGGCCACAACGTTACAGTCAATGGTGATCGGTATAGAGCCATGATTACTAACTTTTTCATTCCTGAATTGAACAATCATGATGTCCAGGAGCTGTGGTTCCAACAAGACGGCACAACATGTCACACAGCTCGTGCCACAATCGATTGATTGAAAGACACGTTTGGTGACCGCCTAATTTATCGTTTTGGACCTGTGAATTGGCCTCCAAGATCTTGTGATTTAACACGGCTAGACTATTTTCTGTGGGGCTATGTAAAGTCATTGGTCTATGCGGATAAGCCACAAACGCTTGACCATTTGGAATATAACATTCGCCGTGTTATTGCCGATATACGGCCACAAATGTTGGAAAAAGTCATCGAAAATTGGACGCCCAGATTGGACTACATCCGAGCCAGCCGTGACAGTCCTATGCCAGAAATCATATTTAAAATGTAATGCCACAAGATTATCATTTGAATAAAAAACAATTCATGTCAATCGAATAATACATCGTTGTTTTATTGCAATTTAAAGTTCTATACCTCTAAAAAAACACCCTTTACATTCAATACATTTCTATTGTATGGGGAGGGGGGGGGGCATGTTATGATTGAAAATTAGGCCGCTAATAGTGAAAGTTTGAGAAGCACTGATCTACCCGGCAAATGGTAACGTACCTAAACATAGGCTGTTAAACACACACACGAATCAATGATTAGGTACCATAATTTTATTTTTTATGCTTAAGGTATCCGACTACGTTCAGAACCGTGATTTTCAAAAACGCATAAACGGATAATTTTCATATTTAGTGTCACTTAGATTAGAATATATGCATAAAATTGTTTTAAGAACATTTTGACAAAAAAAATGTATTTAAATACAATATTTTGGCCAAAAATTAACTTAGAATTATCTTTTTTTCCAAATGTTTTCCTTTTGTGAAAAATGCTTCTATTAGAATAATATTTTGCCTGTAGATAGCTGAGACCTCTGTTCAGAGGCTGAACTAAAATTTTTGAGATACATAACTTAGAAGTGGGTTTATTCATATTTTACGACAACGGAGGGGAGAAATTTTAAGAAAAAAAATGCCAATAATTATTTTAATGGTTTGTAACTCTGAAAATAATGTGAATTTTTCAAAAAAATTCTAGCTGAGCCTCTGTAGAGAGGTCTGAGCTATATATAGGCAAAATATTATTATAATCGAACCATTTTTCACAAAAGGAAAACATTTGGAAAAAAGATTATTCTAAGTTAATTTTTTGCCAATATATTATATTTAAATTTTTTTTTTATCAAAATGTCCTTAAAACAATTTTATGCATGTATTCTAATCTTAGTGACACTAAATATCATAAAAATTATCCATTAACATCTATGGCCGAAATTTAGCTAGTATGTTTATTTTGTTGAGAAGTTATCAACTAAAAATTGGTTTAGCGGAAATTAGTTCTAGATGAGTGAGTACAGGGGCGTAAACGACAATTATTCTTTTGTCTTAGAAATTCAAGCCCCATCCTTTTTAAATTAGTAACTATGGGAGTTTTAGGACAGTATTTCGATACAATATATAAACGGTACTGAGTGGCGCAACAGAGCACAAGGGTCAAGCCCTGTTGTGGTCATCTCAGTTTTCGTGGCCTTGAACGCTCCGGTGCAATAGCAGATCTTCCGGTCAGGTAGTCAATCTGAGGTGAAGCTATTGGGGTGCTAAAGAGATTATTTTTAAAAATTCATATCCTGTCCTTAAATTAAGGGATGAAGGTCATAAAGAAGTTTTTGAATTCAATTGGTGAGTGAGTGAGTTAATATTAAGGTCGCACTGTTCAGCTACACGAGGGCTTTTGGCGACGGACCACGTAATTTTGAACCATGGTCAAGTGACGTGGACGACACCTGAGCTGGCACCCTCCTCTCCTAACTACCACACCACACCAACGGGAGGACGTTTCAGCTCTCGACTGATTTAACGTGCATCGCTGCCCTACACGGCGGATATTTAGTGGTACTGGGATCGAACTCATGACATGCCTGCCATGGTTGGATACCTTAACCACTGGGCTACCGCAGCCCTTGAATTCAATTGGAAGCCTGATGCTAGGACTTAGATATCAGCAACTTAAAAACAATGCAGAGTCATATAACATCATGAAATTATCGAGTGAAGTTGGCAGATAATGGTTAGTATTTTAGATAGGTGATCCTTACAAATAAAACTTACAAGGAAATGATTTTTTTAAAGTTAAATTTTACTTTGTAAATAATAAAAGGTCGAGCGTCTTTTACGTATTCTTCTAATTTAAAAGTATTTTTAGAAATATATTTATCACTGAAGTTATTGTAATTGTTTATTCTGTTATCTATATTGGAGAAACAAGTTCATTTTTAATGGATTAACTTAAATGTCAAAATGAGTGAGAAGAAATGTATAATCATGAAGTTTAGACATATATTATGAAACCAGCATTATTTTATTTCCCGTTTATAATAAAAAAAACTGATGAAGTATTACTTAAAACATTTCAAATTATGAAACGTTAAGATACGAAAAAATTACTGCCTAAGCGTTGAAAAGTTTTATATTTTTAATTTCATAATGTGTTTTATTGTATTAACAATGCAATTTGAAGAAGAAATTATGCGCAGAAAGCAAAATGCATTATTCGTCTGTCTGGACGTGTTTCAACAAATGTTTTATTGTAAGGATTTTAATAGTATTTTGAAATTAAGTAAGCAATTTCAATCTCGATGAGTAATTAAATTCATTCACATGTATTTTAAAAGACTTTAATTGGTTTCGAAATTATATGTAACCATTTGAATGCATTTAATTGAGTTTGGATGAAATATTTCATTCAAAACAGAACATTTGAAAATTTGTGTAGGGCATTTTGTAAAAATCGTTAAAATATATTTAGATTTACTGAATCTTATGTGGGAATAGAGAATATTTTGATTTGTGTATAGCTAATATATTAATACTTGCTGATTTTTAAATCAAATTAATATTCACATACTTTTCATAATTTGAGTTTTGTAATTTGCTTGCGAAATTCATATTTAACTATTTCCTTTTACAATATGTTTAAAATAGATTTTCTGGTTGTTTAATTTATATAGAAACAGTAAAATCGTTTAACATGAAACTTATGGGACTGAAATATTTTTCGTATTGAAGGATATTGTGAAAGAAAACATGTATTCTACGAAATTAAATTTATTAGAGTATATTTTATTTACATATATATGTTTATATACATGTATTTAATAAAGATCAATGAAACAAAAGTTTTCACAAGAACTTAAGGAAATTTAATACAAAATTTCCAAGACTTTTCAAAAACAAAACAAGTATTAAGTTTTTAGAAAATAATCTGATATTTTTCTTGGTATTGTCTTTTTTAGCATCAAATTCTCAACAAATTGCTCGATGTTGTCAATTTTGAATTCAATTTTCCCTTCGAATTTGTGACTAAGCCGTCGCTAACTAGCCGTCAAAATCATATTGCAGAAATTGATATCTACCAATAGGGTGCCACACTAAAAAGTGTTACTGCCTCCTGGTGAATTTACTAAATCTGCAATGGCAACTACTAATCCACAGCGTCGTTTTAAATAAATATAGTAAAAATCAGATCATATAAATCTTTGAAGGGTTTTAGGATTAAAATATCCGCAATGGGTCGGTTACGTAACGTAATTCTTTGCATGTGGATCGTCGCTATAGTTTTTACATGTGTGGAAATGATTTTACTGTAGTCGCCTCATTCACTGAACGCTTATGATACAGTGACTTAGCTTAATGTCTACACTAGGTTGGGGACAAAGTGACTCAAGCATTGATCCTCGATAATTCGTCCATGAATAAATACTTTTAAGTATTTTGTCTTTGCCGTCACTTATCATAATGCTAGATAACTGCTTAGGTAATTTCTTTAGATTAACATTGTCACCCCACAGAATAATATTGGCTGTGAAAAGTCTATTATCTCTAGCTGAGTTGCTCTTCTATTCATATTTGCATAAAATAAACATAAATATGCGTGTATTGTGAAAGTCGCGCGTAAGCATATCTAGAATTTTATTTATCACAATCTCTCCATTTAATAAAGAGTGACTCATTCCCTCATTTTTTCATTCCTCATGGAATATCTGGAACTATTAAACATACAGACTTTCAATTCTGGAAGAACAGTTCTTTTGTTGAGCAGATATCCGCTAATTACAGGTTTTATGGAAATCGACTCCCGGACAGGAATGTTACAGACGTTGTAGACAAAAATTCACTTTTTGTAACTATTAGAACTTAAGAAAGACATGGTTCTTTTCATGAATAAAAATCCACTAAAAACAGATTTTTGCTAAAATCAACTCCGAATGAAGGTTGAAGAGTTACGGAGTAATTTCTGCTAAAAAATTTTCTTTTCTGGAACTACGAGAACTACAGGCTTAAAATTCGGCAGACAAGTTTCTTTTGATGATAAAGATCCACTAAGAAAGGACAATGCTCAAATCTACAACAGTAGAAGGAGAAAGAGTTGCGTCATTAATTAAACATTTTATAAAATTAGAATCGGTAAATTTGTCAGCTATGTTTCTCCTGTGAAATAGAGATTCACTAAGAATGGGTTTTGCGGAAATCGATTCTTAAAGATGAGAAGGGGTTGGGTCAACGTAAAAGACACATATACTTCCGTTTTGGAAGTATAAAATTAAGAGATGACAGCTATAAGAATGTTTTTAAATACAATCGGTAGCTTAATGCTAGAACTTTGATATCAATATCTTAAGTACAATATATATAGTCATAAAACAACGTAAAGTACTCATATAAATGGGTTTGTAACAGCTAATTTTGTATAAAACTATAAATGCCAGTATATTCGTCAGGGTATAGTCACGAGTTTGAGTAATAATGTTATCTGAAACTACAATGTTGAACAATTCAAACTCCATCACGTTAATTTAGATAGATACGAGAGAGTTAGAGAAATCAGATCTGAGCTCAGGTGCCGTCTACGTAATTTAAATAGGGTTCCCAAATCTCTGAGAACTGTCGATAAGTACGTTGATGTATTTAAGTGCAGAATTATATATATTAAGGTATCCGACTACGTTCGGAACCGTGATTTTGCAAAAGCGTATAAATGGATAAAATTAATGACATTTAGTGTTGCTTAGATTAGAAAATATATATAAAATTGTTTTAATAATAGTATTACTATAAAAAGTTATTTAAGTACAATATTTTTTGACAAAAAATTAACATAGGATGTCCGATTTTTAAAATATTCCCTTTTTGTGAAAAAGGCTTCTATTGTAATAATATTTTGCCTGTATATAGCTTAGACCTCTCTACAGAGGCTCAACTAGAATTTTTGAAATACATAACTTAGAAGTGGGTTTATCCATATTTTATGACAACAGAGGGGAGCAAATTTAAGAAAAAAACGCCGATAATTATTTCAATGGGTAGTAACTCTGAAAAAAATGTGAATTTTTCAAAAATCCTAGTTCAGACTCTCTGGAGAAGTATTTACTTTATATAAGCAAAATATTGTTATTTTAGAAGAATTTTTTATAAAAGGAGAACATTTTGATAAAAGGTTATTCAAAGTTCATTTTTTGCCAAAAGATTATATTTAAATACTTTTTTTTGTCAGAATGTCCTTAGATTATATTTAAATACTTTTTTTGTCAGAATGTCCTTAAAACAATTTTATACATGTATTATAATCTAAGTGACATACAGTATCATGAAAATCATCCATTTATGCGCTTTTTTAAAATCACGGTTCCGAACGTAGTCTGATACCTTAAACAGAGGATCGGACTGATTTTAATCATTGATCTGAAAGTCCCTTTAACTTGGATGTGAAAATCCATATTATTTTGGTATTGATTATGTAGTATCATTTTAAGGGCAAATTTAAAAACCCACGATCTTACTATGTTAAATCAGATAGTATGAATAATATCATTACCTGATAGAAGGAATGCGAAATTGTTTTTACGCTATAAAAACTGAAATTTAGAATGTACCTATATTGCCCAAAAGCAGTCAAAATTACTTCATTGTGAAATAATAACTAGAGTGTAAAAATTTGTTTAAAATTAATTTTTAATATTTTTTTTATATTATTTACTGTCATATAACAAAGCATCAGTAAATGTTAACAATACAAAATATTTACTTCACTTGGGAAAAAATGTATTCTAAAAAAGTCTAAGAAAGCGTATCATTATATACGTAATTGTTTTTCTAATTGAAATTAAAAAGCAGTCAAAATGACTTCCTTGGGCAATCTAGTGTTGACGAAAACTTTAATTTACTGTACAAATCGGCTTATAACGAGCACTTTTAACACAAAAAATAAGACTGAAATTTATGGATGTGCGCAATATAAACCAGGTATAAACAAGATAGCTTCAAAAATAAACAAAAGATCTATGCATAAATAAAAACTTAAACTTCTTCAAAGATAGGAATACTGTTTATTTAAAAGAAATATTATACATTATGAAATTAAAGGTTGTTTTTCTAGAAATGTACTTTTTTTTTTTCAAAATCCTTGGATAATACCTAGAATAAATGGCTTTAAAAATAAAAGCATTGCTGATATACATTGCAGGTTTCTTCATTAAAAGGATATGCGCGTTATACGTCGAATATACCTTAAAATTAAAAAAAAATGCGGCTTAAGAAAATAGGTGCGCGTTATATAAGCCGAATGATATGGTTTTAGTCCTATAAGTACCGTTAAATTCGGAAACTATTCCCTCAGTTTTCTACAACTGAAAATAGTTGTGATGCACATTATAATCTAAATGAAATTCAAACTTATTTTTGAAAAACTACTTTCGAAAAATTTAAAAAATGCGTCTATATTCTAAACAGGAGTATAATAAATGTGAAAATTACGTAATATTGGTTAAAAAATTTAAAAGAATATTTTAAGAAACCCCAGTAAAATTTGATGTATTTTCAAAAGATAAAGGGGTATTCAGATTTAGGGATTGATTAATTAAAAAAAAATGTAAAATTCTGAATCAACGTCAAGACTATTAGCTGAAGACTTCATAATTTGGAATGTTCTTGTGATACTAGGACGATATCTGAGCTGACACCCTACTCTCCAGGCTTCCACAGCATGTCATCTTCAGGACTTGAGGGCTAAGTTCATGGCATTCATGACGGTCACTTGATAAATAGAATCACGTGTTCTCCGATGAATTCAGAGCTGAAAATAGTCTTGTTGTTTTGCACCGAAACTTAGATAAAATTTTCAAATTTGATAATTGGGTGAAACTGTTCAAGTATTAAAATCCTTCTAAAAGTTTAACCCTTTATCTACCGAGGGTACTTATAAGTTCCACTCACTTTAAAGTTACATAGAGTTAACATTTTTATGAATATTTTGACAATACTTAGCAGAAATATTCTCTGAAATCCACTCTTCCAAGATATATTGCAGCAAGGATTCTTTGATGAGTAATTTAGCGGGAAAGAGACGAATAGTTTTATAGCAGAAATTGTGTTTTCAGCAAATGGCGTTTTCAGCGGATTGTGAAGGTTATCATTTTTGACCCGAAAAAATAGTTAATGTCAAAATTTAAGTGTCCTATTTTTTGGTATTTTATTGAAAATCTTAGAAAGCGGGGTGTGACTTTATTTCAAGTGAACAGTATATATAATAAATTTTATAGCTGAATATCTTTAATTAATTAATTAACTTTAACGGATTAAATTACCCAAAGTTGGGTATTTTGTTTATGTATGTCCCTTAATTTTCAATGTAGTAATTCAAAAAAAAATTATTGCATGAAAAACACTACAGTAAATCATAATGCGGTTGGTAAAGGGTTAACAAAATTACAAAAAAAAAGTCCTGTATTATACGTATATGATTAAGTTAAGAGTATTTTGATCATATGTGCATTATTAGAGTTGAAAAATATGTATTTTTGAAAAGAAAGTTTCTTCAAAAATCCCTTTTTTCAAGAGAGAAGCGCATGAGTAGTTGGTCTGCAAACACCTGAATGATTTTATCATGTGACAATGACGTCACATGAGTTTAACCATTTCGCCCGATCACTTCAAGTTAAGTGGTAAAAAACAATTTATCCTCTAAAGAGGGCGATTTTATAAACCAAAATATCCCATTTAGATCCCTTCAGAATCCTCTAAAAGGGTCTCAAGGAAGTAGGCCCCTTTAATATTGTCTAAAGGGACTTAATTCCTTGCGATTTAATAAAGAACCAAATAGGAAACCAATACGGAAAACCAATGGGAAAGCAGTATACAATATTAATTTTGCTGATTTTAAAATTCTCTAATTTAATAGATTTGTAAAAGCATAAAAACCGTTAACAAAAGGGTCACTTAAATAAACTAATAATATACATTTGTTCATCTTTTAAGAGATTATTTTAAACATATTTTTTAGAACGGTATAAATGCTATGTACTTATTTTTGCGTTTTAAAAGTCTTTGAAACATTTAAATTAAAAGTATTAAAACTGTATGAAAATTATTTTTCTTAAGTGAACACTTCTTTACTTATAGAAAGTGTGTATCTGACGTGAACAGCATGAAGATAAAATAAAAGATGACTGCTAAATCACCATTTATAATGCATTAAAACAATTAAAACAAAGAAAATGGCAGCGACTAAGTATTAAATCAGACAAGGTATTTTACCCTGCTATTAAAACGACGATACGTTTTAATACCAGTCAGCGAGAAATAAATTAATTTTGATTTAGAAATGAGAGGAACAGTAAAACAAAAAATGAATAGTATAAAAGGTAAAAAACCCGTAATAGTTTTTTAAGTATTTGAAAAGATTTATTGCCAAAATGAAAGAAAGTTATTTTTCCCCATGATCTTTATAAGTGATCTTTTGAAATTTATTATTTTTTCCTTTTTTTAAAGAAACTAATTGCATTACTGTACTTTAATACCGATAAATTTATAAATAATGGCTAGCCGTCAAAAACAAAAAGAAAAAAAAATCTAAACTTTTACGTAGGGTTTATTTTTTACATTGATATCAGTGTTGAAGCGGAAAAAAATACCAAGCGTAAAACACACATTTCCCTTTCGTATTGGATTAATGGGTTCATAAGGGAATTTATATAACATTTAATTAAATTTATCAAAGAGTAAATTGATTAATTGTGACTGCAAAGTCAGATTTAGCAATATATTTTTTTATAGATTTTAAAATTGCTTTGAAGGTTCAAATTTTATTATTTTTAAATTCTACATACAAATAGCACCTATGCTATTAGTGCAATATTACCACTATGCTTCAGTACACAACAATGGCATGTACTATGTCAGGGATGGGCACGAGTGCCATTGATGGCACAGGACACAATATTTTGGGCACGCCACCGATCAAAATGGTTAGCATTTTTATTTCAAAATAACAAAGCTCACTATGAAGTATTATGAACAAACGCGAGCGATCGGTCGCAATTTTCTGCGAGATTTTTTCTAAACGCTCAAGTTTAATATGTACCCTGACGTGACTTTTTTTGTAAAGCTGAAGTCTCAATTCGATTGGTAGAAAATTGACAAAATTTGAAATGCAACTGAGAGAGTGATTTCCAGTCTAGTTCAATATGGATTCAAAAATTTATTCGAGCAAGGACAAAGTTGAAATTGATTGAAACAGAAAGATTAACAAGCAACACAAGTAAAATTGCTAATGAAATTTTAGAAACATTAAAATCAATTCCAGAAACATTTAACTTTTTAAACAAGCTGAATCATGCTATTTCAATAATATTTTCATCTGATTTTGCCTACGAATAATTCTTTTCAGAGATGAAAACTTTAAAGACTCGCTTGGAAATTGTTTGGCAGATGATTCCATTTCAGCATGCGTTCTTCTAAAAGTAACATCTTACAATCTTAATATAATATAAGTTATTTTTCATCTAATCTGCAACAGCAGAAATCACACTAATGTTGCTTTAATTTGAATTACACGTGTAACTAAAACAGTTACTACCATTCAGTGCAAAATGCAATTTTTCGTAGCAAATAAAGCGTTTTGAGTTGATAGTATTTAGTTTTATCACTCCAATAATAACACGTCAAAATTCTTTGACGCCACGTTTGTACCTCATTAAATATTTCTTTGGAAAAAATAGCACGTCGATCCCTAAGTTTTCGCCACCCCTTTACTATGTATTACAATAGCACTATGCTTCTCCAATATTTTTCTACAACACAATCAAAACTATTTAGTGTGGGGCACACGTCCAAATGTTCAGTGTTCACAGGCTGACAAGAATCATAGAAAGGTACAGTCAGGTGAGTCGGCGATACCAATCCGGTAAAGATGATGAAACGGGGCTTTTATCGCGATTTCTACTAACTGTTTTCTTGGGATTTCTTTGGTGCCAGAATGACAATTCTTTCCAACCAACACAGGAGGGAAAACGATTTTATGTAAATTAGGAATCATATATAAATATATTGTAAGTTAAGAATTCTTGAGGTGAAGTCGCTGAGTATAGAAGTAGTCGCAAAGTGATATGAGATAATGTCTAGAAGAAGAATCTTAATTCTGGGGAATTAGCCTAGCCGTGCCGGTGCAGACGAATCAAAAATGGGTCCGAGACCAACGGAGCATAGTCTAAGCAAGAGCCAGCCAGATTAAAGCTGGAACGGAAGATTTAAGGACCGTAGCTGTTTACCTAGGATATAGCGGTAAGGTTGATTAATTGAACTTTAAGTACAGGACGTTTACTATTGAGATAGTCTTTAATCTATAAAGATAGTTTCAGTGGTTAATTGCGTTATTTATAGGTAATACGTGTTGCGTCTTCTCATTTTTGATCCTCCTCCTCTTAGATTAATATGGTGTCGTATTGTGTTTAAGCTAAGATCTTAATAAACAGATTTTAGTGTGAATGAATTTAGTAGTTCTTCGTTACTTTCTACAGACATAAGTCGCCTGAATAAAGGGAGAGAGGGTATCCCCAGGGTTAGAGACCCCACAATGAGATCTCGGACAATTATGTCCTTTCAACAGTCTAAAATGAGCTAGACTTTCTAAGAGCTTCAGAGACCCAGGAAGAGTTCTCGTTCAAAATTGTCCATCTCTTGACTTTTGAAATCTCTGCAGCTTCCAGTTTAAAATTATATTTGAAGATCATATTAGTAAAAAGTCTCAAAGAATGAGGAGTCGAAATTTTTGTGGGTTTTTTGATTTTGAAAGCTGCTTTCTTAGCAAGAAAGTCAGCGTTTATTCCCAGCGATGTCATAATGAGCCACTACTCATTGGGAAATTTAAAGGGTTTAAAGAATATATTATTCACAGAGGACATACTTGTTTAAGTAAGATTTGATTTGAGATACCGAGAACTCGATTAACCTAGTATTTTTCGAGGGGTTTGCTCTTTTTTGGTAAATGCAGTGAGGACCCCAGGAACACCACTGACACTTCTTGTTTTCGATCCTTCTTGCCATTTCATTACTATTTTTTCTTCCTTTATTACATTTGTTGAGTTTTACTTTGAACTCATATCAAATTTGCAATCTCTGTGGGTATATTTTATTTAAAAGGGATAATACTATTATTCGTTAAAAATGATTAGGAGGGGGAACAAAAATATCTTCAAAAGTTTAATTTTTGTTCTTAATGGTAGAAATTTTTTCTGTTTAATAGAATATCTTAGAAAAATATATTGATGGTAGAACGGAAGATTTTCATGATAAGATTAATGATAAAACATGTCATATATTGTGAATTTTAGTTGCAACGCGTGGCTTATATTAACTGCAAGTAACTAAAATTATATTAACACATTCTTCCCCAAGAGATTAATTTTTATTTTTAACTTTGGAGAGGGGGTACACCCTTTCCACCTAACGGTGGACCAACCCCCATTTTATAAACTATACAGCTGTTCATACTCATTGCTCAAATTGTAAAAATGTAATTTACATGTATTATGCGGTTCTAATATTTTCAACCAATCTTTTCTTTAAAAATTTCTGTCTTTCGTACACTTTCTTCATTTACTCTTTTTTCTGCAAAATTCGTTCTTGGTGCTCAGGTACATTCAACTTTTTACGACCAATTTTTAATAACTATACCTTATGTATGAATAAATTTATTACAACACACAAGAAAAAATTTATATATATATAGTGACATATGGAGGAATATAATTTTTAATTAATATTCGTACTAATCAATGAATGCAATCTTTGAAATCAAGAGTTATGAGTATCTCAGCCTCAATTATTAGAAATTTTCGTAATTTAAAATTTTATACTCAATTAAACATAGTAACTGAAAAAGTCTAATTATAATCTAATACATTTTCGACATTTATACAAATATCTGATTTTTATTTTCCGAATAAAAAAATAGAATTATATTCTAAAAACAACCAAGTATTGATTTTTTAAAAAAATTCAATTTATGATTAATTATTAATTTCCATAGCCTTAAATAATGCCAGTTAAATCTTTTGAAACCTGGTCTGAGACTTACGGTGGAGGGGGGGTTGGAAAGAGGGATCATCATCTGCATCATTTACCCATAATTCAAAATTATGAAATAGGTCTTCATATGTCCTTCAGCTAATCAATCGAGCAAGAGCAATCAATTCAAAATACTAACGTAAAACGTAAAAATTTAATGCTGACCTTGACACCGTTATTTCTCTGCGTATGTATATTCCCATACATATGTGTTACTAGAAGACCTCGAAATTTCATTCAGAAATTTGTTCATTAAAATGGATTGATTCCCTTTGGAATTTGTTTCACAGAACTCAACGATACACCATCCCATCTGAACGTCACTAAGTTATAGAACTTTTCACAGCTTCAAATCGAAGGATCTGAAATGAATGCTTGGGGAATCGGAAATGTCCAGAATTCATTCCCTTGATGCCAGTGATAAGAAAGAACGGTCTATACTTAAGAATGAAGGGGAATCTCGAAATGATTGAGAATGCACTATTCAATGGCTATTGAAGTCACCAGGCAAATTGAAAATAGGAAGTTTGATTGACGATTGGGAGAGTGATAGGAAGTCTTTCGGAAAAGTGGTCTACTATGTGATGTGCAAGAATCGATATCGGAGAGATTCGATATTACCCTCGGGAGCTAATGGTATATATTTTGATATAGTAAGGAATTAATAAGTTAAGGGTTTGTAACTAAATTGCTACGAAATATAAGGCTTAGTGGGGCGTGGAAACTTCCTATTTTGAAAAATGCTATAAAGCACACTACATAATTCATTTGACTTTATTGTTGTTTTCCGCCTACCACACAACATTGGAACTTCGAATTTACAGAGTTTTAAACACAAAGTTTGGTACATGTCGCCTTCCATTATTAATATACTGATGCAGTCAATTTCGCAAACTTTGAGTCACCTTTTCAAACATATCGACAGGGATATTGTCAATTTCGGTTTGGATGTATTTCTGTAGGTCTTTTAGAGTCTTGGAGCGATCTTTATAAACTAGGGACTTGAGATAAGCCCGTAGAACGTAATCAGGAAGGGGATAAATCCGGTGAGCGCGTAGGCCAGTTTAATATCCTCTCAGGGAAATCAGTCATTTAGGGAATGCCTCAAATGACTGATTCCTTCAAACCCCTATGGAAACACTGCATGTGTGGTATGTGACCCCATTTTGTTGTAACGACATGTTGTCAAGATCTCTTTCTTGGATACCGGGTTAGAAGTGTTGGATCATTGTCACATATCAGTCTGAACTGACACACAAACTCGTTCCACATTTTCAGGTGTTCTTATTGTCTTCGGAGTTCCTTTTCTTTCTTTGAAGACATTTTCCGTAGCTCGAAAGGTATCCACCCGCATTAAAACACATTTACGATCAGGAACACGACCTCGAAGAGGAATATCGAAGTGACGAAGAAAGCCGCGTTGCTCTGCAATCACCAAGCAGATGTAGGAAAAATACGCCCTCACGGCAAAAGCGCGCTGATACTTCGACCACAACATGTATGAGACTGAGACGGGCGTGAACACAAATATCCCATTCCACCCCTTCCTTTAAACCCTTCCCCACGCTCCTCCCCCTCTACGAACATCACTGCATGTTCAAAACAGGAAGTCCCCCCCCTGAATGATTCCAACTTTATATTATATACAGGGTTATTCATAATTCCCTCTCAAATTTCGAAGCACTATAGTAAAAAAACTAAATCTAGCACAGAAAAAAAAATTTAAAACATAGAGAAACATTTCGAGTTTTTTTCTGTATACCTTAACAGTGTTCTATGTGTGAAACCTTGGTTACACAGAATACATCAATGCGATAGTCCTGTTCCTGCTACACTCTACTAAACATGGTACTATCAACGTTATTGAAAGCCCGTATTATCCTTTTATACAGTTCTGGTACATCAGGTGCCAATGGGTTTATTAAAACTTAGTCATATGTAAAACTCCCAGTTTTCGGATAACACAAATAATGTGGAAATGAAAACACGTGCCGCCAATAACGTTGATAGTACGGTGTTGAGTAGACTGTGGCAGGGACTGGACTGTTGCATTGATGTATGACGTGTAACCAAGGTTTCACACATAGTACACTTATAAAGTATGTAAATAAAACTTGATATGTATATCTATTCTATTCCTTCAAATGTTCTTTTGTGCTATATTCGTCTTAGTGTTTCTTACTACAGCGCTGCGAAAACCGAAATGGAATTATGAGTAACCCGTATTTATAAGGTTAAATTTTCAAATCGTTATGGCCTATTATATAAAAGAGGGTCACCAATTCAAATATTGTGGCTGCAGACTACATTTGATGTGAAATCTGAGTCGAATTCGAGTTTTTGTGATATCAAAGGCAGTCCTGTTGAATAATGAAGGCTGTGCAGGCGAAATACAGATGAGCTTCAAAATCTACTTTTAACGACCTGTAAAAACATAATGACTCAATATAAATGTTTATTTCTTATCAATTGATCATGACTTAGGGCCCTAGTACCTTATTGGATAAGTCACAAATTTCTCGCCAGTCATTTTAATCTAATTGCACTCATACACATCAGGGATCATATAATTGATTATTGCGAGTTACTATACGTTTGATTTCAAATGCCTCACTAGGCATGGTATATAGCATAAAGTGTACGATATGAATAGAAGTTCCTCATCCATCAGAGTTGATCATAATCCAAATATTTTATAAACTGACGGCAAAACTCGTGGGTTTCTTATCAAGGATAGTCAACAAAAATTTGGTTCTGGCTGAGAGTTGTCTTCTTCTTCAGCTGCGAGTGGCGGTTCGCTACATCTTTACTGAAAAATAAACTCCTTTTACAATATATTTTAAATGTATAATTTTCAAATTAAAAGAACTATAAGTAGAACAGTTGTTTTTTTAATTTATACTACTAGTTCTCTTCTCTTCCTATATATATATATATATATATATATATATATATATATATATATAATATTCAAATTTATAACAATCGTTTATAAAATACTTTCTATTCATCCATTTAAGTTCAAATACCTTTTTTAAACTTGTAGTGGATGACACTTAATAAAAATACAGTTTTTTCAAATATTAATTCATTAAGTTACAAAGATAAATGGATAGTAACAAACAAAATTAACAGTCCAACAACATATATAGAAATGAAAATCGTTCGTTGTGTCTCTGTATCGCAATGGATAGCGCGTTGGACTTCTAATCCAAGTTCGTGGTTTCGAATCCCACCTGGGATAGACTAATTTCTGAGAAAGTATTTTATTAGAATACTTAAATTTAATGATTGAATAAATAATAACAACCAAAAAATAATAATCCAACACCATATATAGGAAGAAAAATGGAAAATTGCAAGGGAAATCGCTTTCTATTTTGCCAATTAATATTGTGATTCTTTTATATGTAAATACATATTCATATTAATTGTAATTATTTATTAAAATTAACTACAAAAATTTTCTTTGCTGATCTATATAGGAATTGATTAATTTTTTATTTATTATTTGTTTTTTATTATGTTATAATATATAAGATTTTAAGACATTGCGTGATTCTCAAGTAAACAAGTAATATAAAAAAAAAACCTTTTTAATTATTTCTTACTTAGATCAACAACAAAAAAATTATTTTAGCTACTATTTATTAAATAGTAAGAATTAATATAAATATGTATATACATATGACAGAATCACAACATTAAGTGGTAATTAATTTTTATTAATTATCATTAAGGTATCGTATTGCTATCCAAAACAATCGTGTACATAAAATTTCGGTTCAACTTAATGCATTAAAACGAGAGAAAAAACACGTTTCAAGTTTTGACTTACAAGTCGCCAAAATCGTCGCTAAATCGCCAAAAAAGATGCCAACGTTGCTGTATTTGTAAGTCTTTAAATAATTAGTTTTAATCAATTATTTTTTATTAATTATAATTAAATTACTGTATTGTCATCCAAAATAATCATGTATATAAAATTTCAGCTCAATTGAGCGCTTTAAGATGTGCTTTATTAACGATTGAAAATCCCACCAAGATAAATAAATATATAGAGTGTGAGTTATAATAGTATGAATTGAAAAAAAGAGAATTTTATGTTAGTAAATTAATAAATCGAATTTCATTACAAAAATTAATGTTGTGAACCGAAAATTTCATGAAACTTACATAGTTTAATTATACTATTTTAATATTATTAATTTAGTTATTCAGTTAAACACTTTTTCATTGAATCGGTTTTTTTTATGCATAAATTCAGGAGATTTTGAATAAATTTTCAGTAAACCGAAGTATTGTCATTATCAAACTTCAAAGCAGAATAAATAAAAACACCATTTTATTGAAATTATGCTATTGTCAGCCTTTTATGTAGCTCGAAAACTTTTGGAAATTCTTATCATTATCTTTCGAGTAGACATAGCTCGAAGCGAAATGTAATTAATTGGGGATTTGAGTATTCTCTTTTGGAGAATTCCTTTCAAACGGGATCATTAAAAGCTTCGAAAGAAAACATCACTTAAAATAAAACTTATTTCCTAAAATTTTGATACGATGGTCAGTCTTTATTAATGTGAACGATAAAATTAAAGTTAGTTTTGTAGTAGATTTCTTTTATTGTAGCCTTGAGGTAAATGGAAGGATTTTATTCATTATGAAAATCTTTCCAAGCTTTGATAACAAGTTTTCCTTTCTTTAAATTGGATTTAAAGAACATAAGTATTGTGGCTCGTACAGATGTTAACTTTTCCCAGAGAAGTTCTTAAAAGTTAATGAACTTATAAACAAAAATTTATGCAAACACATTTTCCCATCATTAGAATTATTTAAATGATTGCTGTGTGTAGAATATGGTAAATGATTCTGTACTGACATTTATTGGGTAACGTAAGAAATCTAATAAAGTTTTACCCATTAATTATTTACGCAATTTTATACTGAACTGCATCAACGTAAATGATATTAAAAAAAATTCTCGATGACACCAAATAATTGTCAGCTACATTTACGAATTTTTTGATTTATGAATATGGATAATTTTACAGGAACAATATATAAAGTTATTTCATTAAAAATCATTATAAGCCTGTGACGGATCTATCCGCGTACTTCCATTAATCCTCTATCAAGTCGTGTGTATTCACACCCAACCCTCTGAAAAAGAAAACCTGATTTTTCAAATTAGATCTAATATATATATATATATATATATATATATATATATATATATATATATATATATATATATATATATATATATATAATCTAGGTCAGCGTTTCTCAAACTGTGGGGCGGGCCCCCCTTGGGGGAGTGACAAATCTACGAGGGGGTAGGGGGTGCGAGCATATTGAAAAGTTGAAAACAAAACATTATTTAAAGATTATTAAATTTTTAATTTACTGAAAGTAAGGAAACAAAAAACATTCTGACTTAGCAAAAAATAAAATACACATTTTTACACTTATAAATGCAACAGGTGTTACAGAATGTATTTTATAATTAATTTAACAATACTAAGTAGTTAAGAACAAGTTTAATGATTACCAGTGACCTCATGGGATTGCCATATATAAAATTATTTAGAGAAATTAACACATTTTCATAATTTGTACGGTTTATAAATAATTCCTTAACTACTGAATAAAATTATGCTATTTGCTTCCCAATGCCAATCGTTTTCCACGTAGGTGCACATATGTGATGTATTGGGGGGGAATAAAGAAACAAAAATAATATCTGAAATAAGTAATCCTTTGCAAACATTGTAAAGGTCCCTTTACTGCATTCCAAAGCCTTCGGAATAATTTTATGGATTGCAGTGCACAGAAAATATCGTACTGCGGAAAGACGTATACATACCTCCGGGTAACGCTTTGGACGAACAAGACGTTTTACGCCGGTGGCATTTAAGAGGTTAGAGTCGTATCGTAGTTTAAGCACCAAAGTAGAGTATTATTGGATTCAATATATTGTTATTGTATAAGGAGGACTCGATGAAAATTATGTTACAATATTTTTTTTTATTGAAAACAATTATAAAATCCCCGTGCACCACAAAGTATCACACGGGGCTTACAGAAGTAAGTATTAAACTCACATTCAAACGAAATAAACAATTAAAAAAAATGAAGTTAAGAAGGATTACAAACAGTTACAACAAATTTACAGAAATTTTTGAAAGCACTTCTGGTGGAAAGAAGTTGGTGAAAATTCGGTGGCCAATTAATGTTGAGTCTCTTGAACGCCAGTCTTATGATCTTTCTCTCTCTGACATACTTGGAACACAGAAGGATTACATGTTCTACATTTTCCTCGCCACCAATATTACAGTCACAGAAAGATGAAGGAGCTAAATTAAATTTGTTCAGGTAGCTTTTGAAATTACCATGACCAGTGAGAAATTGGGTTAATTTGTAGTTAGTGTAAAAATGATGACATGATAGTCTCTTATTAATGGTGGGAAAAAATTTCTTTGTTATGCTCCCCTTATTAGAAATGAGATATTCTTGGTTCCAAGACTTCACCATTCTTTCTTTCGTGATCTTCTTGTAAAATGATTTAGGAATATTAACGTCAATGTAAATTTTGCGGTTGGTTGCAGCTTTTGCAAGCCAATCGGCTCGCTCATTTCCAAGAACGCCCATGTGTCCGCGAACAAATGCAAAATCTATTGAGATGTTTTTATCTTTAAAGTTGCTTTTGGATCTCGACGATTATATTGTTAGATGAAGAAATACATTTTTCAGAGAATCCAAGGAGGAAAGAGAGTCAGTACAGATGAGATATTCTGAGATGACACTATTTTGCTCAGTGATCCATTTAACGGCGAAATTTAAACATGTTACAATATTGGGTCGTGAACATTGAAAACTTGAGAAGCACGGGACTAGGGATCCTAGCTAGAGAGACGAGAGAGAGAGAAAGTGAGAAGATAGGACATATATATTGCTACTGATCAGGTATTATTCTAGTTTATAGTCTTACTTCAAATATTGAATAGGTGAAAGGATTAAAGTGATGATTGGTTACTAATTATAGTTTCAGATAATCGGGATAGTAAATTTGATCCGGGAATAAGAGGATCGATAATTATAGTCTTCTCATAATTCGTGCATCTTACTGTTAATTCACATATTACTTAGAACAGAGCTTCTCAAACTTTCAATATGTGCGACCCACTATTCAATCATCATTTTCATCGCGCCCCTTCTATACAACTTAAACATCTTATGCTCCACCGACGTATATAAACATCTCGCTCAGCCAAAGCATTAATTTTCTGGACGTATACATACGTCTTACCGAAGTACGATCTTTTCTGTGCAGTGTTATCCATAAAATTATTCCGAGGGCTTTGGAATGCAATAAAAGAAACTTGACAGTGTTTGCGAAGGATTTACTTATTTCAGAGGATTTTTGCAGATTTATTTATTTATTCCTCCCAAAAAACATCAAAATACGTGCACCTTCGAGGAAAAGGGTGGCATTGGGGAGCAAATCGCGTAACTTTAAATGTGCAGTTAAGGAATCAATTATAAGCCGTACAAATTATCAAGATCAGTGTTAATACAAGCCCATGGGGTCACTGATAATTATCAAACTTGTTCTTAACTTAGTATTGTTAAATTAATAATAAAGTATACATTGTACGGTACTGATACACTTATAAGTGTATTATATCAGTGTAATTGTGTATTCTATATTTTATTATATCAGGAAGTATTTTGTTTGTTTACTTTCAGTAAATTAATAATTTTTTGAATAACCTTTTGTTTTCGACTCTTCAATGTACTCGCGCTCCCTTGTAAAGTTACCACGCCCCCAAGGGGGCACGCCCCACAGTTTGAGAAACGTTGGCTTAGAATTTAGAACATCTCTTCTCTTTGAAATTACTTAAAATGAGTTGGTAAATTGTTTGATCAATAAATAGATTAATTTTGAATATATCTAATGCTGCTTCCCTTCCTCCCACATCTCTAGGTGGCCAATAGAGCGGATCAATTGCCTCACAAGCCAGTGCTTCTCAAACTTTCAGTATTTGCGACCCAATTTACTGTCATAATTTTCATCGCGCCCCCTCATACAACAGCTTTGTATTGAATTCAAAACTACAATTCGAATTTAATTATAAACTGCACAAACTATTAGGATACCGTAAAATCCGACTTATAACGCGCAACGCAGTATAAAGGGCATCCATGCTTTCAAGCTGCAATTTTTAGTATTCAGGTTTATTCGCTGTATAACGCTCACCCGTTTGCTACGAAGAAACCTGAAATGTACGTGTGCAATGCTTTTATGGTTTTAAATCATTTATATTCGAGGTATTATTCCAATCTTAAGAAAAAAAATCATATATTTCTAGTTTTACAAACCTTTAAGTTCATAAGGAATGTCATTTATTTTAAATAAACAGTATTTATATCTATGTAGGAGTCTAAGTTATTTTTATGCTTATTTTTTTATATTTAAAGCTATCACTTTTATACTTGGCGTATAACGCGCACCCGTAAATTTCAACCTTAATTTTTGTATTCAAAGTGCGTGTTATACACCGGATTTTAAGCTAAGTAGAATTTTTTTCCGATATCATTTTGTATATGATAATCCCATTTATAAGTCAATAGTAATTACTTAAATTAATTTTAATTTAGTATTGATAAATTAATTATCAAGTACTTTTTATGCCGTACTGATACTTTTATGAGTATCTTGCATCAGTGAGAATATTTATTTCAGTATTTATTATGTCAGAATATATTTTGTTTTGCTCCCCCTCCCCCCTTTCAGTAAATTGATAATTATTTTAAATATTTTATGTTCAAATTTTCGATATGCTCGCACTATAATTCTGCTATAAGCATTTTTAAAAAAATGAATGTTTCTAAAGTAAATATTTCATAATCAAATTTGAAACTAAAATTATTTTGAATTTAGTTTCTTAATATACGTTGTACAACTTTTTTGCTGTAATTATATTATATCTTTAATTAAACATATTTTACATCGTTTGTAAATCTCTTGTATGTCCCGTGAATTTGGGCGATCACTGGTTTTCCATAGTGTTCCATATATATATATATATATATATATATATATATATATATAAAAAAGAAATATGTATTATATATCAAAAATAAGAAATAATAGATAAAGAACATAATAAGAAATAGCATAATAAAAATATAAAACCTGAACATGAAGAACAAAATTATAGAGAAAAAAAAAGAAACTACAAAAAAGAAGAACCTAACGAGTCAGAAAGCAATTTCGGACTTAGGACCGAATAAGTGGGGTTAAACTAGTTTGAAGGCGCCAACCTTCCCCCTTTGCAACTCGGTAGGAAAAACAAATAAAATAAACAAAATTTCAGAGTTTGGATAACTCAGAGAGTATGAAAAACCCACTCGTTACTATTATGTAACAAACGCTCCCAAACTCTTAATGCAGAAAAAATCACAAAATAATTACGTTAGAAAAGTAGAAAAATGCTAAAACAATTACATAAGAAAAGTATCTTTCAAGAAATAATTTAACAAAATTTATTTACTCACAGAGCTTTTACGAGGAGAATCAAGCGTCTTGACATTAATGAAAATCGATTATTCACCAAGTTAAAAAATTCGAAAATACATAAACACATCTTTTGAGCTGACTTTTAAACCAGCCAGCAAAGACAGGTATAAAAAAAGACAACAAAAAAATACGGTAGAATTTGAATTGGTTGATTGTCAAAAATGTAAATTTGCTAAGCTCTAATTTGGTTGGTTGTCAACAATGTGTAAGATGTTCAAGATGTGTGTGGAAAAAATGTAAACTGTGATATGAGTGTTTTGATATAATCTTTACAGCAAGACCACTAACATGCTGACTTTGAAATCCTATTGTTGTGTGGTGGTTTTGGAATTCGAAGTAGCAAGACGGTTAATGTATTTGTGATGAATATAAGTTCTTAAGAAATTAAAAGGGTATTCATGATCTAAACAACATTGAAAAAATTGTTTTATATTATTGTATTTATCTATTTTGTGGGTAGTTAAGTTATCATTTCTAAATAAAAAATTCAAAATGATATTTCTGTAAATTGATATATGCAAATTACTATACCATACGGGAATTTTAATTATATGGAACTTAAACGAATCTATTTTGTCAAAAATGTTACTGACTACATTATTGTTAATAAGATGCAAGTCTAAATCCAAGAATTCCACCATATTAGAGTTGAAGTTAGTTTTAAGGAGCGTGAGATAATCAGGGTAGAACGTAATATTTGGTTTGTATTCACTATTTTTACCAAAAATTATTATATCATCTATATAACGATAAATTAAGTAAGAATCATTTACAACATGATCTATTTCAAAAAATATAAATATAGGTTCGCTAAACAATTACTAGCTGGACCACCCTGAGGTAATCCTTTGATTTGTTTATAAAGATTCTGATCAAATGCAATGAAATTTTCTTTTAATACGAGGTTAACAAGAATATCAAATTTTTTCTTTTTTCATTGAAGTATATAATTCATATTTATCATACATTAACTGGTAGAACCTTAATCATATCGTCAATATCTATAGAATTAAAAGGTCCTCGAAATCAAAGCCATGCATGGAAAAAATTAACATATCCTTAGTAACTCTAGCAATCTCTAAGCTATTTTTAATTATTGCCGTGTTTTGTAAATTATCAATTAGATTTTGAAGAAGAGATTGTAAGATCTTCCCAGACCTCGTGATATATGTATTGTATCTATTAGTGATACTACGGAATTTTATAGGGCTTTTATGAAATTTTGGTCTTAAAAAAATACTTGGATATTTAATATTATTTAGATGTGTGAATATTCAGTCTTTTGTTCAAAGCTAAAAGACGATTATCATCTTCTATATTAATGTGAATTAATTTTTGAAATCAATTATTATTTAAAATGTGGTTACATAATAATTTACTGTAAAAGTATTTACAAATTTTGGCATAATTAGCAGAGACCATATCAACATATGTAATCACGAAGTCATTTTGGATATTTTCTATTGATGATTTAAGATCTTTATACATAATTTCATTTTCAACAGTGAAATCTAATTCCCGAATTTCTCTTGCTACATAAGATCTAAATTGATTGAATGCTTCAATCGGCATTCCGTATTTAATTGCAATTTTAAGGTAGAATTTATCTAAATCTTTTATGATTTGTTTCATAACGTTAGATTTATTTTTTGTGATCATCAGTCTAAAACCGGTACCTTTTTCCATAAATTTTCTTAACAAATCATCTTTCACGATGCTAAGGTCTCCTGTGACAACGTGCTGATGATAATCATCAATATAGTCTCGATATAGATTGCATTTGCATGATTCTAAACTTAGGAGCTCCGATATATATATATATATATATATATATATATATATATATATATATATATATATATATATATATATATATATATATATATATATATATATATATATATATATATATATATATATATATATATATATATATATATACCGGGTGTCCATTATTTAACTTGAAATTTGCCAGTAGTCTGTATCAAAAACTATTCAGTGCAATTGCATGAACATTTGGTAATGGCAGAATGGAATTTTATCGAGGTAAAAAAACAACGAGTTTCAAAAACCATGCCTAGATGGCTTATCATAGCTTTATAGAGAACATATAAATAATCCACAAAAACTTACAAAACATGCTCGATATGCGGTCCACCATTGTATGCTACCATCTGGAAGTGTAAAATCGCATGTTCAACTGTTGAAAGCAGCATGAATTGGGGAATGTTATGCACATGATATTCTATGCCTTTTTTTACGAACAGATAGAGATGGGATGGGATAGCGGTAGACCTTGGTCTTGAGTTATCTCCGCAGTCAAAAGTAGCTCAGATTCAAGTCGGGGGATCCAGAAGGCCAAGCTGTAGGGAAATGTCGGCTGATAATTTTCCCTCACGGAAATGGCGCCGGAGCACTTGTTTCACACAACGGGCGATGTGTGTGGAGGAGCACCAACCTGCAAACATCCTCTGTGTCTGTACATATAACCTTGCCTGAAAAGACTAAATAACAGATTGCTCTAACAATGAAGCGTATCGTTCACCGCGGTGCATGTAACAAGCCCGGAGGCGCTATACTTTTCGAAAAAAAACGGACTGACAATGAAGGTTGCATTAAAGAGGCAACAAACCTTTACATGCGAAGAGTGTCATTGAATTTGTATGAATTGATGTGGGTTTGTAGCAGCTCAAATACGGCAATTGAGTGTGTTAACTACACCTTCCAAATGAAAGTGAGCCCCATCGTTCCACAAAATGTGTCATGGACATTCATCCTGGACTCAACTCGTGCAAGAAACCGCAACGCAAAAGTTTGTCGACTATCCAGATCATTTGGTAAGAGCTACTGCATTAGAGACAGTTTATAGGAGTAGTATATCGTTAGACCTTTCGAGGAATTTTATGAACCATGGAACGAGGTTGGTACACAAATGCTACAAAATGCCGAACACTAGTGCTGCCGATGACTTGCGATTTGTCGTCGTTTACTTGCGTCGCTACGTCATCCAATACCTGTGCTGCAACACACTTTCGTCCCCTTACTGTCTGAATCCTCAATGTTCTCGTTGCTTCAAATTTCCTCATCATGCTTGTTAGTCTGTGACTACTGAAGGAAATTTTTCGTAACCGCTTCACAGATCAAAATTTCTGCAAAGCTTTGGTAGTAGAATCTACGTTTTGGTAAAACAATTTCACCAATAAAGAGCATTCCTCGAGTGTCAACGCCATCTTCTTTGACTTGGAAACAAGTATGACTGCGGTTTGCCTCTTCCATCTTTATATCCCGTGGATTGCTGCGCGTGCAAAGAATTACTATGGTTACGACATTTACATATGTCAATAGTCTACAATGCACAACGCCACCTAGTAGTGTTTTTTGGAATTCATTTTTTTCCTTGATAAAGTTCTCCCAATTTCATTCTGATATTACCTAATTTTCGTGCAATTCTGCTGCTTAGATTTTGCTACAGACTGCTTGCAAACCTCAAGTTTAATTATGGACGCAAGCTGTATATCTATCTATATATATATTTAAATATATAAAAATCAATTAAAAATTGAAATTATATGAATTTTGTAATACTAAATCTCATTTCAAAATATTAATGGCGAATACATAAAGTAAAATACCAACCTTTTCCAACAAAATAAAAAATTTTATAAAATAAAAATTTATAAAATATCCAAGTACAACCTCGGACATAGGACCGATAAGTAAGGTTAAACTATTTTGATACACACATGCATGTGCGTATGTTCAGATCAGTTCAGTTCTGGTTTTGTGGGATATGAAGCAACAAAGGTTATTATCCCCTAAAAGACTAAAGAATTAATAAATTAGTAGATATCAAAATATTTCACTTTCTGGACAACAAATCTGAATGTTAATCTATTTGACATAGCTTTCTCCAATAACGTATGTATGTGTGCATATATAAATAATGCATACAAATGTGTTTATACTTTATTTCTGATACATAATATGTTGAGAAAACCATATGAAAATAAAGGCTTCTTTGCTCTAATTTTTTGATGATTGTCAGATATAAATAAAGGTATAAAAATTTAAAAGAATAGTGGGATTTCATGAAATACATACAAGAGAGTATAAAGTTTGATGTAATCTAAACTGTAGAACCTTTTTTGAAAGATTGCTCCATTTACTTTCTTCTTGCATTTTACTAATTATCGTTACCCATGCAGATCACATCTTCGATCCCCAAAACACCCCTTGAACACGAATTCCATCTGTGGCCCCATTCAAAAATCCTGTTTTTCAGAGGAATCGTTTGGCCTTTGTTGGGCACGTATACTCTAAGAGTAACATTCATACGAAGCTCAACGATGTTTTGATTTAGAATATTTCTGAGAATAGTTCAATCGGAAATAAAGAAAAAGTGGGTCAAAAACTCCTACATTCGAAACAAGAATTATTTTAACGTATTGTTTTCAGTCTTTATTAATAGTCTAGACAGAAATTCCACAGCCATTGGAATCTAATCAGATTTATTCATTTGTCTTCTAATATTTCAAAGCCAAACAGTGGCCAATACCCTCGTTATATTCATATGTATTCAGAGTGTTCAATTTACAATTAATTGTTTGGTAATGCTTTTTTGCAAAATTACTCAATTTAATTAATTGATTGAAAATCTTTGGTACTGCAGGGGATATTTAAATTTAGTGGTTTCATGAATAATTTAAAGGCATGAATTTTTCCCTGTGTACTTTCACCTTTATTTTAAAGGTCCCTTATATTGTCTTATGAAAATATCAAGAGTAGGTTTCTTGATGATATCGTATATTATGCGGAATTTATCGCCTAAGGTGATAAAATCGTCAATCTGGTAACCCTGTTCACAAATCGTACATGGTAATCAATCTTATTTTCTAAATTCACGCTCGAAATTGAACTTCACTAGCAGAAGCCAATATTCCCACAAGAAAAGAACTACTGTAGGGAAACTAACACACGTGGAATGTTTCAGTATAAAATAGAATACAATAATTTATAATCGTTTGCTCAGTATCATTCAATTGTAAATTTTAGTCACATTCGATTTTAAATTTAAAAATTTTCTTAGATTTGCTTCAAAAAATGGATTTCATTAACAATCATACTAATAACAACCATGAAACCCAAATAAGAATATCTTTGGATCTCATGTCTCAATTTCAACAAAATTTTCATTAAAGATTAAGCAAAACAAATCATAATAATTGAAAGTAGCATTATGTGCTGAGAAAAGAATATGATTTAAGCAATTGTGGTCTTTTTACGTACTGACCGTTTTTCTTCAAATATTTAATTATATTTTTAATCTGTCTTACATTATTTCCATGAGATAACAGTTTATATCACAAATGTAAATGCTTTTTTTTCAAAGATAGCTTTAAAAAATTATGTCTTTTAAGATTTCCCTTTATGATATTTCTTGTGTTCTGCTCCAAAAAAGCATCTTCAAAATTCTTACTCGTTTTCTTGTCACAATTAATATTGTATGAATCTGTCACCGCACTTTCGACACATTAACATAGAGTTTGAACGTCAGTGGAAAAGACAATCGATTATCCTATCCTGAGAATCTTTACGAAAAAATAATGCTCCCTTTTTATTGTTTATATCCTGTTAAAAATGTCCCAAGCGAAAAAAAATGAGTTCTCTTCTCTTATATTCTAAAAGTTTAAAGGAGTGTTGTCACGTCACAATGACAAAGTGCTTCTTTTGGAAAAGTAAATTGGACTCAAAAAATAACAACCTCTGTTCAAAACACAGGATGAGGAATTTTAGAGGGTAAAAACCTTCCTTTGGTTTGACATTGTCAATATTCCAGTTTTGAGCAATATCTCAGGATTGCAAAATACTTCCGGGTTATTTTTCGCCATTTTAAGGCTTTTAAGGAGACGAACTTGCAGTTAAACATAAGAACAATGCATTAGCTTCCTTTAATGGCTTGTTTTGAATTTTTACATGGGGCAACTTTTTACGAACCAAATGTTTTGTTAATTTTATCCTTTCTTAAACAAGATTGCTGTAAGTTTCCTTAAATTGTAATTGGAATATCCCGATTGCTTTAGAATTCGT
This sequence comes from Trichonephila clavipes, assembly GCA_019973935.1. Classification (NCBI taxonomy): domain Eukaryota; kingdom Metazoa; phylum Arthropoda; class Arachnida; order Araneae; family Nephilidae; genus Trichonephila; species Trichonephila clavipes. The sequence goes on from BMAU01004507.1 coordinate 210,567, forward strand.
TTTTAAATGGTGCAAAACTCAATCAATAACAAAATGTCAAAGTGTTTCCTTAGTTTCGATAGTAAGTAAGTTTACTTTATATAAATAATTACTAATTTTTGGGTCTTTTCTGTAAAAACTTCAGTCTTTTACGCTCTCTCTAGAGTCTATTCTACATTTCTTATTTTGTATTCTATCATTTAAAAAAAACTACACATGGAACATTAAAGTCTTTTGAATTTAGCTATAAAAAGTGGTTGCAAAATTCGTTTTGTTCTATTATAATATAATGTCCTTTTATCGTAAAGACAAATTTTTCTGTCCAACGAATTTTTTTGTCTGTACGAAGCAGGTTATTGACCATATTATAGTTTTAAATGTAATAAATAAAGACTATATACTGGAAAAATTATATTAAATACAATTTACAATAATTAATATTGTAAATAAACCGTAAACATAATTCACCATTTTGGGTTTCCCTTCTGACTCATAAAATAATACATTAACACTAAAAATTAAGTAGGCATTTTTAGATTATAATTTTTTACAATAAGTTTATGTGTGATAGAAACCGTTATTGTTCTCTTAGAAAAAGAATACTAAGCTTATATATGGCCTAACTATATGTCAGCCAATAATTTGCTTAAGCTATTATCATGGCCTAGCAATAATATATGACATTATTGTTTAACTATGAATTAAAGCAAGCCATATTTTAGATGTGAATTACAAAGATAAAATTATGTGTTCACTCCATTCATGATAATCGATTTCACCATTTCTGTTGTGGCACAGTTCTGTTTCTTGTACCGCTTGTATTGAAATTTATTGCAAATACTTATAAAAGATGGAAACTATATAAGTATTTTAAAAAATCACTAAATTTTTCACGATGTAGAAATAATTTATAGCCACGGTAGCTGAGTAGTCATGACCACGAATGCGTGGCTTGAATTGTAAAGTCACGGGTTCATGTCCTGGTACCCATGTAGAGGGACTCATACATGTTAAACCTGTCACATGACTCTTATGTCCTCATTTTGACGTAGTGTGGAGTGAGTGTACTTCATTAAGTCACACAATAAATCCACACAAGAGCTATTTGCAATGCGCGGTCATCACAATTTTGGACTATGGTCAAGGGACAAGAATGACACCAGAGATGGTACCTCCTTCTACAAATTTCTACATCAAGCCAAGGGGAGGACTTTGAGCCTCCACCGATTTTACGTACATCAGCCACTCTACACGATGGGTCTTCAGTCACACGTGCTCGAACTCATGACTCGCTGATCTCAAGCTCCCAACCAGAACCACTGTGCTACCACGGGCACGGCGTAGTGTGGAACCCTGGGAATTAGGGATTCAGCAAATGTGTGTCATATTCTTGTCAAGAAAAATGGGTCAAGGTTCAAAATTACGAGATCCATCGCCAATAGGCTCGTTCAATTTAAAAAGAGACAATTATAAAAAAAAAATTGAATTGAATTGGCATTAATGTTCAAAACTTTTCTCTACTTTTAAAAAAATGGAAAAAATTATATTGTAGAAGTTAATTAACTGTGATAATTATATAATCAATGTAAGAAGTAGGATTCAAAAATTCCCGGACTATGTATATAACTTCAAAAATATTACCAATTAAACTGCTGAAACACATCCACCTGCGAAATAAGACCCTTGAGCAACAACACACTTTTGCCATCGCTTCTAAAGGTCATCGAAACATGTCTGGTCATTTTAGCCATCTTGTTTAAGGTATCCGACTGCGTTCGAAACCGTGATTATGCAAAAGCGTATAAATGGATAATATTTATGATCGACATTTTCCCTGCCTTCTCTGAAATTTCGATGCACATCAAAAGCTTTCATTCACACTAATGTATCACTGCCTTAAACATGCTTCAACATTTTGTAACTCTGTAGCACTTTTTCCAAAACGAAAATTTGATACTCATTGTCTGCTCAACAAACTCTTTCTTTCTATCGTGGATGACTAAAGGCTTCAGACTACAAAATAAGACGTCGAAGCTAGCTACAAAACACGTGATTTAGGACAAAAGCTTTTTTAGAAAAGAGGAAGAACGCAGAAACACAGAAATGTTACCGTAGTTACTCGATTGCAAAAATATATCACGTTATAGGCTCAGTCCAGCAACTTTTGAATTCTACTTCGTACTAATATCATAATGTAATTTTTTATCAGGCGGTAGGGGTGATAAACAATTTTATCCTGCCGTGATGAAAGATGTCAAAGGTATTGAGACGAATTTATTGTTTTCCGGCCTGTGCATTGTTTCGAATTTTAAGCTTAGTATTTTTCTTGGAATTATAAATATTATAATCTATTCAATATTGCATACATGTGTCTTTTATAAATTGCATGACCTTTTGCACCCAACATAAAAAATCCTATTCTAAATAATTTTAAACTCTCTTTGCGTAAGATAGAATTAAACACAAGACAAATACACCGATTATGTGCTACATGATAAAACTTTCTCATGTATCTTCACATCTTAGCACTCTGCCATTTTCTAAACGCAAGTAAATATCTGTGAATTACGTAACGCTCCAGAAGTTTATTTTTAGCTCTTAAAGGATGAGAGCTGCTCCTTTCTCTGTTAAATATTTCCTCCTAACTTTCTCGCAAGCTATTTTACGACGGATCGTTTAGAAGGATGATAAATTCATTCTTTTCATGAAGAAGAATTCTAATGCTTGAATCGGCAAATTTAAGTCTCTGGGGTTTTGGCGTTGACTTATCTGTACTTTGAATGGGGAAGATTGACTAAGTGTTTGGACCGTGTTCTTGTGGAAAGTTACAATGAAAATGATGAATATAGTTGGGTTTTGGAAGTCACATCTTTTAAGCTGAAGTATATTTTGCTGTACTCGGGGTACCATTTTTATTTGTCAGCAAATATGAAAATCTTTTGCGTAATTTTACAAATCTACTGTAGAGTTAAGTAAGTTACCAACGGATTCGTGATGATTAGAAACATATAAAGGAAACTTGCTTCATGTAAAAGTGGTCAAAATTGTATGAATCAGGAAGATTTTGGTCTATCATTTCAAAAACGCATCGCAGAAATTACTCATTCGCTTTGTAATTTCTTTTACAATGCGTAATACTGTTTGTATTGCCAAAAAATGAATATTTGTAAAAGTTTGATAATATTTATTTTTAAAGCATTCTTTTTAGTTGGAATTATAATAACGATATTTTTGGTAGGATTGTTTTAACTTGAAGTTTTTTTAAAGATCTTCAAAATGCATTTCCTGCTTTTTAAATAGCATTGTTGTTTTTAAAAATCTCCTTTTATACAATCACCAATGTCTAAAAAATTTTGAATGTGTGTTTTGAATATTGCGATGTAGAAAATAGATAATAATTTATTGAAAAGTTATTAAATATCAATAAAAATACTTTCTGAGTGAATATTTTGATTATTGCAAAGCTGAAAACAATAGATAAATTTATAAAATAGTTATCAGTTATACAAAATTGTCTACGGCTGTTACATTTAAATAATTTCAAAATCTTTTTTCATGACATTAGTTTCACATTTTCTTACTATATTTAATAAGCGTTACGATTTGGGTCGAGTCAAGGAATCAATGGAATTACATTTGTAACAAGGTTCTTGAATAAAATTTTTGCTCTGCTTGATACAAATATAAAAGCGTTTTTATTCGAGGATTTGATTAATTGTTATTTTTAAAGAGAATATTATAATAGACAGATAATATAGTTATATAATATATTTTATATAAGATTTAGCCTTGTGGATTGATCAAGTTATAAAAAAGTTCCTATGAAATCCAAAAGACTACTTAAAACAATATAACACAGAGCTGGTTGAGAATATCTTTAGAATATAATGGAACTAAAATATTTTGCTATTTCAATTTTTTTAAAGTTCTCAATAATGAGAATATTGCAATAGAGATATAACATGAGATATCAATATGAGAATATTCAAAATTGCAGAATTTTTTGTGAATAATTTATTCGGTACTTTTAGTAATAAGTGATGGAATAAAATTTTAGTAAATTAATCTTCTTAAGTCTTGTGCTTTTCGAAAGTATCTTTAGAACGAATTTCCCAGATACCATATTACTAAAAATGATTAAATCTTATATAGTAGTGTCTATGGAGTGTAATAAAAGTTGCAAATGTTTTACACACATTACTTTAATAGCGCATAATATTCATCTGATAAATTTCAGGCTAGAATGTAGAAAATTCTATATTTCTGATCCAGTCGTAATTCCTAAAGAAATATAGAGTCATCCCAAAGCTATCATTGATTTGCAAAATGGAGACGTATAATATCATAATGTCTTAACTCTCCTTCAGAGTTAGTGTGTAACATGTTTTGTTATCGGCATTATCTTGTGATTTCTTCAAGACTGCATGAGGTATTCTTCGAGAAAAAAGTTTTTAGAATTAATTTTTTCCGATTAATGTCATTCCAGAACTATCCATTGTATTATTAATGATAAACCTCGCATTTTTGATATCGTAATTGAGTGGCGAAGTAGGTATCGGAGCTGAAAATTCTCACAAAATTTTCGCAATTATTGTATTTCTTTCATTTTCTTTTCATAGAATTATTATATTTAATAAAGGTAATTAAATTTAGTACCGTATAATCTGGCATATAACGCGCACTTTCAATACAAATAATAAGGTCAAAATTTACGGGTGCGTGTTATACCCTGAGTATAAAAATGATAGCTTTTTTTAAAAATAAAGAATAGATGAACATGTAAATTTAGATTTCTACATATATAGTTCGCCTTGTTTAAAGGTTTTAACACATTGTACATTCCAAATGTTCCATTGATGACTTAAATTTGCCTTGAATGGTTTATCGATACACAATGCTAATGGCTGAAATTATGACATTCATCCACTTGGAATAACTGCCAGTGGCGTAGCGTACACCCCCGCAACCGCTACATTGCAGGGAGAGGGCAGGATTCTAGGAACTCCATGGAATCTGAATAAGTCCCAAACCGAAAAACTTTTTTGGATTCTTTAAAACACATGGGTGCTTCTCACCAACCATTTCTTATGCACAATTTTACATCATTTTCGTCCTTCCCCCCTTTCTCGTGTACATAAATAGAACTATTTTGGAAAATAAGCTTTTTATCGGTTTCCTTTTAAAAATAATTATGGGTTGTGTAATATTGTGCTGCTTATTAAGAAGCAGAGCACCCCACGGTGAATGGAGATATTTCGTAACCTATTGTTTTTATGAGAACCGTTTTTGTCGAAAGACAAGATCATTGCGCATGTACATTTCAGGTTCCTTTGTTAACAAGAGAATACGTGTTGATCGCGTCAAATACACCTAATGATTTTTTTTAAAAAAATGGAATTTTAAAGTATATAAGTGCATGTTATACCTCAGGAAATACGGTTTTCAGGAGATAATTTTAAGACAATCGTCATAACAGCGAGTCTGGAATCTGTGACCTCTAACCACAAGATTATTGCCCTTAAAGGTATTCAGCGGCTTTTGACCTTTAAGTCAGACACGAGAAATAAACAGGTGGGAGGTTAATGAATAAATAAATACCAATACAAAACTTTATAAGTAGTTCTCTGCTCAAGAAATACATATGACTGAGAAATTTTGGAAGTTAATGTTTCCATACTTAATGCAATTCAATCAAATGAGCACGAAATATTTCTTGAAGAATTAGCCAAAGTAGAGACGGAAGAATTGAATAGAAACAGGTGTGTTGTTTTCCAATGACTAGGCATAAAGGAATGAATAATTTAAATGCGAGACTGTCGATATTTAGTATATTTCTATATTGAATCATTTGTGCTGTACGAAGCGAAAGATCAAGTTAAATATTAAAAGTACTGTACGAGGTAAAATTCAAAAGATCTCGGACTAAGCCTGAAACCTCAAAAACTTGTACATTAGAGTTGTGACGTCTCACGCGTCTTTTCTTAAACAAGTCATTTGGGTTCTTTGGGCCAGAATTAATGACAACTCTTTTCCAATCAAATCCAAGAAATAAAGTATGAATAAAAGATGCAAATGAGCGGACTTTAAAATGTAGGATCTTAGAGTAACCACGATGCCAATGTAAAGGAATGTTAGACAATTGATGTTGGTTTGTGGCAGTTGATGGTTATTACAGTTCGTGTTTCAAGTTTGAATGAGTTTTGCGTGACGTGGATACATATTATTAGTGCTCGATTAGAAGGAACTCGCCAAGTTGCATACTATTGCATACAAAGACAAGATTGAGCGTTATTCCAAGCTGTAATAAGGTAGGATTGATTATTTAATATTAGAATCGGAGATTAGGCGGTTCACTTATAGATAGTGGTCTGAATTATATTAAGTCTTATTGTGTGTTGCGTATTTCATCATCGTAGATTCTTTCATATTAATTATTATAATTGAAGTTGTTAAAGGTTTAAGTTGAATATCTTAATAAAGTCATATTAAGTTAATGTTTGATCCTAGTTCTTTCGCTAATCCTACACCTCTAGCTCACGCTGATACTTCGAGAGATGTACTTCCAAGGGGAGGAACATCACAGAGTGACTACGATAACATTTCTGTATTACTGAGTTCTTCCTTTTTTCTAAAAAAGGTTTGGTCAAAATCACATGGTCCTGTGGCTCTCCACGGTATCGTGTTTTGTAGTAGTATGCATTTAGTTGTCGGCGATTGCGTTTGTGGAGCAGACAATGAATATCAAATTCTGTGTTCGTTTGAGAAAAAGTGTTTCTGAGAGCTGCAAAATTTTGAAGCATGTAGAAGGATGAAATACATTAGCAGGAACGAACGCTTTTGAGGGACAAAGGCGTTTCAGAGAAGGCAGAGAAGACGACATACGCTCTGGACATCCGCAGACTTCCGTCACCGCTGAAAACATCGAAAAGGTTTCTGCGGCGGTACGTGAGAACAGGCTTCAGACAATAGCAAAGTCAGTTGGCATGTCCTCGGCGACATATCAACGAATAATAAGTACCTCAACATGCATAGGGTGCGTCACACATCTTTCCCTCATGTTAAATGAAGACCAAAATGTACAATGCACTTCAGCAATTTAATCGGTAATATTTTTTTCGCGTTATAGACTCAGACCATGAACTTTTGAATTCAACTACGTATAAATAACGGAGTAGTATATTTTCGTATATTAAAACGTTTAAATAAAGTTAACTTATTTAAGTACTGAGAATTCGTAAATGCGAAAAATTTTTTAGAATGCAAATGTAAAAGGGAAATGAAAACAGGTTTATCAAAAATTTATTGGATGTAGGAAAAGAATTCGTACAACACAAATGAATTTGATTTTCTAAAAATAAAATTGGCCATGCATAGTTTTAAGTTGTTCTTTTCATGCCGAAGGAAATTGTTTTATAATATAAATATTTGATTATACCTAATATGTGGTGCCATTTCAACTCCTCATTTTCATTGACTTTTATTAGGAAATTATGTTGATTCTAATGTTTTAAAAATAATAATGTGTACTTGTCTATATCGTATTTGTTCGATCAGGGGCGGCTTTACGGTTGGACAAACTGGGCCGTGCCCGGGGTGGTGGCAACTTTTAAGGGCGGCACTTGTTACAAATTTGACTTTTTTTTGTTACAAAATATTTGATATATTTTCTAAAATATTATTGGGTATGAATTTGGTATTTCATTTAACGCGTATCTTATTTTTTTATTTTGTACTCTGCATATTTAATGACAGTTTGTGACGAATCTATACGGAACTTTATCACTAACTTTCTGAGCCAACCTTTTTAGGGAAATTTAATTCCCTACCTATTTCCAATCAACTCCAAAAAGCGGACAGGATTCCTTGTTATACAAATTAGATTCAGTATTTAAGTCAAACGAAATAGTAAAGTTAGAGGAGTAGGAGATAGATATTGAAACATAAAGTTATAGTGAATTTGAATTGAAGTTTTATTGTTGGAGATAATTTAATTTCATGAAGAATTGAGAATCCAAGTGGTAAATATAGAATTGCATTTAAAGTCTCATTAAAGTTTTAAGAGTGAGATTAAAGTTATATGTTCAATAAGAACATTATTAAATATAATTCTGGGATCTCTTATCGTGGTAATTTCTGCGTGATCGTTATTTAATAAATTAATTAATTGGATCATTAATTAATTAAGTTAATTTTAAAGGATATTACCTTTAAAACCTCATAATATTAAAAGTAATTGTTAATAAGTCTTTGATTCTATTTGAGAAAGATAACCAAATAAAGAAAGTTATTTATAAAAATGGCTACTGGTTCTTCCTTGATTCATAATTATTCTCGTTTTCAAAGTGAGGTCCTAAGGGACCTTCACAATGGCGCCCAACGTATAAATCCCGAGAATAGAGTCGGATCCAGTTTTAGAATCATTCCGGAACAATATTTTTCGGGAATTGAGAACATAGATGATTTTTTGGAGAATATTGATCATAATCTCGCGTATTATGAGATACCTGCACAACTGGCATGTGCTTACTTGAAGGGTCATCTCAAAGGACGGGCACTCGACTGGTTCGAAGTTCTAGGTTATAGAGTCATTGAAGATAAGACAACAGACTACGCGCACTTAAAACAGGCATTGTCGGAACAATTTCCCGTGGTCAGAAACAGGTCAGAACTAGAAACGCGATTTTATTCCTCATCACAAAGACGAGATCAACAGCCTTCAGACTTTATTTATGAATTGTTGAAAATTCATAAAGTCCTTAAACTAGAAATGTCGGAGGAAAAATTAATAGATCACGTCGTTAGTCGATTAGAACCTCAAATTTTGGATTATGTCGAAGTTAGACATCCACGAAATACTGCCAATCTCCTACAAATCGTTGATAAATACGAAGAACGTTTTATGCATAGACAAATCAGAGGTTCGAGTGAGGGATTTAGAAGTTCAGGCCCTCATGAAGACAATCGTTTTAATACCCGGCATAAACAGGAAAATTGGAGGGAAAACAGAAATAATGAGAGATACGCCAATAATAGCCGACCACAAAGGGAATTTAATCGATTCGAAAACCAAGGTTTCGCAAATCGCAGATTCGAGGGTAGACGCCAAGGTGGACAATCGGATCAACCATTCCACAGTCAAGGCGGTCGACAAAGTGGGTCGAGAAATAATTCATTTCGAGGTCAAAATGAACGAAGTAGAAATTTAAACTTTTAAGCGATCGATGTGAATATGGGGGTAATCGATCGCGGGGTACGGAAAATCCTCCAGTTTGGGATCATCGGCCTATCAGAGTATCCTCTATAAGAATGACCCCAGTCGAATTACCGTATGTCCCTATTCTATTAAATGAAACCTTTATTACAGCACTATGGGACACGGGAGCGGAGAAATCTTTTATTTCGGATGAGGTATACCGCAATTATTTTTCATACCGACCTCGTCAAAAGACGAAAGACAGAGTCGTGATAGCACAGGGAGCCCCGTGCAGTCATTTGGGTAGAGTCGAGTTACATATTAGAATCAGGGAATTTCAGAAACCCTGGGAATTCCATATACTTGATAACATGCAGTATCAGTGCATTTTGGGGATAGATTTTATGAAGGCGTCGCGATTAACATTAGATTTTGATCAGAAATCCTTGATCATTCCCGATCATCTGATCAAACAAACGCCTAAAGAGGAGCAACTCGTTGATATTGATCTCACAGAATCGAAACTTGATGACGAGCAACAGAGGCAATTAAAAGCCTTATTTAATAATTTTAAAGGGTTATTTTCCGATCAACCGGGATTAACGCATGTTGTATATCATGAGATAGATACTGGAGATAAGGGACCGGTAGTGTCGAGACCATACAAGTACGACCGGGTCAAACAAGGCATTATTGATTATCACATAGATAAGATGTTACGGGATGGTACAATTTGTCCTATTAATTCGCCCTATGCATCTCCAGTCGTTCTAACTCGAAAGAAAAATGACCTTCCTCCAGATTCTCCCGAGGCGTATCGTTTCGCGATCTATTATCGGAAACTAAATGGAATTACCAAATATCCTCGATATCCATTACCGGTGATTGATGACTTACTCACCAATATCCCCACACCAACGTTATGTCCACTCTAGATCTCAGAAGTGGCTATTTTCAATTGGCGATTAGTCCAAAGGACATAGAAAAAACAGCGTTTATCACTCGCAATGGCACTTTTGCATTCCTACGCATGCCTTTTGGTCTTTCTGGGGCGGCGCCTAATTTCCAAAGGGCTATCGATATAATTCTCCAACCTGTTATTGGGCGTTTCGTGTCAGTGTACATGGACGATGTTATTATAACATCTCCATCGTTCAAAGACCATCTTGATCATTTAACTCGGGTTTTTACCTTATTACGAGACGCAGGGCTAACGTTAAATAAGGAAAAATGTCACTTCGCTCGTGACAAACTCAAATATTTAGGCCTGATTATTAGTAAAGAAGGAATCGAAACTGACAATAAGAAAATTCGGGCAATTACGGAAATGAAACCTCCCAAAAATAATAGAGAAGTGTCAAAATTTTTAGGGATGACGGGTTGGTACCAAAAATTTATTCCGCGATACGCAGATATATGCGAACCATTGTACCAATTAAAAAAAAGGGGGGCGAAGTTTAAATGGTCGGGAGAAGCACAGGATTCTTTTGATCAGATCAAACACACACTAACGGAGGCACCGATTTTGCAATTACCAAATTTTTCTGAACAGTTCAATTTATTCACTGATGCTAGTGGGGTCGGAATTGGTGCTGTGCTTCAACAAAATCAAAAACCTATTGCTTTCGCGTCTCGAACCCTTAATAAAGCAGAACGTAATTATACGGTTACCGAAAGAGAATGTTTGGCGGTAATTTGGGCTCTAAATAAGTTTAAAACTTATTTTGGACCCCTACCTGTGAAAGTGATTACAGATCACGCAGCGTTAACGAAGTTAACCAATGGTAAGAATTTATCAAGTAGGATGATCCGATGGGCATTGAAATTGTCAGAGTTTAACATAGAAGGGGAGCACAGACCTGGTGTTCAAAACGTGGTCGCAGATCTTTTATCAAGAAATCCAGTAGACAGTGTCGAGGGGTCGCAAATTTCGTACGCAGCTCTTAGAGCCCTCGCAATAAATTCCCGTGAACAATTCATTAAGGAACAGAGGGAAGATCCTGAATTAGGACATATTTATCGATACTTAGAAAACCCTGATGACGGTTCTGTTAATGCGACGGTATGCGAGAGTTGGTCCCAGGACTTCAAGTTAATAAATGGTCTCCTCTTTTACGCGAAGTATTTTTCTAATCTGGGAGAACTAAGAGTTTATATTCCTGGTTCTCTTCGAAAAGATATAATGAAAGAATTTCATGATCTGCCACTGGCAGGACATCTCGGAAAGAGGAAGACATATCTTAAACTTCGTGACACGTGCTATTTTCCATTTATGAGAAAATATATATTTGAATATGTTTCAACCTGTGACCGGTATCAAAAGTTTAATTATAAAAACGCGCTACCAGCTGGTCGTTTAATGCCTAGTTTCAAAATATCCAAATGAAATTGTAACGCTAGACTTATTAGGCCCCTACCCCGCATCCCGACCCGAGAGATATAAATTCATATTAGTTATATCTGACCACTTCACTAAGTGGTGTGAGCTGCTTCCTCTTCGTAAAGCTTCAGCCCAGGCAATAGCTAATGCTTTTTTTGATAACTATATAGCGCGTTACGGAGCTCCGATTTCTTTGATAAGTGATAACGGCCCCCAATTTATTTCTGACGTGTTTGAACATCTCAGTCACAGGTTGGACATCAAACATATGAAGGAACCAAACACAGTCTAATCTCACGGACATCAACAACGTACCGACCACAGTCTAATCTCACGGAGAGAGTGAATAGAAATTTAGTTCAAATAATAGCTTCTTTTGTTGAAGAAAATCATGAAAACTGGGACCAATTTCTACACGAGTAGCTCGCTTTCTCGCTTTCGCATTGCACACGGCGGTAAATGAAACGACAAATAAAACTCCGGCTGAGTTGTTTTTGGGAAGGAAAATCATAACTCCGTTTAGCAAGCTCATAAATGTTACGGAGGATGCGAAATATGTTGGTAGTAACATCGAAAGATTATTCGATGAGGCAAGACGAAATATGCAAAAAAAGCATAAGTCTTGGGAAAAACATTACAATCTCAGAAGGAGGAATGTTCACATCAAAGTGAACGATTTGGTTTTACTTCAAACACATTTCTTAAGTGCTGCGGGTAGGAAACAAGTGGGAAAATTTATGCCTAAGTTCGAAGGTCCCTATAAGGTTTTGGAAATAAAAGGAAATAATTTAGTTATTTGGAAAAACGGAAGAAATATAACTGTTAATATTGATCAGGTTCGAGTGTACCGACCTCGTCAGTCAGACACGATTAGTTCGGATAGTCCGGTAGAAACTCTGTATGACGAACAAGAAGTTAGTCATGGGTCGAATAGATCACATCAAGGACAGTTTAAAGAGCATAGGAAAACCTCTAGTCAGGAAAGTGAGGGGTGTAGATCACGGCAGGGTAACACCACACGGGAGATCCCCAGAAATAAACGTAAAATTAATAGTACTGCGTCGAAGGACCAAGCTTTAAAACGATCCAAGATATGTAGGAAGAGATCACGACAAGGATCTGATCATCAGGACCGAAAAAGACGCGCTCCTGAGCAAGGGCAGGGAGTCGAGAGGTCGATCCCTTCCTCGATCTCGTCCAGGAATTATAAGTTTCAAAAACATAATACCTCTTCATCAGGAGTAGAGTCCATTGTAGGTCCATCAAGGTTGCCTAATCGCAGGACTGCTACGACTACAGGCGGATCCCGAATGGAAGTTAGTGGACATGATAACCAGACCCGTCAGACCAGAGCGACAATGAGAAGACGCAACGAACAAGCGGAGAAACCAGTCCGGTCGAATCAAACCAATACAAGGAGACCTTGCCCATACTATCTACGGAGCCGTATACAAGAAAAAGACGGAATTCCTCAGGAGATGAGCAACATCGAAATCAACGGCATACCTGGCAGCACATTCCGCAGAAAAAGCCTCAGTATGGAAGCGTTGGATGGAGATCCAGTGCATAAGATTTAACAGACAAAATCCAGGTTGTATTGTTTCTTTATCTTCACGATGCGAACAAGTGAAGAATTTTTGCAATTAAAGCAAGTCACGGGCGGACTCTAAAATTAAGAAGACTGACAAAAGTGGACACTGCATTGTGTGTGTTTTTTTTCTATACCAGAAAAAAAAACGGCTTTTGTGTTACTTTTTGAATTTTGGAGAAAACATCTGTAAATTTTGCATTTGTTTACTTCGATGTATGACTTCGCTAAGATGCGACAATTCATTTGGTTGTTTGTGTTATTTGTTTATTACAAAATGATTATTATTGTATGCTATGTGTGTTTCTATGTATGTTTTGTTTCACATCTGGTGACTTGGAGCGCGGCGAAGTTAGATAGGATTAACCATTAACACTAACTAGCGCATCAAGTTTTTCGAATGGGAAGGCAAAGGAACCAGATATTTATTGTATATGACATTCATGTAACTAATGTATAAATTCATGTCTGCTTTTACCTACTTCTCAAATGGATATCAATCTTTCAGGGTAGCTGACCCTGAAGTCTTCGATGTTCCAGTGCCACAGAAGATTGTATTTCTTTTTTGTATAATAACTAAGTAATACTCTATGGGGCTGGTTTTTTTGCCACCACTAGGGTGGTTTTTCCCACGCCCCCTTAGCCAAATGGATAGAGTGCAGAGATTAATTTAAACTTGTAAAGTATTATGAGGTTTGACAATTAATCCTAAATCGTAATTTTGTCCTTTTTCATTACGGAAGATGTTTCAGTAATATACAGTTATAAATTAATATCGTCGGAACTGTAAGACAAAGATAGGAATTACGTAATTTATTTTCAGGACGTATTAGTCCTTCGAATAAATCCCGTTTTCTTTTTGGAGGGGTTGTGACGAATCTATACGGAACTTTATCACTAACCTTCTGAGCCGACCTTTTTAGGAAAATTTAATTCCCTACCTATTTCCAATCAACTCCAAAAAGCGGACAGGATTCCTTGTTATACAAATTAGATTCAGTATTTAAGTCAAACGAAATAGTAAAGTTAGAGGAGTAGGAGATAGATATTGAAACATAAAGTTATAGTGAATTTGAATTGAAGTTTTATTGTTGGACATAATTTAATTTCATGAAGAATTGAGAATCCAAGTGGTAAAAATATAGAATTGCATTTAAAGTCTCATTAAAGTTTTAAGAGTGAGATTAAAGTTATATGTTCAATAAGAACATTATTAAATATAATTCTGGGATCTCTTATCGTGGTAATTTCTGCGTGATCTTTATTTAATAAATTAATTAATTGGATCATTAATTAATTAAGTTAATTTTAAAGGATATTACCTTTAAAACCTCATAATATTAAAAGTAATTGTTAATAAGTCTTTGATTCTATTTGAGAAAGATAACCAAATAAAGAAAGTTATTTATAAAAATGGCTACTGGTTCTTCCTTGACTCATAATTATTCTCGTTTTCAAAGTGAGGTCCTAAGGGACCTTCACAAGTTTTCTTTTGTGTTGAAGCTTGAATGGTTCGAGGCGGGAGTATAAGTTAAAGCATAAAATTTAATATGCTTACACATCTTTCACTAGTAACTTTCTCCCCATCCCAGATTGAGGTCACAATGAATATTCCTCTCTATCTTGCGATGTCCGGTGTCAGCTATACAAAAGGGAACAAGGGTAATAAGAGGTTTTGGTAGATAGAAAGTCACACGAGATTTTTTTATTTTAGTCTTGAGAGTTGTAACTATAAATTAAAACAAACGCTTGTGATCCCCTCCATCAGTAAACTATTTTACGTAGAAATTCATCTGCTGAATTGGACGATTCATTCTCTTACATTTCACCCATTTGATATAATAACAAGTAGTTATGTCCTCAATTTCAAACTACTTTTAATTTTTTAAGGCTTAAAATAATCTATGTATAGTTAGAGAGAGAGGTTGCGGAATTTTTTCCACTTTTGTAAGGGGTGGCAAAACTTCTTGATCCGACCATGGCTTGGTTAGATCAACTGTCCTCAACCAATGTCAGTGAAAACTTTTGATAGTCCACAGAAAAAATTACGACAATATTTATATATTTATGAGTAATTATTTTAAAAAATGACGAGTATAAAACTTATAATTGAATATTGATTATGCTTGTTAAAAAAATTTAGTTGCTACTTTTAGCAAAATTCCATCTGAGTTTTGCAAATTTTAGCTACATTTGCGGGTGTATCTAGCTAATTTAAAATGGAGAGTTGATAATCGTTGTAAATTGGCAACGTAACACTTCGGGTTGTTGATGTTCCTTTCCGTTGACGGTTTGTTCTAGGTTTTCGTGAAGTACCTTTCAGTGATATAGAAATATACATAAAACCGTAAGTAAATGACAATAGAATTAAAGTCATTTATCATATAAAAACTCAGTGGCGCAACAGCCCATGAGGGCAAATTCCTACTGTGCTCATCTCAGTGTATGTGACCTTGGGAGCTGAGGGCCATGAGTAGGTGTTCTGGTCGGGTGGTCAGTCTGTGACGAATCTATTCAGCACTTTTCCACTAATACTCTTAGGCGTCTTTGGGGATTGTAAATTCGCGTATATTTCCAATCAGCTCTAAAAGAAGAAAATGGGCTGCGTAATTGAATTAAGGTATTTAAGGAGAGCGTTGTAAGTTAGCAGATAGAAGGCGATTAAGCCAAGAGCGGTAGTGAGGAAGTTAATAGGATTCAAGTGGATTGCGTGTTTAGAGTATTGATGTTATTATTCAGCGAAGTAGCATTAGAAGGATTGATCTACCTGGAGAGAAAAACATTACAGCCAGGTGATATATAATAACTTAGTTTCTCTGACCACAAGATTAATATATAACAAAGTTAGGGGAAATTTAATGAATGTTAATAATTCAAGTTGTGTGTGCGTATATTTCTCACTCCTCCTATTCCGGTAAACCCGTTCGATATTGAGAGTAGTAGTTGATTACTATCATATTTTGTGATTTAATTTAATAGTAAAAGTAAATCCCTTGGATGTAGACATATATTGTATAATATTTGTAATTAGAAGGTTTCTAATTGAATCTATTGAATAAATATAATTTGTTATTATACAAATGGCGTCTGGTCATTCTTTGCCTCAAGTTAATCTTAGTGTCCAGAGTAGAACCCAGGAGGGTTCTCACAAGTCCGACGCGAAACCTCCCATTTTTAGTTCCCAAACAAGCATGATTCTATTTTATCCACCCATTTAATGAAATGCTGAGCCGACATTGCCCAGCCTGGGAGCTGGACCCCGGATATGTGTCGTGGAAGCATGATATGGTACCACTCAGCCATTGGGCTTCAATTGTATAATTTGGATGTTAAAAATATGTGCACATGTTTCAAAAAATACATAAAAATAATAAATGAATACGAAGGTTTATTATTGTAGTTTTCATAAGTATTGATTGTGAAAATGTTTGCAGGGAGTTTAGTTCATAGATGACAATGCTGAAGAAAACATCGATAACATATATTTAAATTAAAACAGCGCAGCACAAACATATTAAACGCTTTTCTTTCACCATAATTTTTAAACACGCCGTTTCAACCTTTTCTCTCTTACATCTATTGTCACTCCCGATCAGACTAACATACCTCTCATGGAGTTAGATAATGACGCAACAAATATTTTAATTCCATTATACTTTAGGAAAATTGAAATTTTCTTTTATTTTTCTCTCAATTCATTCTACTTCAATGTGCTTTGTAAGTTGTAGCAAAAAGGAGTTTCCTTAATCGTTAAAGAATTTAATGGCAGAATCATTTCTGTGTGTGCACTCAATTTTTAAATTAATTTCTTTCGGTACTGACTATTTTTTACATTATAATAATTAATTTTATTCTTCGTTCTCTCAAAACGAACATAAAAAAATAAAACTATGCAGCGAAATAAAATATTGAAAAATAACACGATTTTGTGAGTGTAAGTGGAGATTCATAATTTTAAAGTTATATATATATATATGTCCGTTTTATTTGAGATATAAGTTTTCTTTTTAAGTTATTAAAATTGATCGCAAGAAAAGATTAAAAGTAACTTTAATTAAATCCGTTTCATCCAATATCTTGCAGATTCAAATTTTAATTCCGCCAGAACTTCTCATGTGAAGTAATCGTGGTTTTCTAAATTTGAATCGAATTGAATCTTTAAATATATTTAAAGTAAGTCATGCGGATACTGGAATGTGAGATGCCAATTCAGGTGTAGAACTTGTCTTTTGATTGAGATAAGAAATTAGGAAATATGTTGCAACTAGATCTTGTTGAACCAGAGAAATACTTATTTAAAAGGAGCATGAGTGTTGCTTTAAATAAATATTTTTATAATCGTAATATTTATTGTAAATGTATTGAAACACGATACGTATGTTGTTTCACGCAGCAACCTATACCCGCTTCCTCTGTTTTCCTTGTTGGAAACAGAGTTTTAAAGACAAAGTTCGTTCCCCAGCGTGAACTTGAAAAATAAGCATGAAATAATACTATAAGATGTGACCAGGGTTACTAGATTGGGAACTTTATCGTCTTTGGCGAAAAATATATCACCAAGGAATCTTCGAGACGGTTTTAGGATCGACCCTTCTATACTTTCCATGAGGCTATATAGTGCACCTTTGAAATAAAGGTCAATTCAATTCAGAAGATCGTTCTGTTGTGTGCAGTAACTGCGATGAGGAAAAAAGAATTTGTCTTATTGCTTGTGGAAACTGTTTAGAAAGCCGTGTGATGATATTGTTAATAATATTATCTTACTTGCAATTTCCCTATTGTGTAAATAATATTATATTTCTTTATGCATATATACCGATTAGTTTTCGTGTAGTCATCTATTATCCTTGTCTGTTAATAAATCGAAAATTATTCAAAATACTCGAAGTCATCAACTGCCCCCCAAATTTGCAACAATATGAATAATAGAAATTTTATATTTAAGAGTGTTGCATAATAGTGCAAAGCAATCTTGTATGAATAGATATTTTGTGACAATAAGTTCAATGAAAACTACCTTAATAGAAATTTTATATTTAAGAGTGTTGCATAATAGTGCAAAGCAATCTTGTATGAATAGATATTTTGTGACAATAAGTTCAATGAAAACTACCTTAATAGAAATTTTATATTTAAGAGTGTTGCATAATAGTGCAAAGCAATCTTGTACGAATAGATATTTTATGCCAGTAAGTTCAATGAAAACTTACCTTAGTATATTTCAATGAATAAAGATTAATATCTGGGAATTTTAGTTCTTTCCCACCCTACCTTAAGCTTTAGCTCTAAACTGTACAAACGGATGCGTCAAGACTTTGGTATAAAAACTCCCAAAGGATGAATGATATTTAAAATGGAGAAGTTCCAAAAGTATAGCTTTCAACTGACAGAAAAGAGTTAGAGCTTTGGCAGACAAATCGAGATAAAGGAAGGGATAGATAACATTCTGGACAAAAAGAGACGGAATGCGTTATCATATGTTGAAGTGAATAAAATGCGGAAGTACTGTAACAGTCGATTCTCCAGAATGATTTTTGTTGGAGTGTAGCGGGAAAAAAACCAATACACGAAGGAGAAAGTTTTCCGAATTCTAAAGGTGTAAAAGAAATGATATTCACACTTTATCGAAAACATAAAAGAGTATAAAGGGAAAGAATAGAGAACCATTTCCCTACCTAAATAATGGGAAAAGTTAGAACTCGGTCTGGGGAAAGTTAGTTTAAGTATATCAGAGTCTATACTCTAAAGTTAAAATTCTAATATTAATACATTTAATTTTTTCGAAGATCTCAATTTAACCGTAATGACGTAAGTTATGTATCTGAACGTTAATAGAGTTCGTGAAGGATTTTTTGATTTAAAGAAGTTTTTCTCTATTTGTGCATATACATACATTTCATACGTGGGTAATTAAGTCAATTTTAAGAAATACAGAGTTGATCTATTTAAAAAAAACGTTTTATTATTTAAATCATCCATCTATATTATAATCATCAGCAAAATAGTAGTCTCAAGGAATTTCTAATCATTCTTAGTTATAGATCGTAGTGTTTGAGTACAATATAGGACGTTCAAAAATAATAAAATAAATAGTAGTTTAAGAAACTAAAAAAACACGCTCTTATTTTTTTGGAACTAAGAATTTGCTGGCGCATACTCCCCTTTTTTCACATAAAAACACTTTTTGTTTGTTTGTTGTATTTGTATTAAACATGAGCGTTTTCATTTTAGGGTTGTAAATTAATCTTTTAGTCGACAAATCTGGACATGGGATCTAGAATTAGTTGCCAAAT
The DNA here is from genome assembly GCA_019973935.1 of Trichonephila clavipes. NCBI lineage: Eukaryota > Metazoa > Arthropoda > Arachnida > Araneae > Nephilidae > Trichonephila > Trichonephila clavipes. The sequence continues at coordinate 230,000 of BMAU01004507.1, forward strand.
CCGGAAATGGGAAATCGTTAATCCTTATGATTCTGATCAAAACAATGGAACAAAATTGTTAAATTATTGTATTGTCATCAGTCCTTGAAAGTTTCGAAATAATCTGACCTAAAGTGGGTGAGAATCGAGTTCAAAGATTCCGTTACATACAAGTGAAGCTGATAAAAGCGTGTTAAAAAGGAAGGTTCAATTAAGTTTTATTTTACTTTTAAAAGTTCAAGTTTTAAGTTCTAAAATTAAGTTTAAAAATTTTATAAAGATATGGGAAAAGAAAATACACGAATACTAGTAATCAAAATGGATATAAGAATATTTTGGAAACTGGAAAAAAAGGGGGAATTTTTGGAGTTTATTTATTTTCTTCCGTGATGCATGTGTTATTGCCCTTTACTGGATTCATTATTCTATAAAATAGTCGGTAGACGAGATCCATATTGCTTTGTGTATAACTTTTAAAGCTTTCCGTTGAAGCTACCATTAAAATCAGAAATATTACCTGGAGAAGGAGCTAAGCTTTCGAATACATTGGAATGATAACGTGGACATGTTGTAGGCATATAAAATCAATTCACTTGAAATGTGCACGAATAAAAATGAGTTTGGCTTATTAAAAGTTTAATTGTACTTTATAATTATTTAGTATTACTTCCCAGGAAAGAAACAGGGATAATTTAATGAATGGCATGACTTGTCCATGTAAAATTAAAAATTAATTAAAATGTTATGATGTTAAGCAGATGTTCTAAACAGACTTGAAAACGAAATTTTCTTACTCTAGCCTTAATAAATAAGAAAAAATAAGATGTTTATTTTGCGGTCTCTTATGTGAGGAAATTCATTTTAAAATTATAGTTGTTTGCTTAGCGTTTTTATTGATTCAAAAAACAGAAATTTGTTGTTTTTGGACTTTTTATTGCACATGAAAATTATTCTCTCTAGATTTAATCAGGTTGATTATGTTCAGTGGTTTCCTTGAGGAAATTTTTTTCTGGCAATTAGTTTGTAATTAAATCGCTTTTTTGTAATTAAAAATATTGTTTTAGTAAATGAGAAGTTTTTTCTCATGTTTCTTTTTCTGGATAATGTTATTTAAAAAAGTAGAATGCATTTTTCTTTTGTATAGTGTATATTTAAAAATAATCAGTCAGAATAAAACTGAATGTCCAAACAATTGAATTTAATTATAAGAGAGTTACTTTTAAAATGTAGAAAGTGTGTTAATTAGCAAATTTTTATTTAGTTCTATAAGCAAATTGATACTTTACAAACACTTCGGTAATTTAATAAATGCAATTATTGCTAAATTTTAATGACACGTCAAATTAATGTTAATTTTAAAGGGAAAATCACGCGCTCGTAATTGTTTTAGCGTAATTGGATTTTTGCTCAAAGCTTTCTCTAAATTAAACTGGGTTTATTTTTGGAAGCCTTTTATTGTATATTACTTCGATGGAATCAAACGATTAATTATCAATCCCAAGACCGTTTAAAGTATCAATTTAAAGACATTTAGCTTAAATAATAATGAGTATTTCGCCTTTTGTGAATGATCATTTATATGCTTAATGCTTCGATAAAAGTTTATGGAATATCAATTCAATTATTTTCCATTGCTGTTCTTTTCAGTTGCAGTAATATACACTTATAAACGCTGCTTGTGTGTGCAAGAAATTTACAATTTTACAGATATCAGTTTGAAAGTGTGTTGTGGATTAAATTCAGTAATATAATAAATTATAGTTTAAAAACTAAAAAACATGCTTTTGTATTTAATCAAACTAAAATGTAAAAGAAGAAAAGTTGGGCAACTGTTTGTATAATGGTGGGGAATTGCTGACACATCATCCCCTTTTTCACATAAAGAACACTTTTTGTTTGTTGTATTTGTATTAACCATGAGTGTGTTCACTTTAGAATTGTAACTTAATCTTTTAGTCACCAAATCTAGAAATATCAGGAATTCGTCGCCAAATCTGGAAATGGGAAATCATTAATCTTGATGATCTTGATCAGGACGATGGAAGAAAATTATTAAAGTATTGTAATATCATTGGTCCTTAAGGAATGTGAAAAATTTCGAAGAAACTGGACCATCTAAAGTGGGTAAAAATCGAATTCAAAGATTCTTTTATATATACGTGAAGCTAATAAAAACGTGTTAAAAATGCGGGCAAACGTTTGTTTCAGAAGTAAAGTACTTATTTACAAATTCAAAAAGTTTAAATTCCAGACGAAATGCTTACAAATCCAAAAAAATACTTTTAAAGGAAAACTAGCTTTTGTGGCTCAAATCCGATTCTTTTAAAAGGGCTCTCAGGGTTGTTAAATTTTTCTAGAAGTCTGAAAATATAAACAATTTTCAAACAGGTATAATTCTTTTAAATTTAAATTAAATGATTCGAATCTCTTACAAATTATTTATAAAAGAATGGGGCTTCAGAAAAGTATAAAATGTTTCATATATAATAATAGTTTTAAAAAAAGTCATAAACATATGAAAATTCTATAATAATTATTAAGTATTATTTGCGTTGCCCACGCTATTACCTTAAACAGTATTCTCTGATGTATAAAACTTTATAGAATTATAAAAGGCATTATACTCTTTAAGCCCTACCTAATTTTAGTATTATATGTCTTTTGTATTTCAAAATATTTGTAAAATATTGCAATTTTTTAAACATTTATAAAAAATGAATTTTTTTATTTATTAAAATATGTAAGTTATTATTCTACTTATATAAAAATAGCTACAGTGTAATGAGAATACATTTAACTTTATTAATCAACTTAAAGCTACTATTTTAGAAAAGAGTATGCGAGACGTAAAATTTAATAAATATTTCTTATAGAAAAGGTTCTTATTTTCATATGCTTATAATTTTTTAAATTATGATCATATTTTAAACATTTTATATTTTTCTGAAGCCCCATTCCTTTATAAGTAATGCGTAAAAGAATCGAATTATTTAATTTAAATTTAAAAGAATTATACATGTTTGAAATTTGTTCATATTTTCAGACCTCTAGAGAAATTTAACACCCCTGAGACCCCCTTTTTAAAAAAAATCAAATCGTCTTTTGTTGCAGATCTTCTATTGTGGTTTTCCCTGCTGTCTGTTAATCATTCGATACGAATTTTTTAATCTGATTTTTTATACCATGTGTTGAAACTGAACTGTCGTTAGGCTGTTGTGGGGAGCCACTTCCATTTAGGAATAGTCTTGTGGCAACTGTGAGTGTTCGTGAATGGTCTTGTTTGAAAATCAATTAACGTGTATAAATGTTTGTAAATTAATTACTAATTGAAATATTCAAAGACTTTGTGAACCATTCTATTCCTAATGAATTATTCGTTATAATTCAAATGTACTCAATAACATACATTTTTTTTTTGAGTTTTTATTGCCTTATGCCTTGGTTTTCTTCCTGAACTTCAAAACAGAAACTTTCAGGCTTATAATACAATTTCTTACAGTCTCTTAGTTAACGGTTACGCTTCTACATCTTACATAGGACTTTTTTTTATCAATTATTACAATGTAAAAATAACCATTTAATGAAATATACTTTTTGTGTCCATACATCATTATTTAAAAAAATTAAAACAAAATACAATTTTATATTTTGCATCGTTTATTAAGTTAAACTATTTTCAGCTATTAATTTTAAGCAAAAATTTGCACAGCTTTAAATATGTTACATGCTTATACAAATTATGTTAGACTGCTTTATTTTCTGGTGTTATAAAATTGTTTCCTGTTTAAAAAAAAAGCCGTTTCAAAATCGTAAATCAAATCTTTGACGATAAGAATTCTACAGGGTGTTCAAATTTGTACACGAGGTTTTAGAAGAATTCGAGAGCATTTTTTGGAATCATAATCACGCAGGAAGGAATAGGTGGCGCTGTACGCTACCTCTCAAGGTCGGCATGTAACTTTTACATTTCAGACGTCATCTTCTCCTCCAGTAACGTGAATTGTTTTACTAACACAAAGTTGACGGATATGCATTTAGTCTATTGCCAAGTGAATGAAAATAGATATATTGCTGTATGATCGTATTGAGAATGATGGTATCCAACGAAAAGTTAATAAAAACTTCTCAAATGTTCACCAGGCTACATCAGAACCTTCCAAAATGCGAATCTCTTGCAGCAAGGATGAAAGATAATGGCAGAACACCGCTATGTTGATTGCACTTCATTTTATACAACTTTACCGTGCAATAAAATTTTTATACAATTTTCTATAGTTATCCTTCCTGCATCTTTATACATAAATATCATGAACAGGCTTCTACCAATGTTTTCATGTATGACTATGGTTTCTAATAATTGTCTTTGTCTCTCTCCTCCAAGTTTGTTCTCTAAATTTTTAACCTCATCGGTGTATACCACGCACCTATAAATACAAGCTGCATTTTTTTAATTTTAAGGTATCCGACAACAATCGGAGCCGTGATTTTGCAAAAGGGTATAAATGAATAATAGTTATGATACTTAGTGTCACTTAAATTAGAAAATGTATATAAAGTTGTTTTAAGAATATTATTACAATAAAAATTATTTAAGTACGATATTTTGGCAAAAAATGAACATAGAATTACCTATTTTCAAAATATTCTCCTTTTGTGAAAAATGCTTCTATTATAATAATATTTTGCCTGCATATAGCTCAGACCTCTGTTCAGAGTCTCAACTAGAATTTTTGAACTATATAACTTAGAAGTGGGTTTATCCATGTTTTAGTACAACAGAGGGGATAAAATTTTAAGAAAAAAACGAAGATAATTATTTTATGTAGTTGTAACTCTGAAAATTATGTGAATTTTTCAAGCATCATATTTGAGCCTCTGAACAGAGGTCTAAGCTGTATATACAGGCAAAATATTATTATAATAGAAACATTTTTCACCAAAGAACATTTTGAAAAATGGTTATTCTAAGTTAATTTTTTGCCGAAATATTGTACTTAAATAAATTTTTTTGTCAAAATGTCCTTAAAACAATTTTATACTTGAATTCTAACCTAAGTGACAGTAAATCATGAAAATTATCCATTTATGCACATTTTTAAAATCACGATTCCGAACGTAGTCGGATACCTTAAGTTATATTTGCGTATAACACGCACCCTCTTTTTTAGAAACGAACCTATAATCTACATTAACAATGCTATTATGTTTTAAAGCCATTTATTCGAGGTATTACCTTGGGATTTTTTTAAAAAATGTATATTTCTAGAAAAACCACCCTTTAAATTCATGTGAGGTATGACATTTCTTTTAAATAAACAGTATTCCGATCTTAGTAGAATTTTTTTTTACACCCGGTGTATAACGCACCACTGTAATTTTCGATCTTATTTTTTGTGTTAAAAGTGCATGTTATACGCCAGATTTTACGGTATTATGAATTGTTCATGTAACAATTTAAATACTTTGTGAAGCTTATAAGAATAGTTTTACTTTTAAGTTTAAAAAAAGAATTTCTGTTAATTTTACTAACTGAAATTCATTTCAAATTCGTACGTTTGCGGAATTGATGGTACTTGTGTAACATCAACAAAATAACAACAAATATTAAGCAGTTCACATCTATCTTTATTCGTGCTTAATTCACTCACACATTATGATGTCAGTTGCACGAGTATATATATTTCTTCTACTGTTGCCATACAATTAACAATGCGTGCAAATGTTCTAAGATTCCTAAAAAAATATGCAAATGTCCCAACAGTACATCTTCTATCATTTTAATGTGAGTAAATCTGAAATTTAAGTTTTTGAGCATCATTCAAATTATAAATTAAATATTTTAACTATGTGAATAAACTCCATATTACCTATTTATAGAATTAATACATAAAAAAATTTTTGTTCCACTTAAGTGTATCTGTATAATCTGTCGATTTTTAAATTTAAAAATGCATATTTCTACAAAGTTTCTTTTATTGTCTTTTTGAAATGATGTCTAATCTTAAAAATTATTTTTGTCTGGGAAATGTAGATTATATATTTCATTTATTTTTTGACAAGGACAGACAACAATTGGTTTTTCAATTGCTAATCACCCAATATTTTTCATAGGATAATTTCTTTTAGACTCGATCAAATAAATATTATATATATATATATATATATATATATATACTTTCATATAATATTATACATACGTACATTTTAATCTTAATCAAAATAAATATAAAAGAGCAAAATTTCTTTAAAAATTCTTAAAAATTAATAAATAACTCAATTTTACGAAACTGGATTTAACTTAATGTGGAAAATTTCAATACATGTTGAGGTTGTTGGGGATTTACATTTCTGTTATGGGAATTAAGTCTCAAATCATTGACTTTTAAGTTTTAAACGTGTGGCTTTACTTTTCATTTAATCATGAATAATTTGCATAATTTTTTGCTGCAATTTTTACTAATGGATATTAAAAATCTGCTCCATCTATAATATTCAGATTAATTTATTATAATTTCAGGTAATACAAAGTTAATTTATTCCCTCTTTCCGCTACGAAGAGTCTGAGAAATTGCTTTTGGTTGTGATTAACATTATATGCCAATTATTCTGTGTTTAATAAACGTTAGCAGCATCTCTTGTGTGTAATAACTGAGCTTGTTTTAATTAGTGACTTTACTAAGAGTTCTTCATAAAAAAATTCTTTCAAAAGACGAGCTCTGTGACGTTTTACTAAATTGCATTTTTTATGCGTCTAGTAGGGATAAAGAGCTATGAAATAATCAATTAGGATTAAGATAGGGGAAATTGGAGATATAATGCAAGAAATATAATAGAGTGTGTGTAAAAGTGTGTAAGAATTCTAGTTTTTGTACGTATTTTTACCGTGATGTTATATAGTTTTTTATATGTTAGTGAGTTTGTATCGCTACTCTTTTTTTTACACGGTCCTTTCTTACACGGTATTGAAATAACATTGCCCGAAAAAAGTCACTTAAATACAGCAATTGTGAGCTTGTTTGTAATATTTGTGCTGCTTTGAACTTTGCAAAAGCTTAGAACATTTTAAAGAATCGATGCATACGTAGAAATCCAGAAATTTGAAGATTCTTTTACTAAATTGTGTTAAAATTTTAGCAGTTGTGACGGCTCTATCTATGTCCTTCTTATTCAAAACTCCTCTTGGGGAATCTTTGGTCCTTAAAAACTATTTTATTTGAACGCACCCTCTGAAGAAGAAAACGTGAATATGTAAATTAGGTTTACTATAAACAATCTAGGCTTTTAAGGTAGGGGAAAAAATTATAGTTTTCTAGCGGAACAGTGATTTATCAAATTTAGAGTATAACGCAGATATTTTGTGACTGGGCCTTATCGCGCCTTCTACTAAAACCCTCTTGGGAAATCTTTGGGGCCAAAATGGCAATTCTTTCCAACCAACTCAAGAAGAGAACGTGATTATGTAGATTAGAAATGTGTATATTTTGGAGTTTTAGTATTCGCGTGAGGTTATAGGGGAGTTCTATGAGTGTTAAGTGAGTTCTAGGTGGATGCCTTAGAAGGCTGTAGTTCTAAGAAGGGGAGTTCTATGAGTTCTAAGAAGGGGAGCTCTATGACTGCTAAGTGAAGTTCTAAGAAGGAAAATTCTGAGTTAGTTCAAATAGAAGTGGGTTTGAAACCACAAGTTTGCCCATTTTCCGTATCAAGTTGGATACAAGTTGGATATTGGTGATATAAGGACTGGGAGCTGTTTGCCGTGGAATAGCGGTAAGGTAGATTATATTAAACTTCAATACTAGAGTGGATTCTAGTAAGTTAAGGGATCGTCTATAAATATAGATTCGGTAGTTTAATGCACTATTTGTTAAAACTGTAGTCTATTTCATATCACTAATGATCATAAACCTCCTAGACTTGTGTTGCTTTGCTTAATATAAATTGAGGTAATAATAAACCAGTTATATATTATGGAAGCTATTAGTGGTCAATCTTTTATCCCCTCAAACTAAGGTCGCGTGGAGGATGAAGAGATGACACCCACAGCCCGTGGGCTATCACAATTTGCTATTTTATATTTGTAATAATTAAGGTTACTATTTGTCTGTAGAAATTGAATAGAGATTGGATAGCTAGAAAGGCAATGTATTTGAACCTGAAGTAAGTGTACTGGTATTTAAAGTCTTCTCATACTTCGCGTATCTTGTTAATTGTCTCCATATAGCTTCAATTTGATGCATTTCTTAGTTTTGGTTGATTGAGCTTGTGATTGAACACTAATAAATTAACTGATTTTGAACATGCTGGTCTTCCTTTTCTTTCTCCCACTTCTCTAGGCGTGGATGTTAGATCATTACAAAGTGGGATCTGAAAATTAATGAATTATTTTTATAGAGCATTAATTCTACAGCAAACAATATATATATATATATATATATATATATATATATATATATATATATGAAATGCCTCTGGAAAAATTCCTTTGAGTGGTAAATATATTGTAAGACGTGGCGAGTGGTTGATTAAATAATGGAGAACCAATGGTTGAGCGTGGCCGGTGGTGTGATTTTCTATGTTACGTGGGGCATGGTCTAATACGATAGTATCGAAGAGGAACTCATGGAAATCGAAATTCCTTTTTATTCACATCCAGAAACACATAAAGATCCAGTAGGGACGGCATTACACATACAAGAAGCAAACATGGACGACAACACACAGACAAAGACACACACAGAACGCGCTGCAGCCGCTACATGACTACAGAGAAAATGATCGAAGAGCAGAGGTTTCCAGAGACATCTTCTTTTATACCTGACGTTGAAGACCACGTGACATGCTTGTAATAAAAGCTCTGATTGGTTACAAAGGGCGGGAAAGCGATTTATGATGTAATATTATTAGTTGATTACGATTGAAATCAGGGTGTTAGTTTCGAACCAAATAATTAAAAGATTATCTGAATATTATTAAAAGAGTTAATTAAAAGAATGCTAGAGGGAATTATTACATTTCCCCCCTCCACAAAACGCGTGTGTGCACCAGGGCCCTTGACACACACCCGTATATTACAGAGATATTAAATTTTAAATTAAAAATTTCAGATTAACATTATTTAAAAATTTCCCTTCTCTTAAACATTATCATGAATATGATTTTGAATATGAAGAAAATGGTCTTAGAAAAATATGAAACAAAAAATGCATTAGTAAATAGTGAATTATAAAGTATAAGATTGCACACTACGAATATATCAAAATAAGGTTATTAAACAATTGAAATAAAATTAATAAATTTCAAAAATATTTGTAAATTGCACACATGATGTAGAGGTATTAAAATATTTGTACATAGAAAAAGTCATTGCTTTCCTGGTCTTGTTTGGGAAGTAGTGGACTTGTCCAAGTTAGCTAGACCTGACAAGGTTGAGACGTGTCCGGACACTGGTAATAATAAATATGCTAGACCAGAGGAATCTTGTCTCTAATTTGGGATTTGTTGAATTTTAACAAGGCTCTCCGAGCTCTGAGAATCACTGTTAGTAATCAAGGATGAGTCACAAATAAATGGGGTGTCTAAATTGAGATTGATTAAAAGGTCATTGTTGCTTCCAATAGTTTGCATTGGGAGTACCTTGTTGAATATAAATTCACATTAAAATTTCTAAAATACAAAAATAAATTCTTAAATTAGATTCAAATTTGTATACAAGAAAGATCACTGAGGGGGAAAACAGGCTAGAAAAAACAAATTAAGAGATTGACCCACGCTTTGCACTATCATTAAGACAAGTTTTCCTTCTTATCGTGTAATACTGCACCATAACTTCAAAAACTGAAATTTCCCAAGACTGGAAATTGCAAGTCAACCGAAAAAAAGAATTTTTTTAAAACTATTTATGATTTTTTATTTATATTACGCTTTAACTTAGAAACGGTACAAGTTAGGAGGCAATAGTATTTTGACAGTCAAAGGTGTAGTCTTTTGAGGTACTCACTATGCACAATCCTTACAAAACCTTTCTTAATTAGTATTTCTTCTGTATGTTATTTTTTTTTACTTTTATTTATTTATTTATTCTCAGCCTTAGTGCTCTCAAAACCATTATCATTTTATACACATTAAAAGTTGTTCATTTTATTAGCAAATAAATTGTATCATTGCAATAGGTAAATCCTATAATAAAAATTCTTAAAACTACATAAATATATCAAAACGTATCAGCATAAAATCCTCAAAATGAATATATCAAAACATTGGTAAAAATTCAATAAACAATTGGAAAAAAACCTATAAAAGCACCAATTCTCATATTCAAATTCAAAAATATAAACCCGGGATCTCTGGAAACGTTTATAAAATGATATTTTTATAATAACATTCACAATAATAAGTGGAGTTTCAAGTTTGACTGCCCAATCAATAAATTTAAATATAATTGCGAAATAAAAAATTTTACACATATATTGAAAAACAGAATAAACCATTAAAACAGTACAATGGTGGTAGGGACCAAAATATAGTAAAAAGTAAACGATGGGTAAGACCCATATAATATTAATAAGAAACACTAGAGTGGAACCAGACACATATAAGAAAAATTGCTGGGGTATAAACAGGCTTTATATATATATATATAAAATTATAATGGTACCACTACCCCATAATAAACCATTTCATATGGAAAACTCAAAAAATAAAATTCTTCAAAATCTTTAAACCATAAATTTATATCAATATCAGAATTTGGATCAAAATAGATTATTAGCATTTTAAAATTGTGACTTATTAGTAAATTATCTCATCGGGCATATTAATAATAATATATTTTTTAAACATTTTAAGAAAAATCATTCAAAAAACAATAACGAAACTATACAAGTCTATTTAGATCGAACAGCAAATAATTAAAACAGAATAAAAACGAAACACTTATCGCTGGGTTGAAAAATCGCTTCGGTTGCACTTTCTAAAACATATGTGTGATGACTGATTTGTATATATATATCTTTTCTTTATAACTTTTCTTTTGTCACATATCAGCATCATTTCTTTCAAGATATTTTCAATTGAAGCACTTTCTTTTGATTTCTGAGGCATACTATTGCAGGTTAGGAAGATTTCAGCTTTTCGACAACGCAAGAAAACGGAAATTTCCCCCTGTTTAATGAAGTACGCACACGGGGATTTCGCCCTTTTTAACGAAGTAGGTACAACTTGAACGGGGATTTCCCCGTTTCACGAAGTAGTTGAAAACATCAGGAATTTTAGTAACTTTCGACGAAATTTTTATTTCTTAATTTCTTCCATATCTTCACGGTAGGAAACGATCCTGCCGACTTATGAAATGCCTCTGGAACAATTCCGTTGAGTGGTAAATATATTGTAAGACGTGGCGAGTGGTTGATTAAATAATGGAGAACCAATGGTTGGGCGTGGCCGGTGGTGTGATTTTCTATGTTACGTGGAGCATAGTCTAATACGATAGTATCGAAGAGGAACTCATGGAAATCGAAATTCCTTTTTATTCACATCCAGAAACACATAAATATCCAGTAGGGACGGCATTACACATACAAGAAGCAAACATGGACGACAACACACAGACAAAGACACACACAGAACGCGCTGCAGCCGCTACATGACTACAGAGAAAATGATCGAAGAGCAGAGGTTTCAGAGACATCGGCTTTTATACCTGACGTTGAAGACCACGTGACATGGTTGTAATAAAAGCCCTGATTGGGTACAAAGGGCGGGGAAAGGGATTTATGATGTAATATTATTAGTTGATTACGATTAAAATCATGGTGTTAGTTTCGAACCAAATAATTAAAAGATTATCTGAATATTATTAAAAGAGTTAATTAAAAGAATGCTAGAGGGAATTATTACATTTATATATATATATATATATATATATATATATATATATATATATATATATATATTAATACTGCTTCGAATTTGAGGGGAGGAAAAAGCAGTCGACAACACTCATTGATTGGATAATAACAAACTTATTAATGGGCAAGGACGGACAAGCAACTACACGAAGACAATTCGACATATATGCATAAAAATATAATAGATTATTTACCGTAGCTGAAAACTACTTTGCAATAAGTATATTTCACATAGCTCCAGATAAGTCTTTCTAAAACAGTTTCACTAGCAGGTAGATAAAATATCTGTCTAAATCGCAGATAAATCATAAGCACATTCTTAACTTGACTGATGGATTTCTAAATTAACAAATTACTTATATAGCTCTCGGAAATATCTTAAAGGTTCGATCCAGAAAGTTCTTGTTGGTTCCATGGCGATATAATTGTTCTCCAAATTTGTCGCCAAAGATAAAGTCACCTATCTGGTAACCCTGCCCACATATTCTATGATTGCTATAATCTTATTTATCAAGTGTATGCAAGAAAGGGAACTTTGCATGTAAAACTCAATTTTCCCATAAGTTGATAGTTGCTTCGAGTTAAACATCATACGGGACGTGTTTTAATATTAAACTATTTCCATTAAAAAAATATGCCTCCATTTGATTTTATAGAAATAAAACCATCCTAATTGGTTTTCCAAAAACTAAAATTTCTTACGAAGTAAATTTGGCCTCGTTTTTATTTTTCTACCATCCTTGATAAAAAACAGCATTTTTGAACGCTATTAACGTATTTTTCCGCATCTGTGAATGCCATTTTTATTTTTTCTGAGCTCCGTTTGAAGGTTTCTGTCAAAGACACTTTATTTAAATCAGAAAGAAAAAATCAGATTTTCTCCTAATACTAGCAAAGGAAAATTAGTCAAGAAAACGCTTCTTTCTTTTACTTGAAATTAGTTTGATGGTAGAAAGTGTCAAAAACAATCTGTTTCGAAATGAAAGTATTGTCAGAGAAGCTGCTTGTTCGATACACAGAAGAATTTATTTTTTTATAAGAGAGAGGGATTCTTTAAATGCATATACGTTTGAATTTTAATTTTTCAAAGGCATATTAATTAACAATAAAATTTTATTTTTTGTTTTTTTTCTCTTAAGATGCCATTCATGTACATTATCAAAAAAAATATGTAAATGATATATTGACTAAAGTTTTATCAACTTCATTTCAAAAACATTAGTTCATGTATTACTAAAAAATAATTAAATTGTTTTTTTTTAACTTTTAACTAAGGAATCTAATTACAGCTAGCTGCATGGCCCGGCGCTGCACTTGCTTTTACGTGTGTGTAATGTTTTGCCCATGGAAATTTCCCCTTCTGTAGGTATCAAAACTTTTTGGTAGGGTGTGATTTCCTTACTAATTTCCTTAAATATCCCTTTCCTGAAATTTCTTGTAACTCTTATTTCCCTTTTGTTTAGTCCGGTGTTTCACAAGCTTTTCCCGAGTGAATAACTTAATCCCTATGGAAATTTCCCCTTTCCCTCCAGACGCCAAAACTTCTGGGGAAGAGGTGGGAGCAATGTAAGGGATTTCTATATTTGTGTCAATAAAATTCTCTTTTCCTAAATTTCTTTCTCTTTCCCTAGTGAGATATGTTTCTGTTTCCTTCGTTTAGCCCGGCGTTGTACATTCTTTGTCCAGTAAAAATCTCTTTCTCTCCCCCGGATAAGATCTTTCTTCGAATTTCTATTTTCGATTTATAACTTACAAAACTAATCTAGTTTAAACCTCCGGAAGGCAGACAATGTACAATTTTATTATTAAATAATTAATTTAGCAATGAATAACAAAAAACAACAATTTTCTTCTTAAAAAAACAGTTTATATCCATTTTAGTTCAATTATGAATTTAAAAATTCTTACTGATAGCTATTAAAGATATTGTTCATTTATATGTGCTTGTTCATATTATGTTTTGTCGATGGTTATTTTCAGAGCAATTTTATTGACAAAGAGAATTGGATAATAATTTTCCTCTCAAACAAGTTTATATTTTCTTCTTGACTATAAACTTTTATGAATATATATAGTTAACCAAACAGGATATAAAATACTTCTTGAAAGGATACAATCGACAGCAACATGAGAAGTTTTTAAAGTTTCGATGTAATATTTTCTTTTTTAGATTCATAAGACCTTGAATAGCTGTATGATTTTCATTACGGAAGAAAATATCTTCAAACTTTCAATTCATATAAGTTATACTTGTAGTCCATCGTTGGAATAACTTATTTAATAAAAAACTGAAAATTTTCATTAAAAAAAGTACAATTTTTTAATTAAAATTAATTAATTTAATTGTTTTAATATGTGTTTCAGTGTTAAAAAATAGCTGTGAATTAAATTCTATATAAATATGTTAACATTTCACAAACTGAAGCAGAAAGTAGTTTTCAACTTATTTAAACACCAGTAATGGGTCATGATATAAAAACATATTATTGACTATAAGGATATATATTTTTGCATCAAATTTTTGTTTCATTTAGAACAAGCATGTTAAGGATACACAGAACCCTAAAAATTTCATTTTTTTGACCGAAAATTCTTTTGCATGTTTTGATGGCCCATATCCTTGAGATGCTTGCCACGAAATTTCAGATCTGTTAGCAAATTAGTTTTTAAGATATTTGAAGTTTTATGAGCTATGGTTTTGGTTTCGGTTTCCTTTTCAAGCATTTTTTCACACTTAAGTTGAATTAATTAAAAATATTTTTGAGCTTTTAGTTTGAAATGGTTATTAATTCCAATTTTCATTACTAAAATAATTTCTGCTTGATTATGTTTTGAGTTTTTTGAGTTCTCATAATTAATTAATAAAGAATAATTTCATGGCCAATTTTTGCTTTAAAAATAGTTTATATAACTTAAACGCTTTATCATTAATTTTTCCTGCAGAAAAATTGCCATGGCAAATGCTTTCTGGGTTTACTGAGAAACAATATTTCGAAGAGATGGAATATTACTGAAAATGATGTATCTAAAAATCGTTCTTCAGCTGATTCTGCAATTAGACTTCCGAATACAAGTATTCTGAATTCAAATGCTGCAGATATAACTGAATATTTCCTTGATGTATATATACCAAACTACATTAAACTAAACATATTGTAGTACTATATTTTAGTATTTTAAAGTCGTACGACAAGAGCTAAAACTTCCTAAACTGCCCCAATTTAAAACTGAAAAAATTAAATTTTATGAGCAAACCTGACTATTTTTAGCTTTAGTTAGTATCATTATTATTTTGTACATAATGCTTCATGTTTCAAAACTTTTGTGAAATATTAGGTTAAGATAAAGCTGAATAAACTGACGTCCTAACAAATGCTATCAATATTATGCAAAAATATGTTTTGAATTAAAAATATAATTTTCAGTCATATTTAATAAAAATAGTGTTCTAATGTAGAACATACATTGGAAAATAACATATTAAAAATTAGAGTTTTACGGGCATTATAAGTTTTTGTTTTATGACTTTACACACTTTAAATGCGTTTTTCTCAGACTTTTAATTTTGAAGGTATAAGTGTTTTCTAATCCCTAAGGCTTTTTTCCTGTTCAAGATGGAGCCTTGAATTTTTTTGTATATACTCCCAAATGTATGTTCTATAAAAGTTAGTATGGATTTAAGGCTGAGAAATCTAGTTATTTTTCTAACAAATGCTAAAGTTGATATTTTAAAAATTTTCGTGTTTTTTCCAGGTTTTTCTAGAAAAATAATTATTAAAAATGAACAAGGGAATAGATTTTCAAATCCATACTAAATATTGTTTGTAATAATCTAAGAATCATAAATAATTTAAATTTACTAAAAAATTTAAAAAATTGAGTATTTTATAAAATTTGAAAAAACTTCAAAAACTCCTAGTTTTTTAAAATTGTGAGATAATGGCTAGTCAAACTGATTTTTTGCTTACAGAATCAGCTTAATAATATAATCTAAATATAAAACATCAATTATTTTTACTGTAACTGTCTCCAAAAATTTTTTTTTGAAAAAGGGTACCGTGTAACCTTAAGAAATAGAAATTAAATTAAACCAAATGGGCTCTTATTTCAATTATTATGCGTTCTTGAGATTATATAAACACTTTCTTTTAGATTCAATTTTTATTTCTTGTAACATATAAAGAATTTTAATGAAAATCAAGTAATTACATTTACATGCAAATTGATTCAATTTTTAATCGTTTCAAATATCTTATTTATAAATAACAAAGAATAGTATTTACAGATTTAATAATGAATTGAACCGCATTTTTATTAAAACAATTTTGCATGTAATATTTCTTACTTAATAAGTGTAAGATAATTGCTGAAAAATGTGTCCTTATTTTTGTACTGTATTTTAATTACCACCCCCAGGCTCAGCCAACAAAACTGAAAATAACTTATTGCTGTAAAATGTATCAAGATTGGCTACTGAGCGTAAAGATCTGTAATATTAATTTCTTTATGTAAGTAAATTTCAATGTAAAAATTCAGTCAAACTCCTTATAGCATTAAATTACTCTTCATGAAATTGTTTTTCTTCTAATCTCGCGTGTTATTAGAATCCCCCTCACCTCTTTATCTTTGTATATTATAAAACAGCAAATTGAAATGTATCATCAGATGTAGAAATTCCAATAAGTGCATTTTAGAATTTCGGGGGAGTTGTTTAAACTATTAAAACATTAATGTTTGAAATTTGAATATCATCTTACGTAAAATCGAACTATTAAAATTATGTAGCGCTCCCTTAAATGTATAGTTTTACTGTACTTAACTAAGTGATAATTGATATTTTCTTAACACACACATACAAACGGAAATAATGGAATGAGTAATCTATTATTGTAATATGTACATTAGTTGAAAATTAACCGTGTTTAATATTAATTAAGTAGTCTGAGTTGTTAAATTACATGGTCATAAATATGTTTCAAGGCGTTTTCCGAATGTATTGTGTTAGACTTTTTTATTGCTGAGTATTTCAGATAAATACTGTAAATCTCAAAGGGTAGTCTTAATTAAATTTGTTCTTTTTAGAAACCTCATCAAGATACTGTGGTGCTAAGATCAGTATTTATGTGTTTGTGTCTTTTAATGAATGCAGATACTGATAATTTTAATGAACATATTACGTAAAATTACGTAAGGGAAATATGTGATGTTAATTACGCATTAATCTAACTTAACCACATTCATTTATAATGTTCCGAAACTGTATTTTAGAAGTAATGGACATGTACGCCACAAAGAAGTAGTCACACATTTCTAGTATTGAAATAATGTGTTACGCAGCATACACAATAATGTAATATCTGAAATTATTATTTATATTTTATTTTTACAAAACGATGTATGGTGTAGAGCTTTAATTTCAATAGAAATATCGATACAGGCATTTTCGAAGCACTGCATTAGGTGCATCATTATCAGATTTGAAATCAATCCTATGTTTTGAGGTATTATTTTATAATGTAATAGGCGCACTTAGTTACTCTCTTTACACAGTGTTCATTACGTGATGTCGATAGATTTTCATTGTATAATAGCCTTTTAAGTAATGCATTGAAGTCATTATTCGATATTCAGAGTTTCTGAAAGATACATAAGACCATTTTCCGAATTAAGTTTTATAAAAAAAATGAAGTATTTCGTATCGGTCTAGGAAAAATTTATTACACAAGCTGTTAAAAATTATATGAAACAGTTTTTTAGAAGCACTCTTTTGCAAAATAAAAAAATAATAACCAAGCATTCGAAAAAAGTATTGAACCACTTTCAAATTTAATTTGCCGATTTCTTTATTTGGCAAACTAAAACCGATTATATTCCCCGACTCTTTTAAATTTTTTGTTTTAAATATCAGGTTTAAAAGTTTGTTCATTTTGAAATTTATTTAACGTAAAATTTATATATATATATATATATATATATATATATATATATATATGTAGGAATGGATGTGCACATATCGTATCCCTCCTATATTCATTAATGACGTAATGCCAAGAGAGCGCCACCTATCTGACAAGGCGGTTTTGAGGATAACGAGTAAACCAGACTGGAATAGAACGATTGCGCGAGAGACGACCGGAAAGCGACGGCGATGAGACGATGACGAGGGCGCTGGAACAGAAAACGCCTCGTGGAATCAACGATCTAATGATGTTTCGATTACTTTTACTAACTTTTAGCCCTCCTTGTAAATAATTCCCTTAATAAATGTATATTTAACTCAATCTGGCCGTTGTCACTCTCTCTCTATATGGAAGCTTGACCTTTCCCACTTAACTTAAAATCCCCTAGAAAACCGAAATAAAAGGACGGTAGCTTGATGCAAGATAAGTGAATTTATTCAATGTGTTCTTCAATGTGTGTTGGACGTTTTTATTCAAATTCAAGCGCATTTATTCTTCCAAAGCGTTTTTCAACGTGTGTTTGACGATTTCATTCAATTTCAAGTGTTGTGTGAGAAAATTCACGATTGTAGAATGTTGATCGATAATTTTGCCGACACATCAAGATTTTCTTCAACACTATTATACATTCATGAAAGTTAATATTCAACAATCAAGACGTTGTATGCAAATTTACCGTGAGTTTTTATTTCCATTGTTTTTTACAAGCTCTCTCGTTGTGAAAATATATTTTGAAACTGCTAATGTGACCTGGTGATACGATATATTTTTTTTTAGCAGCCCTGTACTGCTACTAGTGACATTTTATTCTAGACTTTAATCTTTTTCATAGCGTATTAATTTTTTTCTGTGTTGAAATATTTTACTCATATATCATTTAGTGATCTGCAAATATTTGTATATTTTACGTATTTTTGGTTCAATTTAAGTGATTTATTATGTCTTATTTAACTTACTGAATGATATCCCGGTTATCGCGCAAGCTTTGAGGTGGCAATACGCAAAATGTAAAAATTATTGTATTCTGTTGTTTTTAACTTTATACTTACATTCAGTTCGGACCTCTGAGAACAATTGCGAGTTTACGGGTTTCGCACAAGATTTTGTTATTTAGAAGACTACTCCGCCGTTATTTTAAAATTTAACCTACCCGAATTTAATCTGTTTAGCTAATTTTTACAACTTTAGAAACAAATGGAACTGCCGAAGAACTTTTTGTAATAATATTTTGTTTTTCACTAGCTGATTTTATCCGCTTTTCATAATAAATTAATACACGAGATGTGAAAAGAAATGCCCCCGCGGAGTGCAGAAAATTCCATTTTGCTTCCCCCACTTTCTACACAGACGAAATCGGCTGACGCATAACCAAATTAATGAGTCAGCTGTTCCTCTATTTCGAAAAACGATTTATCGTGGCTTTGTTAAGGTACTTCTAACTCTTCGTTCTTTCAGTGCAGATGACTCATACTCAATTGAACATTTTTTTCTGATGTGGAGGAAAATTTAACGTTTGCCAATAACCGAACAACAAAAAATTGTTTTTGTAAAACGGCTTTTGACAGGAACTGCAAAATTATTTATTCAATCTCAGCGTGGTATAAACTCTTACAGTTGTATAAAAACATTACTTATTCGAATTCGGAAAAAAAAATTAAATCAAGCCCAATTGCATAAGGAATTACAACATGAAAAATGCGGCCTAATGAAACGGTATTCCAATATTTAGTCGCTATTCAGGAGTAGCGAATCGAGGTCAAAGGGTTTCTCGGCGAAACTTCAATTATGGAATATTGTATTGTGGAATCCCCGATTGTCACTTTCAAAAATAAGCTAATATTATATGGATGCTTTGTGGATTTCAGAGATTTAAAAAGTAGAGGTACATGACAAATATTTTCCAAAACAAAACAAATCAACCTCTTATGATAAAATAAAGCCTTGAATCCAAAAACTTTTGATGGCAACGCCACGTGATCGAAAATACCGCTATAAACATCGAGTATGAATGATAATAAAATTCGTACTTAAGAAGCCTACAATTTAAAAAGTTTTGAGAATAAAGACATTTCCAGGGAATAAGATCAACTTGTTTTCATTTGATTCAGGATCAGTCATATTCTAAATTTTACCCAGATAAGCAATCGTGGTCCAAAATGTATATTATGCTCGAAAATTTTGGCCATAAATCTGATGCTTGTTCTCAAAAAAATATCCCTTCTTCTAATAATGTTGATGAAATTACCCCATTAACTACTATGTGTGTAAAAGAAGTTAAAATTTTATCTAAAAAATATTATCTTTAGTTGATACCGGAAGTCAAGTACATCGCCCACAACTGAAAGAAAGTGTATGGAATCAATTAGGCTCCCCCCTTCTTTAATAAATGAGTGGTAATATGCCTAACTGGTTTTGGCCTTTCAAAAACTCATGTATGATTGAGTTCGTTCAACTCAACTGTTTCAATTGACAACCAAGACTTTCCTGTTAAAATTAATGTTGTCCCCAACCACTCAATGAACTTTGATATTGTTATTGGTTGTAATCTAATTAAACAAGCTAATTTGACTATCACCCCTGATAGTGTTATGTTTTTCTAAGCTACAAAACGAAGTATCCGACGCTTCTCCACAACCATTTGTTTCATGAACGAATTACTGACGACATTCCTAAATTTGATATTGGCCCTGAAATTCTAAAAACAAACTCGTAACGATGTTGAGGCATTACTCTCGTATGTTATAGGCCGAATAAAAAATTAAAACGACGGATATTGAGTTAAGCATTACCGTGATCGGACGACAAACCAATTTATCATTCTCCAAGACGGTTCCACTTTTACTGAACGTGATATAAGTAGATAAACAAATGAATGAATGGATACAAAATGGTGTTATTGAGACCATGTTCATCTGCTTATGCTAGCCAAGTCCTAGTAGTCCGCAAAAAAGACGGCAGTCCACGTGTCTGCATTGATTTTCGAAAATTAAATCGTGTGTTAGTTAAGGATCACTATCCTCCCTGCCCCTCATTGAGGATATTTTTAGATAAACTTCAGGATACTAGAGTTTTTCAGTACCATTGATTATAATGGTTTTCCATGTGCCTGTTAACAAACAGGAGTCGCCCATATACCTCCTTTGTAACACAAAATGGTCAATTTCAGTTCCTTAAAATGCCTGCTTTCGGACTCTCTACATTGCCCTTCAACGTTTCAACGTTTTATCAATACAGTTTTTCGTGACTTGAGCGTGTTCAGGGAATTTGTTCTCCCTTGCATGGATGATATGAGCTATGCTTGCTAAAAATCGAATCTGAGGCTATTGAGAGACTCAAAAAAGTTCTTCAAGTGTCCAGTGAATTTCGGATTGGAAATAAATTTTTGATAAATGTCAATTTCTGCATAGGAGAATTGAATTTTTAGGCCATATTATTTGAAAATAATAAACTTTTTCCTTCCCCTTCTAAAACTAAATCAGTTGTCAATTACCCCGGGCAAAAACAACCAAGGGGAGTTCAGCGTTTTTTAGGTCTCACTGGATATTGTCGCACAATTTATCCCTGCTTATTCTGTAATTGCTAAGCCACTTAGTGATCTTTTGCGTAAAGATACTCCTTTTCAATTTTGATGCAAACAAAAAGCTTCGTACGACGAGTTAAAACGTTTGCTCTTGTCAGAAACCTGTCTTAGGTATATATCGACAAAATTGTGAAACCGAAATACATACTGATGCATCAATCGACGGACTTGCTGCTGTTTTGTTACAAAGATTCCGACGACCGAATTCCTTACATCCATATAATATTACATGTCTAGAAAAACGGTATCGCGACGGAGAAAATATACCAGCTACGAACTCGAAGTTTTAGCAATCATGAAGCTCTCAAAAAATTTAAACTGTACATTTTAGGAATGCCTTTCAAAATAATTTACTGATTATAAAGCATTCTACAAAACGCGAGTGAGTAAAGATCTAAACACACGAATCGCGTTGGGCTGAATTTACAAGATTGCTGATTACACCATTTTACATCGCTCTGGCTCACAAATGGCCCATGTCGACGCTTTAAGTAGAATACGGGTTTTAACAAACCAGTGTAATGATTCTATTGTGCATAGGATAAAGAATCTCAAGAGCTGGACCCACACATTCTTTCATAAGCTCTTCTTCAAAGGTCCAGCTCTTGAGATTGCTTTTATCCCTATGCACAACAAATCATTTACTATTTGATACCTTGTTCTCAAAGCATCAGGCATGACCGACGAAGCGCAAGCTGTTGTAATCATGATAGCTGTAAATTCGGGGCTAACTGATATTAGCATAATTATTACGAGCATTCTAAAATATTACGGTTTAATTTTTGGGGAAATATGTTGCCAAAAGCTTCGGTTAGCTAATATTTTCTCTCCGTTTCGTGACAGTAATCAGGATGTAAGGAGATATCATCGGGGAGTATGACAGGCGGCGGCGAATCCTTGACCATCATTATGCTGCGGTACACGTCGTGCCTGAGACGGAGTTTCTAGCGTTCGTCGAAAGAAGAGCGTTTTGCATCCAAGCCAGAAAGTGCGTAAGACTGAATGACGATATTTCGAACTCTTCGGCATTACAGCTCTCCGGTGGGGACTTTAAAAAAACTGGATGAACTATTCGATTATTTTGATTCGTGAAAGTATTTAATGATTACAGAAGAGGAAGGAAAAGTTATTTTCAATATGACTTCAAAAAATCAATTTACTCTACAGGCAGTGTTTCGATCATGGACACTGAAGGCTAGTCTCTCAATAATATCAATTTTTAGCAAGGATAACTATAAATCTGAAGTATTCTGGTTTGGCTAAGTCGATATCGAAAAACATTTTAGAGAGTGGTATTAACATGTTACAAGAGGTATGAGCGACTTCTATTTGTTGAGCATTAACCATTACGTAAATCAATGAGGCGCTGAAAGCTGTTTATCTGATTTATCTCGATGAAGAGGCGAAGCTAATGTTCTTTCTTTGGTATTTTCGAAGTGTCACGGGCTGCGATCCAGATCTTTGCGGTTAAACCCAGCATAAGCTAGATAATTTGTGGTTCCTATCTGTTGTTATCTACCGCTATCACGTTCAGAATGTTTCATCTTTGAAGCGATGATAAGTTGGTTTATCGTCTCCGTCCTGGCCAATCTATGCTCAATATCAGATGGTTTGCCTTTTATTCGGCCTATAACTTCGTCGGCATCATTACTACCGGGTTACACCGGATCAATATCAGGGCAGGAATCTTAATTGCGAATATGATTGTGGAAGCGATCGGCTTTTTCATTTTCAGCAAGCGCGCTGCATATCAGGGGTGATAGTCAAATAACTGTTTAGTATCAACCAATAATAAGGGATGCGATGTGACGAGGTTTAACTGGTTGTCAGGTAACAGTTGTATGAGTTTTTAATATTATTGCCGCTATTTGACAGAACTAATTGTTCCGGCCTTTCTTCGTGGGAACTTGACTTTCCGGTATCAACAAAAGTAATATTTTTTTAGATAAAAATTTTTAACTCTTTACACATGGTAGTTATCATCGGCATTGACAAGGACATTTTTGAGGAACGCAAGCATCCAGCATGACCAGAACCACTAAGCGCCAACTGCATTTTGGACACGTATTATGTCTGGTATATGGACGGTCTGGCTGGTAAACGAGTTGCGACCATCAACTCATATGAAATTTTTGATGCTCAATTACAGATTAGCTTTGATGCGATATCGATCTTTTTATCATTACTCACCACTTTTTAACAGCTCTGGCGTTAATATTTGGACTTGCGTATCGCAAAATTGTTTTTAACATTTGGTATAAATTGCAATTTTCGCCAAATTCTGGTTGATGGCTGCTCCCATCTCCAAGCTTGTGAGACAATGAGATTCCGACCACAGTGTTCCACGCGGTGAGGACCAATCGAAACCGCTGACCTTCGCTGAGCCAGGCGCCAACGGCTTTAAATGTTGGAATGCACAAATTTCGTCAGAGCCGCGACACCTTGTTATATTTCGTTCCTGAATCAGTGTTTTCTTGAAGTGCTCCGCAGCGAACTCAAATATTTTGCGGTTCCTCATGGCACTACAAAAACCTGGTTTTTGAATGGATTCGACCAGGCAGGCGACAAACTCACACATCAACTCTGTTCAATTGATAATAATCTTACTGAAGGCTGAAGGTAAGTAAATCTTTTAACAAGCTACGATATCTTTCGAATGAAGAGAACAACTGACTCATTAATTTATCGGCATCATTCTGAGGAAAGCCAAAGAATTTCATCCGCGAGTAACTACATCTCGACGTGTATTATGGCTGGATAATCCTTTAGTGAAAAACCAAATATTATTTGCTATTTCGGTTATTCCCATTCGTTTCTGATTGTAAAAAAATGGCTAAGCCAGATCAGGCCAGGTGCATGCAAAACAACGGCGGGTATAATGGCTTTTCAATAATATCAAAAATGTGATGCGAGAGCTCATCAACTAACGTTATTCTGGAAGACCGGCTGGTGATCAGTTAAACAACAGAATCAATCAATTTTACATTTTGCGTATTATAAAGGCCTTTGCGCCTTTGGGATATCATTCAGTGGTAAATAAGACATCAATCGCCCCAAGAGATGAACAAGCCGCCAAATCCCTACAAATGATCATATTATATGATAAATATTTAACCTGAAAAAAAAGACAATACCTTCTCTATAAAAGGTATAAGTCTAGGGGCAAATGTTTGTTTTATTTAATGTATCAGCTATCTGTACATTTCAAAAAAATATTTCACAATCTGGGACTATGCAATGAAACTTTCACGACGCGCATTTTTGCATGCAACGTCTTGATTGTTGAATGTACTAACGAAGAAAAATCTTGATATTGATCGGCGAAGTATCGACCAAATATCTTCGCAATCGTGAGTCACACAACTTGCTGGCCAATAATGTCTCAGAGCACGTTGGCAAGCGCTTTTGGCGAATAAATAACGCTAATTTGAAAATCAAACCTGGCGGCACGACGGACCAAATAAAAATCACTCTGATTGGGGAAAGGCCGAAGGCTCCTCAGGCGAAAGCGGCCCAGATTCGAGTTAAATATGTTTGACCAAGGGAGTATTACGGGAAGAGCTAAAAGTGTCGAAGCGTCGACAGATGTTCCGGACAAGTTGGCATAGATAAATAATAGCATATAAATTAGACATAAGCGCGATGGTCGATGCGGTTCGCGGTGTCTGGCGCCCGCTGACAAACAGATGACTCTCTTAAATAATGCAATGAAATAAGGAGGATACGATGTACTTTTTCATTTTCCTATATATATATATATATATATATATATATAAATTTCACGTTAAATAGAATGAACAAACTTTACAAGCACCTGACTATTTAAAACAAAAAATTAAAAAGGAATAAATATAATCGTTTTAATTTATAGACAAAGAATCATTTAGATAATTTTTGAAAATGGTTCAATACTTTTTCGAATGCTTGATTATTATTTTTATTTTGCAAGCTGTTTCATATAATTTTTAGCCCGGCGATAACAAATTTTCTAATTCAATACTTCATTTTTATGCTTCGGAAAAATATTAACAGCATAACTATCTTTCGACTCTGAATGTACTTTCAATCGATACAATGAAATATCGACATCGCAGACACTGATATTATGACTAAGATTAGCGCTAACCGATGCTAAAATCTGTGTGTGCACCTAATCATTAATGCCTGTAATGTCCTTTCTATTGAGAAAGCTTACATATACATCGTTTTGTAAAATAAGGAAGTACTATAAATATGTAATTTCGATCATACATTATTTGTACATCTTTGCAGCCAACATCATTTCAACAAATGATGTGACTGACGTACATGTCCATTACTACAAAAGAATACATTTATATAAATGTTTGATGGATTAAAGTTAATGTGTCACGCTGCATCTGATTTTACGTACATTATCATTTAAATTAAAAAGCCATCGAGTATATATCGTTCGTCAAAGGTACAAACTACATGATACGATCTTAACACCACAAAAAGAACTGGAGATTTGTGGAATTGCAGGCCCCACGGTATTTATCGATAAACGATAAAAGTCTAACAACCTGGGAAAACCGACCTATGTTCGTAATAACCAGCAACTTTCGAACGCGAATAATGATAAATACGCGACGAGCTAATGCATAATGAAACTAACGAGTACTTTAATTCCATTATTCCACAATAAGCTATCGCACAGTTAATTTCACAACAAAAAAACTACACGTTGAAGTACAGCAGTTCGATTGCGCTGAATGATATTCAAATTTGTGTCTTTTGTCGAGTAATGAAATACGATTCAAATACGCGACGGAGATTTCTACATCTGATGCATTTCCGTTTTATAATATACAAAGATAAGAGGTGAGGGAGGACTAACTAACACGCAGTTCAGCTAATTTCATCGAAGAAATAATTTATCTTATAAGAGTTTGACTAATTTATTGAAGTACGCAGCAAGAAAATTGTATTAGTTGCAGCTCGGTAACTTCCAATCTTCACGGCGTAAGAAATTCATTTTCGGTTTTATTATTTACGAATGCGAAGTACTGTAAGGTTTGACCAGACCATCTTACACTTATTCAAGGAAAATGAAATGCATGCAAAATTGTTTTCAGTCGATATCTGTCCAAATACTGACTATTGATATAAATCAAAAGATATTTGAACGTTAAAGGCGCGAATCAGTTACATGTTAATACTGATGCCGGGCTCAGTAAATTAACGCCCACAGAAGACAAAGTGAATCTAAAAGAAAGATGTTTATATAAGGGCAGCATAATGGTGGAAATGAAGGCTTACAGTTTGAACTGAAAATTTTTGGTGTTCCCAATTGATCCCAGATTATATTAGCGATTCTGTAAAAACATCAGTTTGATATAACGATATCGGTACAAAACTGGGAGTTTTTAAGTTTTCAAAATTTTATAAAAATACTCAATTTATTTTTAATATTTAAGTATTTATGATTCTTAGATTATTACAAACTTTCAATATTTATTTATGGATTTAAAATCTATTCCCTTGTTCATTACAATGATTGCAAGAGCTTAAGAGTATCGGCTTTGGCAGTCTCTATTTATGGAAATCCATGCCTTTTATGAAACATATGAATATAAAAGGAAAAGCATGAGGGATGTTGCCCAGATAAAGTCTGAGCATTTAAAGCCGTAATAAAACATATAAACAAAAACGCAATCTTCCATGTAATTTACATGTTAACACTTTCAATGTATGTCGTTTACATTAAGTACTATTTTATTAAATATGACTGAAAAGAATTATATTTTTAATTCAAACACTATAATATTGTAGCATTTGTTGATCGGCTCGCTTTTATCTTAACCTAATATTTCACAAAGTTCTGGCTGGCGTATAATACAAAATAATAATGACGCAATAAAGCTTCGAGATTTACTCACTTAAGCTTTTTCATTGAACGGTAGAAGTTTAACAACGTCGTACATTTAAAATACTGGAAGCATATATTCGCCTAATGTTTGGTTTGTATAACGTGGTTTGTATATATACACATCGAAATGTGGGGTTCCGCTAATACCGGCATTTTAATTCAGAGAAGGCATTCGGAAGTAATTACGGAATCGGCTGAAGCATTTTTAGCTAAATCTTACATCTGCTCACATCGTAAACCCGAAGCGACCCCCGAGAGCCACTGCTGCGGGGAAAGAGTAAAAGCTGTTTAGCACTATAAACTATTTTTAAAACAAAAATAACCCATGTAACATTGTCGAGGAACTCAATCAGCACGAAGTATTTTAATAATGAAAGGCCGAATTATGGCCATTTCAACTAAGCTTTCAAAATACCGAAATTAATTCAGCGTGAAAGGTGGCTGGCGGCACCACGTAAGCTCAGCAAACTCGGAAATATCTTCAAAACTGTTTGCTGGCGCGTCTGTGACGTAATCTCGGGATATCAGACCATCAAACAATACTGCACTGGAAAAACGAGGTACAGGTTTCTGTGCTTGTTCTATGAGCTAAGACTGATGCAAAAATACATAATTCAATAATATCATTTTATATCATGTTTTGACCACTGTGTTTAAATAAGTTGAAAACACTGCACTGCTCGAAAATGTTAACGCTATTTTATAAGAATTTAATTCACAGCAACACAGCGCTGAAACACATATTAAACACAATTAAATATTTACGAAGAACTACGGTTTGACCAAATAAGTTATTCAACGATGAACCAAAGCAACATATGAATGAAAGCTGAAAGATATTTCTTTCCGTAATCATACAGCCTCTGACAGACATAGTCTAAAGAAAGAGCTCCACATCAGCTTTAAGCTCTCATGTTAGCTGTCCTTTCAAGAGGCGACCTATAATCCTGGGCTGATTAACCCTCATATATTCATAAGTTTACTCAGTCGAAAATATATCAGCGTTTGAGGAAAATATTATCCCGGATAACTTTTGTCATTAAGGCCTTTCTCAATGGAGAGCAAAACTGGCTATGTTTAATTTTTATATGAGATATTTATCTTTTTAATATTTATCGTGAAATCATTTTTAAATTCGTAATTGAACAAAAATAGTTTATATAAACTGTTTTTAAGAAAGAAAATTGTTGATGTTTATTATTCATTAACAAATTGAAATATTTAATAACAAAGCCCATTGTTTAAACTAGACCGGGCACGCGAAATCGAAAATAAAGTCAGCGTCTTTTATCGAAAGTTTTACTGGTTGCATGTGCAACTTCCTTTGATAGAAAGGAAACATTTCTACTGAAGAAAGAAGGCCCAGGAAAGAAATTTTCCAATCGACTTTAATCCTCGAAGTTCCGTCTGGAGAGTCCCATGAAGCAGGATGTCGCTCGAGCTTCCGGACTAAAGGGAATAGGAGTTCTGAAAATTTCGAGGAAAGGTGAGAGGCCAATGAAATCGCACCCTACCAAAAGAGTACGATACCTCATCGAGACAAACTTGACCAACACGTAAGCAACGCCGGGCAACTGTAATTAGGTAGTTAAAAGTTAAAAAAACAATTTAGTAATTACAATGTACTAATATTTTAGTGAAGAAGTTGATCTAGTCAACATATCATTTACATGTTCGTGTATGAATGAAATCTTAGAAGAAGGCTTAGTATTGTTAGTAACCAAACTTTGAAAGAATGAGAGCTGCATAACAGACTATCCTCTCTTATAAAAAAATAAATTCTTCTGATCTATCGAAACAACTATCACGACAGCTACTTTCATTTCGAAAACAGATTGTTTACGACACACTTTCTATCAAAATGTGACAGTGTCAAGAGGTATTAACGACAGAAAGTAGGCTCAGCAAAAATGGCGATGCCCGGAAAAATCCGTTAATAACAGTTACTCTTCATTTTTCGGGATATTAAGAAAAATATTCGAGACCACTCGTGAAACACGAACCCAGATGAGGTTATTCTATATCAAATGGAAGCATAATGAAATGGACATGCGTCCGTATGATGAACTCGAAACATGTGAGTTTTTACAAGTTTTCTTTGCTACACTGATAAACTAAGACCATAGCTTTACAATCGCCTGTGAATGAACAGGTGACGCAAATTTGGAGAACAATATAGCCGTAAGAAACAACAAACTACTCTGAATCGGCTGCTGGAAGCTATTTCCGTAGCTATTCCGAAATCCATCAGTCGGATGCCTTATCTGCGTTGGGTACGAACATTTTATCTATAGCAGACAATAGTTTATCTGGAGGCTTATGTGTCTATACCATTATAATGTTGCAACACATCTATTATATTACATGCATATATGTCGAGATTACAATATAATCGTATTTCTGATAATCGGGTTTGTTGATATCCAATCTGGTGACCTCCTGTTTCGACGATCGTGTATATAACACCTTCCAGCAATAGTATATGTAAATTAGCGATAATCCCTCTGTATTCTGCAGTGCTTCTTTTAATAATATTCAGGTAATGTTTATTGGTTCGAGCTTTAACACCATGGAGATCGTAATCAACAATAATATTACATCATAAACGCTTTTCGCCGGCTGCCAGGCTGTGGCGTGTCGCGTCAACGTCGAATATAAAGCGTGGAAACTGCTCTTCTTCTGTATCATGGCGGCGACTTTCCTGGCACCCGGACCTGCTGATGTTGACAAGATCGTGATGACAGTCTACGAGATCGTTTATGAACTGGATTATTGAACTCTTTCATTTCCCGCTGTTCGCGAATGGAAATGCGTATGACGCCGCCGCCGGCCTGTCTTCGACCGGCCGTAAAATCACCTCATTTGCACTCTCAGAGGCTTTGGCAGTCATTTTCCTAGGTATGAGAAGGAGACCAGAATAAGGTAACAGATGGGAGACGCTGAAGCTAAACCGACCAGCATGGGCGGGGAATACTAGTTCAGCATTTCACACTGGGGCAGGGCGAATCTGATGCTTTCTCACAATATTGCGTTGATCATATTCACAACTGCAATGGCCTCGAAATCAAGAAAGACATCAATATCTGAAAATGATATCTTACGATATCCTGTTTAAAAAAATTAGAAAGATATATATATACAAATCATCACACATGTTTGCAGAAGACACCCGGCGATTCTGTTTTTAATTACATTTGCTGTTCATTACTGTATAATTTGCATACTGAACTCGTTTTACTAACAAAATAAATATTATTATTGTATGCCCATCAGGCGACGCTAATGATCACGACACAAAATGCCAATAAATCTAACGTTGATAGATTTTTGAAGAGGCTGATTTTCAACGTAATCTTTGTTGTAATACAATATAAATACGCGCTATATATATAGCTATATGGCTACCATCTTGCGGCAATATCGCAGTTCCCTTCATTCGTTTTAACGGCCAATATTACATAGCAGATGCCCAACGCCGGCATTGCACGCGTTTTTACTGCGACCGCTTTACTGTTTTCAATATTTATCGTGTCTGCATTTGCAATTATCTGTTTAGAGGCCGCATTGATTGAGCGATCAACTTTGAAAACTCCGCTGTGAATGTTATAAAAAACTCATTTATCGAGTTTCGGCAGAATATGAAAATGTAAATTTTGTTTACACAATTACTGTCATTCATTCTTTATAATAAAATGAACAATAATATAAAATATAATGATTTGAAGCATAAGGCTGAGAATATAAAATACAAATAAATAAGTAAAAAAATAACATACAGAAAATACTAATTAGGGTTACCAGCGGGATTGACGCATCGCGCGCTCATCTGTACTCTGCTGCATTTCAGGAATAAGCGTAATATAAATAAAAAGTAATCTGCTTTCGATTGACGATTTCCGTCTTCGGAACTGGTTGAGACCTAATGCAATTACGATAAGAAGAGGAAAAGCGTCATCTACATTTTCGTTTTTTCAGTATTGATCTTTTCTTCAAATTTATTTTGTATTTTAGGAAATTTTAAATGTGTTTATATTCGGCAATTTCCCAATGCCTTGTGGGTAATATTATTAGTCTCATTTAATTTACCAGGTGACTCATCGCGTTACTAACGGTGATTCTGGGCTGTTCCACGCCAGTGATCCCCACCTGCGGTCCCAACATATTGTACGTCTCAACACCTGGGCTCTAGCGCTTTGGATGCAAGTCCTTACTTCAAACTGGGCCAGGAAGCAATGATATCATGTGTGCGATTCTTACGAGGAAGATTTGGTTTTTATTTCAGTGATTTAACATATTTACTGATAGTGACCATAATTCACTATTTTTTGTTTCATATAAGACCGACACAATAAATATTCAAAGACAATATTCATGATAATGAAGAGAGGAAAATTACAAATATCAACCATAATCTGGTTTAATTCATCTGTAACAGATATTTACAGGAAATCACAGTATGTTCCTCTAAGCGATGCTTTGTCAGCTCTTGAAGTAATCTTTCAATTATTTGATTCATGCACCCTGTTCAATCTCAATCATCATTTGGCCAATCGGAGAGCTTTTTCCAGCCTGCGCCGATTGACTTCCGTCGGGTGAAAGGATTGATGCTCTGAAAACCTACTGGGCACTATACCAACTGTCTGTCGGCATTTGCGGCTTCATTGCGACTATTGATATTTTGACTCTTTATTATCGTCCCATGTTTGCTCTTCAACACTCCCTACGGATCTGCATCTGTATGGACGAGTGTAAAAGGAATCGATTTCAACAATTCCTCTTCCTATCTTTCATTCAATTAAATAACTCACAATAGAAAATCACACCACCGTACCTCGGCTCTATTTTAATCAACCACATCTTCCCGTCTTGTACCGCTGAAAATTGCGGCTGCATTCCTCTCGTAATAACAATATAATAGCGTAGCCAACTATACATCATATATATAATTGTTTGCTGTAGAACCAATGCTCTATATTGTGATCTAGCATCCGCTGAAGTGGAGAAAAGGGAAGACAACATATTCAAAATCGGTGAATTTATTAGTGTTCAATCACAAGCTCAATCAACAAGGCTAAAGTATATCAAGTAGTGAGATAACAAGATGCGCCAGGGGCAGCTGAAGGCGATACCGGTGACTCACGTCCCAACTATCGTTAACCAGCTCTTACAGACAAATGGCGTAACGCCAGGCATACAATATAAAATAACGGAAATTAATATTACGAAGTAATCTCTCTTCATCTACGCGACGACAAGACCCGACCATAATCGCTCATAATCGTAACTGGTTTGTCATTACTTTCAATTATGTGTTTCAAAAGAAGCTGGCTAAGTCTAGGAGGGTTATGATGTCGTGTTGATTCTTTATACAAACTACTCAGACGATCCACATGTATATATTCCGGCATGATAAAGATGAGTGTGGTTTCAAGCCCTTCTGACTGGCTCGGGAGTTTTTCCTTTCTTAGACTCGCCCGGCGACGCGGAATACGCTTCCCAGACGGCTCAGCTATTTAGGGCTATAAAGGCGCGCTCATCAGCCAACTGCGCGAAAT
>BMAU01004508.1:0-232500 GCA_019973935.1 Trichonephila clavipes
ATGTTTTTAAAACTAATGTTTGCATCTACAGTGAGGATTGAGGGCTGTACAATATTTGAAAAAACACAAGGAGTGAAAAAGAGAAGTTTCACATCCACCAACCTTTTTTTTTCTTAAGGTCGATTAAAGGTTGAAGTGCTTTTAGAAAATCAGCACCAATTATAGGAGATGATACATCAGCAATTATGAAAGTCCAGATAAAGGTCGCCTCAGACCCAGGTTCAGTTCTTTACGGACCATACCATAGGCTGGAATTTTGGTATTATTAGCAGCAAATAAGGAGAAGTTAGACTGAGGTGATTTATTCATAGTTGGAGAAGGTGGGATGACACAGATTTCACTTCCAGAGTCTATGAGGAATTTCTGGCCAGACTTGCGGTCTAATAAAAATAACCGGCTGGTATGTTGCGAGGGCTCTGCCATTCCAGCTATGACAGAGCTTACTCGTTTTTGCACAAATGCACAAGGTGAAACACACTTGCGGGCCTGCTCTTTATAACGGCGGCGATGATAGTAGCAGATGCCACTTCCTCTATTGACACTCCTAGAGCGTGAATGTGATCTCCGGCGGTCAGAACTATATCGTTGGTGGCGAGAGGAATTGCGCTCTCTTGTCAGTTCAGCAACTTGTAGAGACAGCTCTTGGATCTGCCTGACGAGAGAGTCCATGGTTGGCTGAACACTGCATGAAGATGACTGGGATCGTGGAGGAACAGTTGTGGCAGCACAGATAGTCGAGGACGCACCAACAACCTTATCAGTGATGATAGCCAGTTTATCCAAAGGCTCTGAAGATGCAGACAAAACAGTCTGGATATGTGGTGGCATTCTTTGAAGCCACAAACTTTGCAGAAAGTCATCCTGGAGTTGGTCATTAGACAGCTCTTTCATTTTCGCAACAGGTGGCTGGGCTTCTCATCTCTAGCTGAAGGTCAGTAAGCAGTTTCTTAATTTTTTGAGTCTCCGAGTCGCTAAATTGGGTGATGAGCCGCTGCGAGAGAGTGTGATATTTGTCACTGTTCGGAGGGCTTAACACAATGTCCGACACGTAGGAGAGAGTTTCAGTATCCCGGTTCACAACCAAAGCAGAATACTTAGTATCATCACTGGAGATACCACTGAATGTGAATGCATGGTCGCATTGCGCAATCCATAGACGAACGTTGGATTTCCAAAACGGCGGCAGCCGCAACGCAATACGAGCGACTTCAACGGTTTCACTAGTCATATTGTTGAATAAGCAGGAAGCGAAACGAATCTCCGAGCAGATGCTTCAAGTAGCCTTGAGGAGAAGGAGAAAAAAAATCTTTCGCTACGTACTGATCATCCGTAGTAGAAGAATTTGTGTGTGCATTCGCCAGTAGAACAGAATAGCTTACGTATTTTTAAGTCCAAAAGGGGTCACCACTGCCGCGTTGCGTGGTTAGACATTCTTCACTACAACACGGTTGAATTAAATAACAATAAACATTTATTAACTTTAAAGATTAAATGTGCAATTAAGAGGTAAACTTCTAAAAACTACAACACATGGTGAATCAGGCACGCTACAAGAATAACAGATCAATTCAGTTCAGTTTTGGAGTCGTTATGTTAAGCTGTAAGGTCGCTGCACGGTTATTCCAAACCGGTTTGTCTCAAACATACACCTTATATAAAGAAGATTTGGGAGGGGAGGATCTTGGATTTTGGTTGAAAATTTCAAGGACTGTCGCCAATAATCTCGTGTTACCTTATAATGCATCGTTAAAAACACTTTCACTGAAATCAAATTTTCAGCAAATAGGGACTTTTAAATGGAAACTGAAAAAAAACCTTCATCAAAATTTATTTTTCTTTTCACATTATTTCATTTATAAGTACTGTAAAATCTCATTGTCTTTTGTTGGAATAATTTCAGGTACAGAAAATGCCGCTAAAATACAAAATCGAACCATGTACAAATGAAGCTCGTGATAATTTGTGGCCTCACATCAGGAGATTGTCAAATCATGAGAATAAAGCCCATTATATTTAACTGACACATGTCAACTTTTTGAAGAAATTTCGTATTTAAAACATAAAACGGAATCTCAAAGGGACTTTTCCTAGATTTTTATAACTATTCACACCTGATTGAGGGGAACTAATCTTCGTTAAATGACGATTTATAATCGTTGCACCTCGGATACTGAACTGTACATTGCGAAATTATACATTGTGAAAATGAATCAGGATCCACTAAACAGAATCTTTTGGATATTTTGTTTTGAAACATCTCAACTCTAATAATAAATGGAATATTTGAAAGATGGATTCAATCACTCCAACTGTTGTTAAAAGACCTTTATTATCTTTACAGTGTGATTGGAATGAGGTTTTGAGGTAATAATATTGAAATTGTAAATTAATATATGAAATTATATTTCCAACACACCAATGTTGTTAATTTAAGAGGGTATTGGAAATATTCAAGAATTTGAGCATTTAAAATTCATCTGAATTTAAATCATGTGTTCTGAAAAAAAATTACTTTCAGGTTAAAACATCATTCCAATATAGAAATTAGTGAGTTAGTAGCATGTAATAAAGATGTGAGCGAATTTATTGAAAATGAACGTCGATTGCTCTCGCAACAAATTCGTGAGATTTATGAAGCTAGTTTGTATTTCTTCTGTTTACTGGAAAATTTAAAGTATGATACATCTGAAACAAGTACGACTTTAGTAACAGCGGCAAAGACTATGGTTTTATCAACGACACGCAATTTTCAAGAACAAGAACGTATGATAATATTTGCATTGAATCGAGATGAAATCAAACTGACAAGAGATATTGATAAAGTTCTCATGAAGCATGGATTAATATAGAAAGAATCTTTAGAAAATATTTTTTTATACATTTTTGTATTTTGTTGGTTGTAAACATAGAAAATTAATAGTGATGCTCATTGTCTTTGCTTATGCATTTTGATAAATTTTTCTCATTTTTTTTACATTGTTAGTTTCTAAATTGAGTGTTTTCTTTTTGTTCCCTACTATTTGTATTATATACATTTATGTAGATTTACTGAAGCAACAGAGTTATATTTTTTCTATGAAATTCTTTTTTAATATTTAATAATGCTTGTATTTATAAGAAAATTTGTTATTATTTATTTTAAATTTGTTTTTTAGACTTTAAAATTAATTTGAAGTTAAAAGAAATAATAAATAAAAGTTAGCTTAACATTGCATGATCAATTTCCATCAAACATCAATGTTTTTTTAAAATTTTTTTCCTTCTGAGAAAGGAAAAGAAAACAAACAAAATTTAAATCTTAAGGATTTTGAGAAAGATGAAGTTAACGTTTTAATTAATTGAAAGTAGATATCTAAATGACCCTTTTCATTAGTAGTATGCAAAAGGGATTTACAGTAGAATATCGTTTATCCGAATCAATTGGGAGCTGACTCCGTTCAGATATGCGGTCGTTCAGAAAACCGAAAACAGGATGCGATCCATGCAGTATATGAAACCGGATGCTATACGAAAATTGAAAATCATCACATGCTTGTAGAAAAAGCAAAATGTCACAATTTTATCTTTATTGTGGAAAATAATCCCTTATGTTTCGCTGTACCATTGTACACCTTTGTTATTGCTACAAGGTCTCTGATTCTCTTGAGTAGCAGTAGTTGAATCTGATTGTTGTGCGTACCACTCCATAGCAGAACTAACGCAAAAAATGCGTCAGCATTTGATGGACCCATGCTACTTTCGTTGTTGTTGTCCTCGTCTTCATTCGTTTCATCATCCACAGGAATGATGTTTAAGACATTGTGCTTCATAGCAGTTCACAACTCAACAAAAGAGCATGTATACACGCCCTCACTGGGAAGCAAACTGACTTAATATTCTATGCAGTGTACCAAATCACACAACTGAACTTCCCCAAATATCCCTGACCTTGGGTTTTCCCGTCACTTTTGGCCTCACACAAAACAACTATTGAGCATTGCACTGTTCGAAAACGTTTTCATATACATTACAAGTAGTTGATAAAAAAGAACTGTTTTGGATATTTTTGACGCTCTGGATAATAAACGTTTCGGATAAACGACGTTATACTGTATTACTTTCTCTTTATATTTAATCCACTAAAACACAATGGTGTAAAAAATTTAAAGCCACTTGACTGTGAATCACACAAGGGGAGGGTGCTCCCAGGTATCTTGATTTTTTTGATTGATTATATTCTTATTCATATAATACGTAAAATATAATTATGTATGTGTTTTTAATAATTATTTTTATTAATCAATACTAATAATTTATTCATTAATTTTTTTACTGTTTTTTGTTCTCAAAAATTGACAAAATCAAAAGAATTTGTTAGGCAGCATATTGGAGCATGATACAAGAATGGTGGACTTTTGACCCTGACCCCTCCTTGCCTTGAAAAATTTCTGTGTGCACCACTGCTACTTGCTAAACAATTTCTCATTTCAATGAAGTGTTTAAAATGTCTTTCAATTTTAAATTATTCATTTGTAAAAAAAATTCTATTTGAAACTAGTTTAAATGTTTAGATTTATATCTATTTATATTAACATTATTTATTTACAGTAATATTTTCCTTGTATTAGAGGAACAAGAAAAAACTCTGAATTAATAGCTTTATTACTTTCTAGTCTTCAGCCTTATTAAGCTTCAACAAAGCTGAAGATTTTCAAAAATTTTTAAAAGTAATGTTCAAAATTCCATTTATTTTTCTAAAATTATTCAAAACTTTGTTTTTTAAAAGAGAAATCTAATTGAAAAATATTAAAGTGAGGTATTAATTGCTTGAAAAGAGCAAAAAAAAATCTTTTTCTCTAGAC
The DNA here is from genome assembly GCA_019973935.1 of Trichonephila clavipes. NCBI lineage: Eukaryota > Metazoa > Arthropoda > Arachnida > Araneae > Nephilidae > Trichonephila > Trichonephila clavipes. Next base: position 4,842 of record BMAU01004508.1, read on the forward strand.
TCCAAAAAATGATCATAAATGGTTTAGTTAAAACAAGTAATATAAAAAAAAAAAACTAAGTCAATGCCTACTTTAAATGGATGAAAAGGAAGTATTTTATTAATGATTAAAAATTTGAATTATATATATATAAATTATATATGTTGTTGTGGCCTTCCAGAAGGGAAGGTATGAAAGTTGCCACAGAGCCTGAGACAGGTTGGACTACTTGACGATAGATGGCAACACCACCCATCTCCACCTTCACAATTTAGGCATGGAACTGGAGGGGAGGGAAATATTCTCCTGCCCTCTGTACTTGTGGTTTCTGCTGGAACCGCCCACAAGACTTTCGGACCCACTGATTTAACGAGCCTGTATCCGTGTGTACGCGTAGGGTATTTGGTGGCATCAAGCATCGAACCCAGGCTTTCTAATCTGGAGTCTGATGCTCTAACCACTAGGCTACCCACAGCCCAATAAATATATATATAGGGAGAGAGTGAATTAACTGTAGGAATTGAAAAACGAGCGTGATTTGTCTGCATTGTTGTAGCAATGCACACCCGGTTTGGCTGAAAAACAGGTTTTCGATGCCAACTTTTGTCATTGTTTTAACAATTGCATTGTTACAACGATAGAGGCAACTCTAAGTTGGCGTCAAAAAATGGTAATTAATTAAATTAATTAATATTTGAAAAAATGTATTAACATCAAGTTTCATCCACTACAAGTTTAAAAAAAATATTTGAACTTCATTGGATGAATAGAAAGTATTTTATTAATGATTGAAAATTTGAACGAGATAAATATATAAATAAATATATAGAGAGAGTAAGCTAATAGTAGGAATTGAAAAATAATCAACCTATACAGATACTTTAATTTTGCTTATATCTCTGTAAAGTCATAAAGGGCAACATGAAGTTATTATGTTATGTTTGAATGATTTTAATATATTTATTAAAGATATTTTAATAATTATTTTTAAGTAATTACAATTCTAGAGTACTTAATGATCATTATAAAAAATTCTTGGTGAATCAGCCCTCTTTTCGTTAATATATAACTGAATGAACTAATTAATTAGATGTTTTCTTTGGTAAGATATTATGCATAATAATTAAAATAATTGATTGGGGGTTACTATTAAATTGAATAAATCTCATGAGTTATATGAATCTTAATCAATGATAGATTCTCTAAATTATAATTTTTTTTATCGAGTATTGCATAAATTTTTAAAATGGTTAAAGAACTTTTCAAATTCTAAGAACAACTTATCAAACTGAGAAAAAAAATAGGCAAAGCATTAAAATCTACTTATAAGCAATTTCTTTATGTTCATATTTTTTTTTTAAAGAAAAGGGTTTTGCAGCTACGTTATTTGATATTGTAAATCCAAAAAAATTAGTTCACTTTTACATAATGCAGAAATGAAAATAAAATTATTATTGAAATATTTTGTACACAAGATATCCAGCTAGTCAAATTAGTACTTTTCCATTGAATCATGCCTCTAAATGCATTGTTTTGTTTTCTGTTTTTCTTTGATGATAGACATTGCTAATTTGCTGTGCTTCTTTCATGTAATAATTGTTTTTGTAATTATTGCTTACACTTCATAACCATGATTTTCATTCCAATACAACTTGGAAAGAGTAGGTAAGAATGTGGTATGGAAAACGTGTGTGTGTGCAGAAAAGAAAAGTACCCAATAATTAACTTTTGTACTAAATTTACAAATTAATTTTGTTTTTCTAAATCATTTTAATATGATTAGTTTCAATTATTACCAAGATAACTATTGTAATTTTATGATGCTGAATTTATAAATATTCCTCCAAAACTGATCAGCTTTATCAATTTTTTCTATCTTTTTGTATTAGTAATATAGGAGACTTAATAGATTCATGCTTTTACTTGCAACAGTGATTGTCAGTATTCATAATCAAATTACATTTAAAATAAAAATTTTTAATGAATGAAATTAATCAATATTTATAACATAATGAGAGGTCATAGCACTCTCTTGGGATTTTAGACATTTCTTCAAATATCTAGAAAAGTGTCTGGCAAAATATTTTGTAATTTTAATCATGATAATAACATGCTTTAATTTGAACTTTCCAGTGAAATTTCAGTAATTTGCACATTTATATAGGGCTATCAACAAGTTGGGGGCTGTGGGTAGCCTAGTGGTTAGAGCATCAGACTTCAGACCAGAAGGCCTGGGTTCAATGCCCGATGCCACCAAATACCCTCCGAGTACACACGGAGTACATGCTCGTTGAATCAGTGGGTCTGTAGTCTTGTGGGCTTAGTCACGAGCTCAGGGACTGGAGAATATTTCCCTCCCCTTCAGTTTCCATGCAGAAATTGTGGAGGTGGAGATAAAGGTGTTGTCTCTCTCTCTCTCACCATCTATCATCCCTTCGGAGAATTTCGCTGAGCTAAATCGTACTGTCACCTGTATGGTGCTCAAGGCCAACGAGACAGGCGTACCTCTTGCCCCATGCCACGATGAATTTCGTAGGCCTCGATCTGACTACGTCAGACAGGTGGCATTAGAAACAACAACACAAGTTGATGAAGGAAATATTTACCTCCTATGTATGTAGGGAGATAAATATTTCCTTTTTATATAATAAGATTTCAGGAAAATAATTTATGAATAGTTCGCTGAAGTCGTAGTTTTTGAAGGGTTGCAAAATGTTACTGTGATTAAGACTATTAAAATAATAATAAAAAAAAATGTATTGAGAATTGTAGGACTTGATGGTTACTGATGCTGGAGGCATTTCCTCTCATTCATGTATATGTGTATAAATTGCTCTTGCGTCTCACTGATAACTTGGTTTTCCCTCAAAAGTCTGCTGACCTCTGGTCTAGACTTATTGGTATAAAATATTTACTTGTGTTTATATGGCCATTTATCTAAAAAAATATTTCTAAACCTATCTGAAAAAAATTCGTTAATTTTTTTAGCCATTTTATACTTGTAGCATCATGGGAGAAATATAGACTTTTTCCCCACAGTATTTTTATGCTATATTTTTTTTAAAAAAATATATATGTTTTGTATTATGTTGCATATTCTCAGACTCTAAGAATTCAGTTTAGTTGAAATACATCATTTTGATTGTATTATCAAAATGAAGGTACCATTTTATACTATTTCTGTGGTACATTTTCCTTTATATCTTTAATATACAATATATGCTTTCAATTAATGATTTTAGTTAACTTTTTTACAAATTACCATTTTAGTTTGAATTAATGTTAATATTAATATTTTTCTTTCAGGGAAAAGAATGGCACTGCTTGGGTTTCTTGTAAAGAATATGGTCTGTATTTATGTATTTGATTTGGTACATTTCATGATATAAATAAAATTTGTAGCATAAAACTATGAATAATAATTTATGCTTATAAACTGATATCTGTTGTAGGACTTTTTTGATGATTAAATATCGATCTCCTAAAAATATTTTGCAACATTTAATTTGGAAAAAAGAAAATATTCATCTTTTATTTTTAAAATAATATTCATAGTGTATAAAAATATTAAATATATAATAATAATATATATGAAAATAATATATATAAAATAATTTTTGTATTTTGCTCTTTAAAACTGTCAAGATTTGAAAATTAAGAAAATGGTAGGTTATCTAAAATATACAAAATTTAATAGGACACTTTAATTATTTATTATGTGTAGCTTATTATATATATATAATTCAATTTTCCAATTAATGTTATCACTTTTTTTTTGGAAAGCCAAATTTGTTTTCTCTTACAAGCATGTTAAAATTATTCATTATATTTTATTGAAGTATCTATCTTAGATTTGAAAAAACTTGTTCCTTAAATATTTTAAAGAATACTTGGGTGTATCAAATAATTCAAACTGAATCATGTGCTTAACTAAAATATATCTGGTTTTTATAAGATTTTCTTTTGATGTACAAGTAATCGTGATAGTCAAATAATCATGGTCATGAACTCATGGTTGGTGTTGCCAAGTCATGGTTTTGAGTCCATTTAGAAAAATGATGCATGTTAAGTCAGTCAAGGCTTGAAGTCTTCCCATTGGCACAAGGTAGAGGTTTGGAGATTAGGGTTCCAGTTCAAGTGTCGTCCTTGTCATTGTGGTCCAAAATTACAAGTTCTGTTGCTAGTTGCCCAAGGTTAAAGTAAAGTGATAATAAAATATGTAATAAAATCCTTTTAAAAATAAAATTTTCTGTGAATTTTCATGTTTTTTTTAAATAATATGTTCAAAAATTGATGGAATAGCATGATCATTAATTAACTTCTTTAAAATTGTAGACGATTTAGTCACAAATAATATATGAGGTAAGCAAAATAATTATTTAGAATTAATTCATCCTTTTTAAGAAGAAAACTATTTTAGATCGTTAAACTTTTTATTCTTGTTCTTACATCACGCTACAAATGTCAACTACTTTTTGTTGCCAGATCATTAAAACTAAATTTATAAAAACAAAGGTTTTATATAAATAGAGATGCAACATTACTACTTCCCCAGTAACATAATTACGATACAATATGCAATACATACAAATAAAAGTAAAAATACAACAAATAAGAGTCATAAAATAATATGCAACTTATCTCTGTAATGCACTGGAAATGTTACATGTATACCAGGGCATATAGATGTTCTTTGGACATCTTTTTTCAGCAAATCTGGGGGCTGTTTTTCAATTTTTCTTTGCACAGACAGTTTTTTGTTGGGCAGAGTTGGTGCATGCTCTAATTGTTTGAAATGATCAGGATTATCACCATCAGTTGACAACAAATTTGCAGGTTTTAATCTGTCTACAGATATATTGATGTCCTTGCCTTTAATTTTCACAGTAAAATATTTATCGTATCTTTTTGCCACTGGGAGCGGTCCATCGTATGGAGGTTCGAGTGCTTTTTTCACTCTGTCAAGACGTATGAACACATGTGTATTGTTATGCAAGTCTTTATGGACAAAGTGTTTCTGAGAAGGTTGTTGGAGAGTTTTTAGTGGTTGTAACTGATCCATTTGTTTCTGTAATTCTTCCGCAAACGTATCTGTATCCAAGACATTTTTCGGTTTCTCAAAAAATTCTCCTGGTAATCGGATAGTTTGTCCTTAAACCATTTGTGCGATGATATAATTTGTGTCATTGCGTAGAGCCGATCGTAATCCTAACAATACCGTTGTTGTCTGTGTCCATTTAACTGAGTTATGCGCTCTGATGGCTGCTTTTAAGGTGCGATGGATTCTTTCAATTTTTTATTACATTGTGGATGATAGGATGTTGCTGTGCATACTTTAAATCCACAAATAACACCTATGTTTTTAAATAGCTCAGATCTAAATTGAGTACCTTGATCAGTTATCATACGGTATGGCATTCCAAAGCGTGAAATGCAGTGATTATAAAATTCTCGAGCAACCGTTTCTGCCGTGATATTTGATAACGGAATTACCTCTATCCAACATGTGAAGCAGTCAATGCAAGTAAGGCAATTTATTTTTCCTTATGATACAGGAAATGGGCCTGAGATATCAACATGAATGACACTGAATCGATCATCTACTTCTTGGAAGGTGCCAATTTGTGAATGTGTATGTCTATTAATTTTGTTCTTTTGACACTGGATACAAGATTTTGCCCATTGATTGATATCTTTTCGAATGTTTAGCCAAAGAAATCTAGAAGCTATTTGTTTAACAGTAGATTTCACACCAGGGTGAGCCAAGTTGTGAATTTTTTGAAACATGTGATTCGAAGAGGCTAAGGTATAAATAGACGAATGTTTGCAGTTGAAATATCACACCAATACCAGAGTCGAGGGGATATTGTTTGAAATTTAAGGATGGTTTCAAGGGCAGTTTATTAAGTTCTTCAGTATCAACTGGTGCATCAACAATTTTGTCATAATTTATTTCAGAGATAGATTCAATCCTGGATAATGAATCTGCAACTATATTTTTTTTCTCCACTAATGTGACAAATATTTGTTGAAAATTGTGATATATATTGTAAATGACGTAACTGTCTAGGTGAAGCTTTTTTCATTTTTTTGATGAAAGGCATATGTAAGTGGCTTGTTTTGATCAGTATAAATAACAAAATTTCATCCTTCAAGAAAATGTTTAAACTGTTTGACGGAAAGATATATTCCTAATAATTCTCTATCATAGGTACTGTAATTTTTCTGTGATTCAGTTAATTTTTTAGAAAAATATGAAATCGGTTTCCAACTTCCAGCTTCAAATTGTTGTAATACCGATCTGATTGCAAAATTGGAAGCATCAGTAAATAAAGCCAATTGTAAATTAGGGCCAGGAAAGCTTAATAAAGTAGCATGTGCAAAATCTTGTTTACATTTTTCAAAATTTTCTTTATTTTCCTCTGTCCAAACAATTTTTGTTTTGTCATTCTTTTTTTAACCTTTTAAATACTCGTGAAGAAAAGTTTGATGTTTAGCAGCATTTTTTAAATATCTTCTATAAAAATTAAGGAATCCAAGGAAGGTTCTCAAATCACGAATTGTTTTGGGTAATTTGTTTGATAAAATTGCATCTACTTTCTCTGGAAGTGGCTTGGATCCTTTGGGTGTTATCAAGTATCCCAGAAATTCTAGATGAATTACTCCCTAAGTTTATTTGAGATATTCACTCGAAGACCATATTTTTGTAATGGATCAAACACAAGTTTCAAATGAGTTTTATGTTCTTCATTTTCAGAGGCTACTAGAATGTCATCCAGGTATGGAAAAACAAATTCTAGTCCAAATATCATTGATAAAGTGCTGAAAAGTGCTTCATTGATAAAGTGCTGAAAAGTAGAGGGTGCATTTCTTAACCCAAAGCTCATAACATTAAACTCAAAAAGCCAAATGGTGTTATTATGGCTGTCTTTTCCTTATCTTCCTCAGCAATTGGAATTTGAAAATATGCTTTGAATAGGTCAATCTTAGAAAATATTCTATTCCCTTTTAAAATATGATGAAAATCTTCAGTACGTGGAATTGGGTAACGGTCAGGAATGGTTTGGGCATTTAAACGTCTATAATCACCGCATGGTCTAACACTTCCATCTTTTTTATTCACAAGATGTAGTGGGCTCGCCCATGGAGATTTAGAAGGTCGAATAATATCATTATCTAACATAAATTTAAATTCTTACTTGGCTATTTCTAATTTTTTAGAATCCAATTGACGAGCTTTTGAGTAAACCGGTGGGCCTTTAGTAGCAATATGGTGTTTAACATCATGTTTCGTATTAGTAACTAACAAATTTAGTTTCATTAAATCTGAATATTGTAATAATATATTCGAAAATTTTGATGTTTTATCCATTATGTTAATTTTATTTTCTTGCAAAATAGAAAAAATTTCACCTTTAACATAAAGGTTAGTTATTCTGTCTATTAACTGTTTATTTCAGATGTCAATTAACAAGTTAAACTTATTTAAAAAATCAGCACTAATTATTCCTTTATCTACTTTAGCAATAATGATTGGAAACTGGAACTCACGACGCAGCCCTAGATTTAGAATTAAAATTTTATTACCAAAAGTTGGTATTTCTCAGCCGTTTGCTGCATAAAGCTTAAAAGAATCACAAATTTTATTTTTACATAAGGCAGGAATTATTGATATATCAGCACCACTATCAACAAGAAAGCGTAAACCGGTGTTTTTGTCAGTTACAAATAAACGTTAATTACGGCAATCTTTATATTCTGTAGCAGGAGAGCTTGCCGCCAAATCTATTGCTTTTCTAAGTTTTCCGATGCCTTATTCCAGGAACTTGGACTTTTACATTTATCAGGATAACACTTATTACCAAACATGGAGTGGAAATAACAGTATTTTCCATTTGGGTTGAAACGCTTACGAGATTGACTTCGACTTTTATTTTGAGTTTGATTGGAATTTTTAAATTTGCTTCTTGATTTTCTCCTGTTGATGGATAATTCTGAAATCTGTTTCTCCAAAAGGCTGACTTTATCCAGGATACTTTTCATAGCAGAATTATCTGCCGTAGCAGAATAAATTTCTGGTGATGAATTTATTTCAAAAATTTTTTCTGCCAAAACTGACAAATTTTCTAAATTTTCCGAGCTAATAACTAAAATATTTGTGATGGAGTCTGGTAATTTATCTATCCATAATGTTCTTAAAACTTTTCGGAGATATTAACTCCAGCCAACGATTTCATTTTTCTCAAAAGTTGACTGGGTTTCATGTCACCTAATGAGATTCCAGTAAGCAATTTTTTAGTGCATTTTTCTTCACTTTCTTTGAAAGTACTTAAAAGTCTATTTTTAGCACAAGAATATTTATTTTTTTCATCACTGAATGATATCCCATATATTTTCTATGAATTTTGTATCTAACTGCGCAACAAGGTAATTAAACTTAGTTTCTTCTTGTTTAATATTAGCAATGGAAAACTGAGCTTCAACTTGGAAAAACCATATTTCAGGTTTTTCTTCCCCAAAAGGAGGAATTTTAACACTTACCTTATTTGCTTTGAATGTTTCCTGATTCGAATTTGCCACAGCCATTTCATTATTCTCATCCATCATTTGAATATGTACAGGTCACCAGTTTGTAGACGATTTAGTCACAAATAATATATGGGATAAGCAAAATAATTATTTAGAATTAATTCATCCTTTTTAAGGAGAAAAATATTTTAGATCATTAAACTTTTTATTCTTGTTTTTACATTGCGCTAGAAATGTCAGCAACTTTTTGTTGCCAGATCATTAAAACTAAATTTAAAAAAGCATAGATATTATATAAGTAGAGATGCAACAAAATAATTCAATGAAAAACTGCCAGATGGAATAATTACATTCAGTGTGTATTATTTTGAATTCTCCTGTTTTCTGTACTTTTATTTTATGCTTTCATTATTAAGTTCTTTTATAGTTTAAATTCATGTTAACGTTCTCAATTTTATAATATAGAAATAAATTCCTTTCTCAATTTCTTTTCTAAACTGATAAAAAATTTATATTCCGTTTAGTTTTTTATTATATCTATTAAGGTTTTTGTTTCCCTTTCTTCTGATACTAATATTCTTTCCATATTTGACTTAGCTAAGAGTCTATGAACATATGTAAAGTGAGACATATTTAAAAGTTTTAATTTTATGTTTTAAAAATTCGTAATTTATCTTATAGGTAAAACTGGCAAGCATGGGAAGTTGACTTCTGTAGATTCTTCAGAAAATATTTTACACTCCATTGAAGCATCTGATGGTTTTAAAGTTGAAAGTATCTCATCTGTATGTTTCATTTTTATAATAGAGTTTGCTTGTTTTATTTGTATGAATCATAACTGACACGTAACTGGAGCTTTTATGAAATTTTTTTAATGAAGTTTATATCTATGCATAACATTGTAGTACTAATTTATTATAGTTTTATTAGATGTTTATTCTGAAAAACTTTTTTAAATGTTTTAACATGCAGTCCATAAAATATTTTTAAACATTTGGAAAAATGTGAAATGAAAATGGCCTCTGTAGCTTTCTAAAATGTATACCAAGAACTCAAACTGTAATTAGAGACAATAGAAGTTATTGCTTTTTAGTGAGTTTTTAGATGTCCCAAATTGATAAGGCAATGCTTCCATCCACACTTCAAATTTTTATGTTGCAATTCTTTATTGATCTGCTCTCAGTCTTAATTTCAATTCATATAAGAATGGATAGGGCATTCTTGTGAGGAAAGTTAATGAAATTAAAAGGTGGTTTTTCTATTAGAAAATTGCTGTAGATTGAGTATGGTATGAAATGAACAAAAATTTTTTCCCTGTAATGAAATTTTTTCTAAATTTTTGTATATGCATTTTATATGTATGCATTGCATATTTTTCTACAGTTATGCTTATTTTCCTTTTATTGCTATCCATATGTTAATGTAATAAATCATTACATTTTGCCACCTATTATTTCAGTTTTGTTTTTTCATTGTGAAACATTGTCATTTTCTTAACTTATGGGACAGAATGTACGTTTACTGTTTGTGCTGCTATTTTGTAAGTTTTTATAAAGGAAGAGGGAAGTAGGATAATTAAGATATAAGCAAGGATTTAGATAATCAAAATGTATCTTAATTTCTTAAATTAATTTTGTATATAGATTTTTTTTTGTTCGTTAAATGAGTTTATTTAGATCATGTTCTAATCTTTTACTTAAAAAAAAAAGTATTAATTATTTGTTTAATAAATTACTCATCAGTTTAATAATGTTATTAGTTAGCTTTAATTTTCATTTATTTTTTAGATTTCATTGTGCCTCTCACACAAAGATCCAAACTGCAAATGTGAATTTTTTGCTCCTAATAAGATTTTTTCTAATATCCACCAAAAAAGCGTAAGTTTTATAAATGATAATATTTATGTAACATGGTATTTTATTAAATTATTTAATTTTATTAGCTTATTAATTCTTAAAAATATTAAATGCGAAGTTGAAAGGCTTGTTGTATAGTTTATCAATGTCCTGTATAATTCTTGTTCTTAGTAACATTCAAATACATCAAAATTATTTAACAAAACATATGTTTATATAATTTATGATCATCATACATAAAACTCTTGTGCTGACTGTTATTTAATTAAAGAATTTTTCTTCTAATATATGTACAGTTGGACCTCTATTTAACAAAATCACTAAATCCCGATACAATTTTTTTGTTTTGTGGAAAATTTGTTAAATAGAGATATTTTCCAGGTTCTTGGTTTCATAAAAAGTTTGCAAAATAGAGGTTTGTAAAATGCAGGTTCGACTGTATGTGTTTCTGTTAAAGTGTATAATTCAGATTTTTTACACTGTGCCTGGTTATTAATAAGTTATTCAGTAAACTAATGATAGATTGTTGAAGTAAAAATAAAAAGTTTGATATTGAGATAAGTCTGTTGTTATATATTATCTGATAAGAGTAAAGTCTCTTGAGAAAATGCATTTCATATCATGACTAGATTCATTGGTAAATAATAAAGAAAAACAAAATATATATTACTATGTAGCTGATCATCTTATAAATATAACACACATTTGATATGGCTCTTTGGGAGTAATTTGTAATTTATTATGGAACTCTCCTATAATTACGACAGGTTTAATTAAAAGAAAACAATTAACACACATTAAATCCATAACTGCTCACACAACAATATAATTCTGTAATTACAATATTACTTTAGGCCTATGAAAGCACTCAGTTATTCTCAAATTACGACCTACTTGTTGTTGCTTCTCAACATTGTCATTATATAGGCTACTCATGCATTCTAGAACTTTGTTGAGAAATGTTCATCCAAGACCTTTCTCAATTTTTCCAGAAACATTAATTTTTGTCGCTTAACTAGGTGACCAAATTTTTCGTATAGTCGACCTCCAAGATAACTAACTCCTAATCATTTACTATTATTGAAGGAGTTACCTCTCTTTTTTCACAAACTATTTTTCCTGTCACAATACCATTTCATCCGAGAAGCAAAAATATTTGAGGTATTTTTTACGGTTATTATTTTGAGTGTGATCAGAATTTTGTCAATGTAGCATTTACTATGCATTTATCATCACAACTGATTCTATACTGAGTTGTTTGCATGCTGTCTTTAGTAAGTGGAATAAGCAACTCAGAAGTACTTAATTGCTTCTATCTAAAAAATATAGATGATGTGCTCCTTGGAGCAATCTTTCTCCACTTTTTAATGCTCCTAGTCACTTTCTTTATATATCTATATAATGTATATATATCTGAAAAGCTAATTTTCTTATGAGTACTTGAAACCATAATTTTTAGAAATGTATCAGTGAAGATCAGAGAAAAAGGCAAAACAGTAAATAAACTTGTTTTTTAGCTTACAAATTCTTATGAAAAGGTTCAAATCTGTGCTTTTTAGTACTGATTGGTATAATAGACTTAGTCATTGAGTTTTTAAGGGTATTTTTTCATGAAAACCTTTCTGATATTTTCTAAATTAGAATTGTAAAATTTTCAAAATTTCAATGATTAATTGTAAAATTGATGAATTTATTAAGATATGCATGATTGCATCTCATAAATTTTTACATTTTGCATTTTTTAAGACAATACTTTGTAATGTAGCAACAGAAATTCGGGAATTAGATTTTACTGTTGAAAATGAAATTATGTATAAAGATCTTAAATCATCAATAGTAAATATCCAAAATGACTTCGTTATTACATATGTTGATAAGGTCTCTGCTAATTATGCCATAATTTGTAAATATTTTTACAGTAAAATATTAAGTAACCACATTTTAAATAATAATTCATTTCAAAAATCAATTCACAATAATAGAGAAAATGATAATCGTCTTTTAGCTTTTAACAAAAGACTGAATATTCATCTAAATACTATTAAATATCCAAATATCCAAGTATTTTTTTAACACCAAAATTTCATAAAAGCCCTATAAAATTCCGTAGTATCACTAATGGATACAATACATATATCACGAAGTCTGGGAAGATCTTACAATCTCTTCTTCAAAATCTAATTGATAATTTACAAAGCACAGCAATTATTAAAAATAGCTTAGAGATTGCTAGAGTTACTAAGGATATGATGATTTTTTCTATGCATGGTTTTGATTTCGAGGACCTTTTTAATTCTATAGATATTGACGATATGATTAAGGTTCTACAGTTAATTTATGATAAATATGAATTATATACTTCAATGAAAAAGAAAAATTTGATATTCTTGTTAACCTCGTATTAAAAGAAAATTTCATTACATTTGATCAGAATCTTTATAAACAGATCAAAGGATTACCTCAGGGTGGTCCAGCTAGTAATTGTTTAGCGAACCTATATTTACATTTTTTGAAATAGATCATGTTGTAAATGATTCTTACTTAATTTATCGTTATATAGATATAATAATTTTGGTAAAAATAGTGAATACAAACCAAATATTACATTCTACCCTGATTATCTCAAGCTCCTTAAAACTAACTTCAACTCTAATAGGGTGGAATTCTTGGATTTAGACTTGCATCTTATTAACAATAATGTAGTCAGTAACATTTTTGACAAAAGAGATTCGTTTAAGTTCCATATAATTAAAATTCCCGTATGGAACAGTAATTTACATATATCAATTTACAGAAATATCATTTTGAATTTTTTATTTAGAAATGATAACTTAACTACCCACAAAATAGATAAATACAATAATATAAAAATTTTTTTTCAATGTTTAGATCATGAATACCCTTTTAATTTCTTGAGATCTTATATTCATCACAAATACATTAACCCGCTTGCTACTTCGAGTTCCAAATCCACCACACAACAATAGGTTTTCAAAGTCAGCATGTTAGTGGTCTTGCTGTGAAGATTATATCATAACACTCATATCACAGTTTACATTTTTTCCACACACATCTTGAACATCTTACACATTGTTGACAACCAACCAAATTAGAGCCTAGCAAATTTACATTTTTGACAATCAACCAATTCAAATTTTACCATATTTGATTGTCGTCATTTTATACTTGTCTTTTCTGGCTGGTTTAAAAGTCAGCTCAAAAGATGTGGTTATGTATTTTCAAATTTTTTAACTTAGTGAATAATTGACTTTCATTAATGGCAAGATGCTTGTTTCTCTTCGTAAAAGCTTTGTGAGTAAAGAAATTTTGTTAAATTAATTTTTGAATGATACTTTTCTTATGTAATTGTTTTAGCATTTTTCTACTTTTCTTACATAATTATTTTGTGATTTTTCTGCATTAAGAGTTTTGGGAGAGTTTGTTACATAATAGTAGTGATTGGTTTTATCATGCTCTCTGAGTTATCCATACTCTGAAGTTTTGTTTATTTTATTTTATTTGGTTTTCCTACCGAGTTGCAAAGGGGGAAGGTTGGCACCTTTAAACTAGTTTAACCCCACTTATTCGGTCCTAAGTCCGAAATTGCTTTCTGACTCGCTAGGTTCTGCTTTTTCGTAGTTCTTTTATTTCTCTGTAATTTTGTTCTTCATGTTCTGCTTTTATATTTTTATTATGCTATTTCTTGTTATGTTCTTTATCTATTATTTCTTGTTTTTGATAAATAATACATATTTCTTTTATATATATATATATATATATATATATATATATATATATAATTGTATTTTAGCATGCATAACGGAAATTTCCTTTTTAAATTTGAAAAGTTATTATAAGTGTTATGAAACAAATATTATACATGTGCATAATTCAAATTTTAATTCTTTTTAAAATATCAAAGGGAGTTGAGGTTGTAAATTAAGTAATTTTCTTTTCACTTTTCATATATTTTACTGAAAAAGAAGAGTTGCTGAATCTAGTAAATAGAATTTTTTAAGAAAATGACTCAGTTTATTCTGACATAATACAGATATGGAAATATGTTGTACTGAAATATGTTTTTTTCTCTTTTTTTCTGGTGATATAATGACAACAACAACAGACATTCCACAAAGTTTCTTTGTGGAATCAGTTAAGTTATTTTAACAAAATTTAGCTGATATATGGCATTGCACCCCATCTTTCTTCTTTTCTTCTAATGATAATACTTCTAAAAAGGAACTGTATTTTCTAAATGCTAGAATTTCTAAAGATTCAATTTTTAAAAAAATATTGTGCAATATTAACACTGTGCAAAAAGAAAAGAAACAAAAAGAAAGTAATTTAAAAAATAGCTGTTCAAGAACATTTATGTAATTTAACAGATCTAACTTTTGTTTTATTTAATTTTATTGCTTTTCTAATTAAAAAAAGGTTGATATAGAAATTTTATGTGCAAGGTTATTTGAATCCATAATGCTTAATAATTGAATAACTATTGGTGTTATGTGTTGCTCTAGAAATCTACAATATAACTGAAAAAAAGCATGGTAAAATTTTTTATTTTCCAGGTCTTGAGTCTAGATGTGACACAAGAACTTGGTGTATCAATATGTTCTGAAAATAGGCTTCTTATATGGAATGCAAACACTGGAAGTGTTCTTGTAAGTAGTAATAAAAAAAAAAAATCATTGTAGAAAATACATTTAGAGTTTTAAGCATAGATAACTTATGAATATTAAAATTGTAAAATATGATCGCGATTGAAAAAAAAATTAAATATACTTAACTGCAAAAGAAAAAGAAAAAATTAATACAAATAGAGCCAGCCTATATACACTATCAGTTGACATGTTCGTGTAATTTTGTATGTTATTTGGCTTAATGCAATTGACATGTAATTCGTTCCTTATATTCATCCCTTTGGGGCATATGTTTTCAGATAAAGATATTTTACTCTCGGTAGACCAAGTAATTTATTTCTATCAGTTGCTTGTCTTGTTAACCAGTTTTATCCCAATTTATTTATTTTGTTCAAATTTGAGTAAAATTATATTTTCTAAAGTTATTTAAACCTAAAAAAACTAATTATAACAAAATTTTTATATATGTTATATAAGAAATCTGACCCATCCTCTAAATAGGACTCTGGGATAAAGGGAATAAAATTTGCACTTACATGATTCAGTGTTCTCTTCGATGATGAAAAGCGATTTTCAAGTACAAAATTTTACTTCATTTGAATATTACTTTCCTTTTTACAAGATAAATCACTTTTCAGTTAAATTTCACTCTAGTCTTGGTGGAAAGGTTGAAAGTAAGCCTGACAAAGTGTTTTTATCACATATGCCACAGTATGTTTTTGGTTTCCCTTTCCAGCTCTCTCTTTGACAAAGACTCTGTTCTTCTCACATTAGTTAAAAAAAGGACCAACGCTATCCTTACGGGTGTCTTATTTTGCACCAGAAGGTACAGTCAAGATTCTAGGTCTACCTCTTGTTCTTATCACAGTTCTTTTGGATAAACTTTTGTTACAGCTCTTTGAAACTCCTTCAAGTTTAGGACTATCTTTGTTGAGAGTTTTGTGAATTATCCAAGCATTTATTATAGCCATATCCAGTAAATGTATAAGAAGTGTTGAGTATCACTTTTTCTCCAGACTTTTAATGGAATAAAGTCCATCAGTGTGGGGATCCACACCACCTGTATGTTTGTTGTAAGAATTTATCATATTTGCATTTTCACGTTAACTTTAATCTTTGTCTTCATACTAGCCTCCAAATTTCATAAAATGATTATTGAGTAGGGCAAACAAAGGTTTTACTTTGAATGATTGATCCTGGGCATGCTGTCTTACAGTTCCATTGTCCACAAAGTGAAAATATGATTTAAACTTTTGGAAACAATTTTGTGACATATCATTTTACCCCAGGGTAATGCCAAGGTCTTCAGCATCTGACCAGTAATCCCATTCACATGTATTTGAATGATAATCTATTAGAAGGAAAATTCTTATATAAAAACACGTATTTCGTTTTCAGAATACGATAGGTCAAAAAATTGCGTTAATCTTTTGCATATCCCACAGGTTTTTTTTATGTTGAGATCATACATATTTCACTGTAATAAAACTGCTCAAAATGCTCTGATGGAGTTTTACTTTCAATGCAGTTTCCATTTACTTGAGCTAGTCATTTGCCTTTGATTCAGGCCGTGGTTCCCATTTTGTATAATGCTGTGATTTATTCTTTATCGAAAATGACTGATATCTTGTAGCTTTTTTATTGCTCTTCGTTGTTATCAAATAACTACAGCTTGTGGATGATTCAGGCTGGAAACTATCTCCAGTTCTAACCTCCAAACACACAGGAACGTTGTTTACAATAAGCCCACCAGTATTTACTTCGTTATCATCCCCTCCATCTTCGTCAGTTAGTTCACTTGCATCTGGTGGTAACAAAGCAATTTCAACATTGTTCTCATCTGAATCTAAACTATTTAACAATTTTTATGCCTTCCGCTAACTTGAGAAACCTTTGCACTGACGTAACTAAGCAGGGGTGAAACACTAAAAGTGAAATGATTTTTTTTTACTCTTCGTTTACTCTGAAAAAAAGCACGTCAGTTGCATGCATATTGTCCCATTGTTCTATTTAGAAAACTGTTAAACAATAATCTACTAAAACTCACCTAGGAATAAAATCTAATTAACCGCTGGGATCATAACAAAATAGTACTATCACTTAAAAAATGCTCAGCCAAGTGTCTAAAGTAAACTGAAAAATAATTTTGCAACTCCAAAGAGATGATACAAACTGTGCACACAAATGCGATGAATAAGCAAAATTTTCAGAGGAGTGGGTGAGACACATAACTCATGCTGGAAGAAGCTAATACATATCCCTACATGTTCCAACAGTCAAAATATTTGCAATATACAAATAATGATTTCCACATGATATTTTTCAGTTGTTCTCTAAATAGAACAGTGGGGTAAAATGGATTAATATGTTCTTTTGCATACTGAGTTAATTTTGATGTTGCTTTAGATTAAAAAAAAAAGGTTTTTTCTTAGAATCATAACTGTAAGTTCAAAATTTGATATCCCTCTTATTCTTGAATTTACTTAAAAGTTCTGCATTGAAGTCTTTTCTTTTTCCTTTTTATGACTTCAAATTACTTTCTTCTGTCTCTAAGACATTATTTTTATCCACCTGTCATCAACAAATTAAATATATTTTTTTCTTTACTCATTTTTTTAAAAACCAATTTGTTTTTTCTAATGTAAAGAAAATTTATGTATTCCAGAAATAGTCATTTCTTTTATAAATTCAGCATATGAACACAGATTTTGCATTGTACTAGAAACTTAGTTCATTTTATGGATGTTCCATTTCTCAATTTACTACTTATTATACAACTGCAATTATTATTTATTTGTTTTAAAATTTAAATACAATAACATTAAAAATTAACAAAATCAACAATTCATCATATTTTAATAGACAATGTAATAAATGCTGATATGCATTTAAGTTTTTTGTTCGTAGGTTCTTAAAACACATGGTCTGTGTTGGGTTAAGTTTTACATTCTAAATTGATTTGTTGTTAACATTTTATAAGATTTTGTGTGCTGTGAAAATAATGTGTATAGTATCAAAATGCAAGTCTTTTCAACACACATTTTTTGTAACAAGATTTAAAATTTGATGTGTTACCATTTGTAATAAATCCTTTTTCAGAGGAATTTAGAAGGGCATGTGTGGGATGTATATTATTGTTCTTTCTTTCCTTCTGGAGTAGTTGTTTTATCTGCTGGTGCTGATATGCAAATTAAAATTTGGTCTGCTGTTACAGGAGAATGTCCAGCAACCCTAACTGGGCACAAAGCAGGTATATATTTACTAACCATTAATTTCCTAGTATTTATTGTTCCAGAAAATTTTTTAATGCATGTTTAAATGTTATAGCTATTACTGATGCTGCCATTGTTGAACGGGGAAGAAATATAGTTACTGTATCAAAAGATGGCACTGCTCGACTTTGGGATTGTGGTAAATCATCTTGTTTACATGTGCTATCTGAAGAAAATGGAAATATAAACTGCTGTGATGTTGCGCCTGTTGATATAGATGTTGGTACTCCAGATGCTTCTCCAAGTGAGTAGTTTTGTTTTGGTAAATTATTTATTTATTATTTTTTTTTATTTATTACAAGTTTTTACTTAATGTTTTACAAAAGTGGGTATTATAATAGTGATTATGTATTGATGTAATTTCAGAATATTTGGATTTATTCCTTTGTGTTTAAAATGCAATTATATATTTTTAAAAACATTTCCTCCTTTGAATAAAATTATTTGTATGATAATTTTTTAACTATTAAGTGTTTTTAAACAATTATTTTTTGTATGCATAAATTGTTAAAGCCTAAATACTTTTTAAAAATGATTGATTATACTGCTTCTTATGAGTGATTGTGATGCTTTAGATTTAACAATTCAAATACCTATTAAAAAGACTAATTCATTTGAAAATCTTTTAATTTAAAATGTATTAATGAAAATTAATTTCTTTCTGTGCACATCTTTTATTTTGCTCTCACTTCATTGACATTTAATATGTTTGGGTTTTCGATAGACATGACCTTCACTTAAAAAAAGAAAGAAAGAAAGAAAAAGAAAGTTAGAAATAAATTTTTGTCCCATTTTGTTTTAATTAATTTCATGTTAAAGAATGCTAATGTTTTATGTCATAGATTTAAAACAGTTATTGCATTATGTAACATAGTTCAATCCTCAAAAACTTATGCTTACTTCTGTAATGGGAGGGCTCCCATTTCAGACTCTCAAATGCTCATTAAATTGCTCTTAAAAATAATTCTTTTTGTTAATATATATATTTTAAATTTTAGTTTAAATGTGTTTATTGTACAATACAAAATTTATCTTCCAAATAATTGTAAAATTATTAGGAATGTAATAGTGTGCAATTAACATTAAACAAAATTAAAATTTATTAAATTTGCTTACATATTTTAAAAAATCCATTTATGACAACTCATTTAAATTAGCAAAGAAGTTAGAAATATATGTGATGGGATTAGAATAGATTGGCTTGTTGCAATTTATGAAGCATTTTTCTTTATGAACAATAATAAAAAAAATTCCCAGTTTTATTTCTTCTGACTCAGCTTTCTCACTGTTTTGTATTTTAGTCAGCTGTTTCATTTTTTCTCTTGCCCATCTAATGAAGTTTTTCCAATCTGAAATCTAGCTCATAAATGACATTTTATTAGGTCTAGAGCCGTTTGCTTTAGGAATAAATTTTGTTCTATAATTTATGTGCTCAGCTTGATAACTTTAGTACACGTTTTAGTAGCTGCTAAATTTTATGAATTTAATATTTGTTAAGTTATGTTTTCTTATATAACTATTTATTGAATATTTTAAATACATTGCCTTAACTCAGTTGTAGAAGATTTTTTCTTTCAATTGAGTTTATATTCATTTTATGAACATTTTCTACAATTCTTGTCATAAACGTGGGTGATATTTTAATATACTGTAAAATCCAGTGTATAATGTACACTTTTGACACAAAAAAATACGATCCAAATTTACAGGTGCATATTATACCTTGGGTATAAAAATGATTGTTTTAAAAATGAAAGAAGGGAAGAGTATAAAAAAATTGACTTCTACATATATCAAAATAATGTTTATTTAGAAGAAATGATGCATCTTATATTAGCTTAAAGGGTTGTATTTTTTGAAGTATACTATTTTTTCAAAAACCTGGGATAATACCTCAAATAAATTACCTCAAAACATAAAAGCATTGCTTATGTGCATTTCAGATTTCTATGTAAAAGAGGGGGTGCTTGTTATACGGGCGAATATACCTAAAATATTAAAAAATGCAGTTTGAAAGTATGGATACAGCAGTGCATGTTACATGTCGTGTTCTTTAGTTATCTCAATTCCTCATATTAAGTAATTATAGCTGTAATTTAAATTCAATAGCAATTCTAGAAATAAATATGATTACAATATTAATATATGCATGTAATATGTAAATATGCATAAATATATTGGAGCTGATATTGCAAACTTAAAGATATGTTTAAATTTTCTTAAAATTTAAGATCAAGATTATGGGAATAATTTTATATTTTTTGATTGATTATCTGTTTTGCATTATTTTATATCAAAATTGAGCTTGATTTTTCTCATTTAATCATTCAATTTATAGTATTAAAGCTATTGCTATCCTTAATTTATGTGATCAAAGTATTGGATAAATTATTATCTTTAATAGTAGTGATATATAGATTCTCTAAGTAAAGTTTGGGCAAGTATAAAAAACTTCCAAGTTTTAAAGAAAAAATATTTAAAAGAAATTTTGTAAGAATTATTCTTTGAGAGACTTCTTTGCTTTTGTGTTCCACTTCATTCTGATGTTCCCTTATAACATGCATCTATAATTATTTTAAGACATGTTTTAAAAACAGGCATGCTTGTAAAATATTTTTCTTTTACTTTCCTTTTTGTTTTTATTTAAAAAAATTCTGAAATATTTTTATTCACCCAGCGTAGGTGATCGAGAAGTAGGAACAGAAGGTAAACTTTTATTATTAGGATGTGAAACTGGATATTTAAAAGGCATTGGACTTCAAAGTCATAAGCAGGTGATACACTTTTTGTGAAAGCAATAAATCAAATGTTATTGATAAGATAATGTTGAACTTTAAGAGTGATTGATGTAATACAAATTTGTGCTTGTGTATTATTTTAAAAGGACAGTAAGGATTTTAATTTTTGAAACTTTAATTTTTATTTTTATATTGTACTGTAAAGAATAAATCATTTTGATTTAAAAAAAAGTGGTTTCTATTTGAAAAAAAGGCAAGATTATATGTAAAACTTAAAAAAATAATCATGCAAAAATTTATTTTAAAATTTGAAAATATCTGTTACTTCTATTTCTATTTAATTTTTAATTCGTTAATTTCAATTGTAAACAGATTAAATATGTTAAACTTCTGCAGAACAAAGGGGGGAATATTGAACCTCTCTCTCGTAATATAAATAACAGAAAATAACTTGTTTGATATCATAAAATGTATTGCTAATTGAATTAAACTAGAATTACTTAACTTAAATATGTTCTAAATTTTATTAATAGTATTTTGAGCAATTTTCAATTAAAATATTCAAGACGTAATATGCCTTACATAAATTGAAATTGTGACCACCTTGATTAAAAATTGTCAAATACAAACAATATTTTTTCATTTTAAAATTGATATTTTGTGTATATTTCACTGGTATTTAAAAAGTAGACTTGGATTTAAGAGCTTTCTGTTTTTGTAAAAACTTTTAACTGTTGGAAATATTTTTTTTATTGTTATTCGGGATACAACATAAGAATATTTTTATTACATTGAAATTTTTAAAAAAATTCTGAATTTCCATAGTTAAAAGGAAAATGTAAACTTTTATAGATATTGAAAATACTCATTATACATTTGATTTTAATAAAAAACTCACTTTATTGTGTTAAAAAACAATTTTTGATTTATTTAAAATAAATTTGAGTTTATAAAATCTGTATTTTCAGGTTTACATTAAATAACGTGTTAAAAAAATTCCGTAAGTCAGCCGTAATAAAAAATTATTCTTATATAAAATTCTTGTAATGTTTTAATATAATTTAAATATACTAATTAAATAACAATTATTGTTAAAATACTAAAATCAAAGATTATTCTTACAGTTTTGCCTCATTTTGCTTAATGTAGATTATATCAAGTATATATATATTTTTCTAATTCTTGAATATTTTTTGTATTTCTGCAATCCATATTTAGGGAATACTCAACAGGCTTGTGAAACTTGGAAGGGTATTAGGATTAATTATATTATTTCATTTACAGATATTTCAATATCAATGTGATTCTGCCATCAATTGCTGCTGTTTCATTTCTTCAAATTCTGTTGCTTTTGGTACTCAAGATGGCAAAGTGTGGCTTTTTGATCTCCGAGCAAGGTAATCTTAATTTTCTTTCACTTATTGCAAAGGTTTTTTTAATTATGTAATAATTTGAATGAAGGCAAGAAAATTATATAAAGAAGTATATTAATATGAAATATAAGACAGGTGTGTAATTTTTTTAATTACTTGTCATTTAAAATTTTATTATATTTTATAGGTGCATACACACAATGGTAGTTTATTTTGTTATGGTTTGTAAATGGTTTAAATTTTTTTTCTCATAAAGAATTAAGAAATATGGAAGAAAATATCAATTTATATATATACTGTTATCCTGAAGTTACAGAGACAGAAAATCTGAGTTGTCTTGGTTGTATGTGTGCTTATTTTTTCTAACGGGATATTTTTTGAGGGCCATAAATGTAATAAGATCTTAAAGTAAAGTGAAATTTCAACATTTTTGAAAAATTACATTTAAAGTTTTATAGTTCTTTTTATACATTTTTTACCACTCTGATGCAATCCCAAATAGCATAATGAATAAAATACAAGTCTACAAATATTTTGAGGTTAGTTTTCGTTCTATTAAACAAATTTATGTTCTATTCTTCTTCCAAAATTATTTGATTCAATGTTATGTTAATATTAAATTCATAGAAACTGTAGTTACTAAAAATATGTTTAGTAAGTTTGCATTTCCCTCATAAACACATTTTTATTAAAATCCAGTTTATATTATATATTAAAGTAACATTTTGGTTGATTAAAATATTCTACTTGTTAAGTTACTAAAATGTTTTATTAATGGTAAACTATGAATTGAATTAAAAAGCTCAGTAAATTAATTTTAAAAAACCAGAAGGTAAAATATATACAATACTTGGTTTTATTTTATTAATTAAATGGTACAAAAATTGTAATTATATAGTAGAATTCAAAATTAAATAATTTATTAGTCTTGTATTATAACTACTATTATGCTTAGAAAAGCTTTTTGAAAAAATAAATGCATTTTAAAGGGAATATATATATTGTACCATTTTAAGGGTTTTATTACACCTGTGGTCTGCTATCATTATATATCAAATTTTTAAAAAAAGTGACAAACATCTTAACTTCTTGCAGATTTCATATTAAAAGCTCTTTATTTCCTCTTTGCATTTAAATAAAAGAAAAATTCCAAAGTTAAACATATTGTTTTTGAAATGAAAGAAAATTAGAATGTTGATGATTACTTACATTTAATAAATTTCAAACTAATATTAATGTATTTAAAGTGTTTGGTTCTTTTGAAAGCTGTTGTATGTATCTCATTGTTTTTACTGTATTAATTAAAAAAGTTTTAAGCATAATTCATTCATCTTTTTTAAAAACATTTATAGACTTCCTGTTACTGTTTGGGAAGAATCTACCTCTCCTGTTTTGTGCTTAATATCTGTAAAGAATGGAGTATTTTGTGGAAGAGGTAAATATAAATATTTATTTAATTTCACCTGAAGATGATGGGCATGTGCCTAATGTATTTTTAAAATAAACTCTTCTGTGAACATGCATAAATGATAATTTCACTTTCGAAATTTTTATTTGAATATATTTTGATATTAGAAATTCACCTGGGAAATATTCTCATCTTTTATTATTACAAATATTATTTATATATATATACTTATTAAACTATTTTTGATACTTCAGCATTTAAATTTAGAATAAAATCATATACAAATAAAATTGATTATATGAAAGGGATCTGAGCAGAGTTACTAGAGGTGTACAACATCATATATTCCCCATGGATATATAGAAAGGGACAGAGAAAATTAAATTTAGTGCATGGAAGCCATTGTAAAACAAATTGATATACTTTGATCATGGTACATTTTTATGCATATTGATTGTTTAAAGTGACACAGATTGTCTTGGTCAGTGTATTAATTTAAGAATATTATATCTTACAATTCTCTATGAAAACTTACAAGTAATTTTAGTTTAAAATTAATATATAAGAATTGTTGCATGCTTTTAGAATTTCTATTTATTTATATTAGAATTAAATTTATAATTAATATGATAGAATATATAAAATTACTGTTAAATTAAAAAATATGATGATGTATATATGATACAAGTATTATATTTATATGAAAAAATTTCTTTTTTAGCTGATGGAACATGCATTTATATTTCATTTATCAGTGACAGATGTATACAATTAACTGGACCTGGTTTTGATCCAGTATATTGCATGGCTTTTAATGGACACTCTATTTATACTGGTTCAAGGGATGGTGCAGTTAGAAAATATGATCTCTCATTTTCTTTTCTTTGACATCGTTGTAATTGTTACCTTCTGTTATATGTTCTTAATATGTTAATATGTAAATTATCATGTTTAATAAAGAGTACTTGATGTGCATTCTTAGAAAGTATTATCTTTTTCCCAATGTGTAATGTGTATGAAACCCCATTTTCTATTGATTAAAGCTTTTATTTCCATGAGCTCTCAAGATTAAAATATTTTTATTCTTACTTTGATCTGTTTTATTTTATGCAAAGTTAAATTAATTATTTAACACAATAAACATTTTAACATAACAATTTAACATGTTATATGATGACTTACTTTTCCTGATACCTCTTTCTATACATAGTTTTGTCTTACAAGGTTTAAATCAAAATTAAAAGGCAATATTAGCAATTAAATAGTGGATAAATTATTTTTATATCAGGAGGGTTTGAAATTAAATAAATGGTTCTTTGTACTCAAGGAATTAGAAACTATACTAATATAATGAAAATAATTAAATGCATTTTATTATGCTCTACATACAGGTGTGATAAAAAAAATGTATACACTCTTTGATGAAAAAAAAATTTATTAATCATAAGTATTACAGTGAATAGAAATGATAAAGTTACAATAAGTGTTCAAGCTGTATTCCAACCGCCTGCAAACATTTTTGAGCACGATGTTGGTGACATCTCTCATAGAAGCTACAGGAGTTGCATGACTAGCTGTCTCAGTTTCATAATGCAGTTCTTCTAGTGCACAAGGTTTCTTGTACACCATGTTCTTGAAGTAACCCCATAAGTAAAAGTCAAGTAGGATTAAATTAGGTGAACATGCAGGATACTCAATCGCATCCCTTTGTGCAATCCAATGACCCGGTGCAACATTATCCAGATAGGCATGCACATTTGTATAGTAGTGGGGTGGAGTGCCATCTTGCTCTGTACAAAATATGACCTATTCACACCTGTTCTATGTGTACATTGTAATGTTGATTTTTGTGGTGACAATATGAATGAAGTTTACACTGCAACAGAAGACACTTCGCTTACTGATGTGCATGGCCGGTCTGATCATACCTTTTGCATATCCATTATTGTTTTATCGGTTACAAACCTATCGCGAAGGCCAGCGATGCTTAAGTGTCTTGGTGGTTCCATTTTATATTGTTGCCTATAATGTTGGTGCACTTTATTGATATTCTTGAAGTTCCAATACCATTTTGAAATGCTTTTTTTCTGCTTGAAAGTCAGACGTACTTGCGCCATGATCTCTCTTTCCCTACTAAAACACTAGCTCAGTGGTTCTCATGCTTTCGATCGCCGCGGCCCCTGTTATGTGACTACCAGACAACCGAATCCCCCAAAATTTTGAATACCCCTTCCTGACTCCCAACACATGGCTGATTGATTTAAAGATTCTTTGCAGTCCTAAGGTTTCCTCTGCTATTTATAGTCTTTTTTTTTCTTTAAGAAAACACTAAACATCTTCTTTTATATGTATATAAAAAAATAAAATACTAGGTTTTCAAATAAATAAATAATACATCCACAATCAAGACAGATGCAATCATTATCGTATTGGTGCATCATGTAAATTCAATTTCTAATCTTTGCATGTATTTCTTCTATATATGTTTTGAAAATATTACATTCTAATAATGGCTATGCAGTTTAAAACTGAATTTATATTCTTGATTGAAATACATGTTCTGTTCTGGTAAATATTATTATTTTTGACAGTTTAGTGATCTTGTCTGGAATGATACATCTTTCACCTTTTCCACAAGGTCTTTAAAAGAGAGAAATCTTAACATTTGATAGCAGACCCCAGGGGTTTGTGCACCACAGTTTAAGAACCGCTGCACTAAGCACCATCTGTCACTGAACTATTGTTGAACATGTCGAAACACTAACACCAACTGTTAAATATCAACTTTTAAAACTTATCCTTATAGCCAATGCAATCTCAAACTTATAGCATTAATTTATTGTCTAGTCTAAAAGTGTGTATACATTTTTTTGATTACCCCTGTATACAGCAAATGTTGAACACATCTCACAAATAAAAAAAATAAATAATTCAAATTGCAGACAATTTTAATTTAGCCAAGAATTTATTTAACTGGAGTTATGATCACACTTTTAAAATGGTGAAGATTATGAGTTTCTAAGACGAGTTAAATATTTACGTTTAAATTCTTTATAATTTTTCTACTGAATTTCTCTTTAAAATTTTAAGATCCATTGTTTACTTGCAACATTTATTCATGTTTAAGAATTATCATTTTGTAATCAACTTAGTGTTCAGTATACCGTATTTACTCGAATCTAACTCCGATTTTGTACACGTTTTTGAGAAAAAATAAAAAAGTTATGTTTAAAGGTTCATCAATGTTCGATACTTCAGGAACGAAAAAAAAAAATTTCAGTGAGAAATAATTAAAAGTTAATAATTAATTCATTTTACCAGTATTAAAAACTTTCAAATACATGAACCTATATTTACTCTGAATGTCTGCATCATGTTTCGAAAATGGTTTGTCACTCCCATTGGCACAGCAGACAACGGAATTGATTCCGGCATCGCGATTTTCCCACATGATGTCTTTCTTGCTATCCAATGCATTTGTTATGAGACATTTTTTAAAAGAATCATTAACACTAGATTGCCCAAGGAAGTCATTTTGACTGCTTTTTAATTTCAATTAGAAAAACAACTACATATATAATGCGCAATTTCTTAGAATTTTTTAGAATATATTTTTTTGCCAAGTGAAGTAAATTTTTTTGCATTGCTAATATTTACTAATGACTTGTTATTTGACTGCAAATAATATAAAAAGTATCAAAAGAGTTAATTTTAAACAAATTTCTTTACACATTAATCATTCTTTCACAATGCAGTCATTTTGACTGCTTTTGGGCAATGTAGGTGTACACTATAAGTTTCAGTCATTCTAGTGTTCAAGAACTTTTAAACACTTAAAATCATAAATTGTGTGATTTTGTTTACTTCGTCGACAGGGCCAATCCTAGGGTATCGACCGCCCTCGTGCAAACACCTCATGTGCCGCCCCTCTAGAGAACTTTTCGTATCTTGACTAATACTAAACGTTGACGTTATAAATTCATCTACTTATATAAGAGTAAAAAGTAAAACATTAATAAAAATTCTAATAAAATTTGAAGTGCAAAACTTCATTTTTTTTGCCAGGTAATGAGTTATAATAGTGACAAAAAATACTGTAACACACAGCATAATAAACTAACAAAAATATTTTTAAAATAAAGATATACATTTTGTAATTAGAAATTCAAAACAACATTATTTACTCAGAAAATACAATCTAATAAAAATAAATACTAAGGCACGAATCACGTGAAACGAAAAGTATGTACGCGAAATGCATCCAGAAAGTAAGTTTCCTGATGTTTTCCCCTTTAAAGTAAACGTAATTAGCATTGTCAATTGCGCATGCGTGACAGATCTATGACTTATCAATCTTATTCCAGCCGGACAAGTGCCGCCTCGTGCCAGTAGCAGTGGTCCGGAATGGAAGCTCTTATTCATTATACCGCCGCGCCTGCGTGGTTCGATCGGTGGTAAATTTCGTGAATGCACAAAGCATTGCACCAATTGAAATTCATCGTCAGGTCTATGGCTGAACATCATGAGTAAGCAGATGGAGCGTCGCTGGTGTAGGTAGTTTTCCGGAGGTCATCAAAGTGTCCATGGTGAAGAGCAAAGTGGGCGATTGTCCCTCATCAATGATGATCTTGTTGAGCTTGTGCGGCAGCGCGTGATGGAGAACGGTCGCTTCACGGCTACGGAGCCGAGCTGCCATTTTCCGCGGATATCGTGATTCTTATTTCATTAAATTTTCAGTAAGCACCTGCTGTTCAAAAATTTGGGTGCCGAAAAACCTGGCACCCGAACACAAGATTTAACGCTTAGGAGCAGCACTGACATTTCTGCAACGGTATCACGATGACCTAGACTTCTTCAATACAATCGTCACGGGCGATGAAACTTGGATTTCGCACCTCACGCCGGAAACTAAGCAGCAGTCAATGCAGTGGCGCACACAAGGGGGGTCCTGGGGATCCGGACCCCCAAACCCCTTAATTTTTTTCCCGATTGATTATAATTCTAAGTATATAGTACGTAAAATTTAATTAATTACTTGTTATTAATGATTAATTTTATTAATTAAGGCTAATTATTTATTCAAAAATTAGTTTTTTACTGTGTTTTGTTCTCGAAAATCGACAAAATCAAAAGGAGCATGATACAAGAATGGTGAACTTTCAACCCCGGTCCGGTGAGCGTTTTGGTAACGACAGAGAGCTGAAGACATCCATTAATTACACACTGGTTCCTTTCACAGGCGGCAGAGTTCTACGACAGAGGGATACAAAAGTTGATCCCATGATGCAACAAGTATCTCAATTCTGGTGGTGGGTATGTTGAAAAATAACTGAAACATTTCTGTACGTGTTGCCAATAAATATGTTCCTGAAAGTGTGAGTTCTTTTTTTTTTTTTGAGAAATAGGAACACTTAATTTCTGGATGCGCCTCGTATATAAAGCAGTCCTACAAAGACTACGTAATAAATTATACCGTAAAATCTGGCGCATAACGCGTACTTTTAACTCAAAAAATAAGACCGAAATTTACGGGTGCTCGTTATATACGCCGGATATAAAAAAAATGACAGGTTTAAAAATTTAAAAAAGATGAGCACACATTGAAAAAAAATTTAGATTTCTACATAGACCGAAATACTGTTTCTTTGAAAGAAATAACATTCTTTATGAACTTAAAGGGCTGCAGTTCTAAAAATATACTATTTTTTACGAAAGTTCTGTATAATACCTCGAATAAATGACTTCAAAACGTAAGAGCCACATTTCAGGTTTCTTCATACAAACGGGGGTGCGTGTTATACAGCGAATATACCTAAAAACTAACAATTGCAGCTTGAAAGTAAAGAGTGTTTTTTTTCCAGGTATAGAAGTTTAAGTTGGCATTACTTTCCAAGATGGCGACCGATTTAACAGCTGTCAAGTGATTTATTCTCAGTTTGGTTTGGCAATTCATCAAAACGATCATCAAGCAAGGCGTAGATTCGTCGAATGGGCCCAAAACGAGATTGCCGTTGTTCCCGATTTTCATAAGCGAATTTTGTTTAGCGATGAAGCGCACTTCTGGTTGAATGGCTACGTCAACAAACAAAACTGCCGCATTTGGAGTGAAGCTAATCCACAAGTGTATGTCGAAACACCGTTACATCCAGAAAAACTGACTGTTTGTTGCGCTTTATGGGCTGGTGGAATCATTGGTCCGTACTTCTTCAAAAACGATGAAGGCCACAACGTTACAGTCAAGGGTGATCGGTATAGAGCCATGATTACTAACTTTTTCATTCCTGAATTGAACAATCATGATATTCAGGAGCTGCGGTTCCAACAAGACGGCGAAACATGTCACACAGCTCGTGCCACAATCGATTTAATGGAAGACACGTTTGGTGACCGCCTAATTTCACGTTTTGGACCTGTGAATTGGCCTCCAAGATCTTGTGATTTAACACCGCTAGTTTATTTTCTGTGGGGCTATGTAAAGTCATTGGTCTATGCGGATAAGCCACAAACGCTTGACCATTTGGAAGACAACATTCGCCGTGTTATTGCCGATATACGGCCACAAATGTTGGAAAAAGTCATCGAAAATTGGACGTCCAGATTGAATTACATCCGAGCCAGCCGTGGCAGTCCTATGCCAGAAATCATATTTAAAATGTAATGCCACAAGATTATCTTTCGAATAAAAAAAAATTCATGTCAATCGAATAATACATCGTTGTTTTATTGCAATTTAAAGTTCTATACCTCTAAAAAGAACACCCTTTATAAGGGCGAGTTTTACGCCTGATTTTACGGTAACTATAAATTAACTTTTATGGCTTTCTGTGAAGCAAATTTTGATAATAATTTCGGTTAAATGAATTTTTTCAGAGATTTCGGATTCAATTGAGATGATGACCAAATCTGAGTCTTTCTTGTGTCATATTATTTCTCGATTAATTTTTAATTTACTGAAACTTCTTTCACTTGAAGCTACAGAAACAGCTAAGTTAAAAAAAAATTATTACTGCTTGAGCAAAATTTGAATAACAGGGGATAAGATCATTTTTCACTATAATTTCTAATATCTCTCAGTTGGCTATTTTTTACCAGGAAAAATATAACTTTGAATGAAGTCATTTCATTAAAGAGTTGTACACCGTCTATATCTTTCACAATATTTCCTTCCTCATGTACCTGTAACTTAATGTCCTAAATCCATGTAGGCTTTCATGTGATTATCATTAGAAATGTTGTAAAACTCTCACACGGAAGCAAAATCAGATAATAATGTAAATCTTTCATTTACTGAAGAGATCGCGTGATCAAGAATTGCAAAATAGAAATTAGTCTTGAGTTGCTGAAAGGGATTTAAAACTGATTCATCATGCCCTCGTGATCAAATAAACGGACCTTTTTCCTGAGCTTCGAGATGGGAAATTCGGGATGAATACTTAAATATGTAGCAAGTGTTGCTG
This sequence comes from Trichonephila clavipes, assembly GCA_019973935.1. Classification (NCBI taxonomy): domain Eukaryota; kingdom Metazoa; phylum Arthropoda; class Arachnida; order Araneae; family Nephilidae; genus Trichonephila; species Trichonephila clavipes. The sequence continues at coordinate 36,097 of BMAU01004508.1, forward strand.
TGGAATCAACAAATATTTTAAAATTATCGTCAGATCTTTGGGAAATTAAATATTTTTTAAGATTATCTAAGCCTTCAATGTGCATTCTGTGATTTTTAATTTAGGATTTTAAAGCATTTTACTCAATACATCAATTCTTGATAATAAATCATGCCAAATTAAAAGTGAACACAAAAATGTAAATGTTTCAAGACTTAATTATTGGTACAGCACCCATTTTTGTTTTCGTGTCTCTGGTGGTATTTTGAATTAAGGAATTTAATGCGGTAATTTTTTTAGATCCTGTTTTAGAGGTCTAATAGCATTGATAATGCGACTTTTCCACTTTGTTTCAAAATTTTCGTAAAAATCAAAATCTTAAAAAAAAAAAAAAAACCTTTGTTCGGTTACACAATTTTGTGAAAAAATCCTATTAAAATTTTTTTAATGAAAGTTTCAATTTTTAAATATTTTGTACTTATTTCCGGAACAAATCATCACGATGCATGCTTATATGAGCTTTTTTTAAAAAGTTAGTTTAACGATATGTCCAAATTTTTCTACCCTTTTCGGAAACACCTTGTGCAACATTTCATTCATTCATAAATTTAATTAATAGCTTTTATAACAGACATTTTTCTATAAAATGTGAAACAGGATCAGAGGGACAGGTGTTAGTGTGAACATTACATCAAAGGATCTAAAGAATAAAATAAAAGTTTTATTCTATACGGTTCTGATTTAAGCAGAAATCAACTACAATACCTTTTTACTAAAATTTAATAAAATTACTTACACTTACCTTGATTGTGTTACCACCAGTGTTAGTGCATGTTAAATCAAAATTGAATGAACATATTGAAATGAGAATGGCTTTTCACATTTATCCTTATATATTGTTAACGTTGATAAGGATTCAATCCTTATATTTATGCAAATCAGTTGCAAAGAACAAGACAGTTCTTCAAAAGCGATTAGAATTTATTGTCGAAAATCCAATCCCTATGGAATACAGGGTTCAGCAGCAATATTCGCAGAATAAATCTCAGAAGGTCTTCACACCTTCTACAGTGCTCAAACACAATTAACAGTGTCTAAAATACAAGTGTGAGAAAGGTTATTCACAATCAATCGCTCGTTCAACAGCCGAAGTAATCACTAATCGCTTCAGCAGTCAAGGAAAGACTACTAATCGCTAGTCAAAGCAATACTAACTAATCGCTGGTCAAAACAAGACTAACTTGTTTCGGTGAGCATCTCTCTATTTATAGGCCTGGTGGATCTTTCGAGAAAACTCCGCTTCGGATCGATCGTCACGGATCGTGAAATTAGTGGATTTCTCCACTAATTTCTAGAAGAATCCATAAGGTTTATAATTTTGTCTAGCAACTAGCGTCCCTTTAAAAACTGAAATGACATCTAAAATCAGGCTTATTTTCATTTTTCTTAAATTATTGATTTTTTTAACCCTTTTGATGAAAAAATTCTTTTTACAAAACAGAGTTCAAAGTTTTATTAAAATTTCCAAATATTCCAGTAGGGTCACGAACACAAGTAAAAGACATAAGGACATTTGTGTCTAAGAATTTTAGGGTTCTTTTTTGAATTTCGACAAGAACATTATTGCAAGACGAAATATTTTGTAGAGTTTCTAAGCAAAAGAAAGGGAATCCGAACAAATCAAATATTTATAAGCGCCTTATAATGCTGTATGTTCCATTTTAAAATATGGTTGATATTTAAAAGTTTCGCAATAAAAATAGTACTCTTTGGAATACCCAGTACACGCATTCAGCTCACTCTTTTCTGACAAAGAAAATTTTTTCCGACCATCACTAAAAGGCTGTCTTGTGATAACTTTTATATAAATTTTAAAACCACACAATTTAATTCTAGTCAAGTAATTTTAATATGTACCTCAACAGATTTAACCAATGCTTTTCCAAAATTTGTGACTGCAATGTTGGCGGTGAGCAAAGTGTTGAACATCTTATCCTTTGTTTTACAACATTAACGAAAACGCCAAAAGCTTAAACTGCATGCATGCTCTTAAAATTAACTGGCGTCCTAATTTTTTTCAGTTTGTTTCTAATAAAGCTTCAATCACATTTTTTGTAACTTCATTGGTGTTTTTTGAAGAGATAACTTCTTTAGGCGCGTTTTGCTGGAGAGTGAACTTGAATGATGCGTTTTAAGAGGCTAAGCATTGCTACTTTCGGGTTTGTAACGCTCATAACAAATAATCGGAATTTTCCGTAACAATCCTTTAACAAAAAAGGCTTACAACAACGACAAAATTTGGCGTCGAAAATCGGTTTTCAGCCAAACTAAAATTTCATGACGTTGCTCTATTGACTGTATTGCAGTGTTTCTCAAACTGTGGGGCGCGAGCATATCGAAAATAAAAGATTTAAAAAATAATTAATTTACTGGAATGAATTAAAACAAAATACTTTCAGACATAATAAAAAATGCACTTTTACTCTGATATAAGTTATAGGCGATATTAAGTCATAAAAAAAAACAACTTCTTCAATACTTAATTAGCTATCTTTGATCCTATAACCAAATAAAAAATATTTTATTTAATTTGCTGTAATCCCATGATGAGAGAGTTTTTATTACGTTTTCTTTTTTAAAACTAACATTCTACTCTTTCAGAGAAAAAACAGATCCCAGATCCAGAATTGAAAAAAATTTAGGAACATAAAAAATTCATCACTGTCATTATTTTTGAAATACTGCACACTATAGTTGTAATTTGTTTGACCTTCTAAGTTATTGGTACAGTTAGCTATGATCCCTTTCTTATGCGTTTATTTCTCATTTAAGGAAGTTGTAAGTAATGTATTTCTCTGTTGCGCTTTTTTCCATGCAAAACAGTTTTATGATATTTGGAAAACCACGGAGAGCACACACACACACACGCACGCACACTTTGATGGATTACTTTGCGAAGACTTAGACCAAGATGAGTATTTTATAAACATAAAAAGCATAACAATTGTTTTTAGCAGTAACATACACATTATCATAATGAATACACTTTTTACCCAGAAGTGGTCGCGCGGGACACACAGATCACGATATTGTTAATTCTGGCAAAACTGTTTATTTGTTACCAAAGAAAAATTGAAAAGTCCTTGAAAGTAGGTAAATAAACTTACTCTTAATTAAATTATTCACTGGAATAACGATTTGTATCGTGTACACTAAAATAATTATAAAAAAAAAATGATTGGGGTGACTCAATAACCCCGCTCCACCGTATCGAGTGTGCACCTGCTCCCAGGTTTAAACATGTTGAAGTCTTTTTGCTTTAAATATTAAAAATAATGCAATTATTCTTCATCGGAATTTTATATTATTGTTCATTATTTAACATCAATTATAAATGCTAATTCTGTGAGGCTTAAAATTAAAATTCGCTTAAAACTAATTATAATTTGAGCAATCATTTAAGAAAAAACATTTTACATTTTTATAAACATTATCGCGCAGCACTTGGCTTTACTCTCCTTACAATACAGCTATTATATCAAGAATGTTTTATTTTCTTATAAATGAACTCCTGCAAAGAGCGAGCACTTCGGCCGGTATACTTTTAATGTATCAGTGCTGCACAGAGTATTTTATAACTAATTAATTAATACTAAATTAAGAAGAAGTTTATTAAGTATTAACGACTTCCATGGGCTTGTCTTGCAAAGCAAAGTTTTTATAAGGAATGCTTTTATGATTAGAAATTGACCCTCTCAGTTATTTTTCTATATTTAGCAGATATCCATATTTTGTCTTCTAAGCAGTCACCGCATTTTGCAATATGTTCAATTTAAAAATTAGAGAAAGGAAGAATAACATATAATAATTATCCTATTACTTACTTAATTATTTCTTTTTGCTTAAAAAAAGTAGCATACAAAATTTAATACTTATGTTACTAATTTGTATGGTATATAATTAAGATCTCGTCTTGTAGCTTTAGCGTCAAAGTGCATTATTATTGCATTTAGTGCATTATTAATGTATAAGGGGGGCGCGATAAAAATTGTGATTGAAAAGGGGGGAGCCAGTATTGAAAGTTTGAGAAGCGCTGATCTATTAATTAATTTTGTTTGAAAAAATAAATACTTTTAACACGTGATTAACTTGAAATATATTATTAAAATCCCAATCTCTACAATGTTTTACATTTTTCACAAATTTGTACGGATTTTCTTGGATTTAAATTCCAAAAAAGTTACTATTATATTTTTAAGTAGATTGATACATTGTATATTTTTTTTCAACGCTTCCAAATTAGACTGTGATGGAATATTGTAAAACTTCTTTAAAAAATTTATGGAATATCGTAATTTTGAAAACTTTCTATTTTTCTGTTTTTTTGCACATGAAACATTTTTAAACAAGGCACTTTTCCATTTCAAGGAACCATAAAAGTGCAACGAAAAAAATTACTAAAATCACCAAACGCCAGTAATAATTAATTGTAATAAACCAACGACAGAGTTGACCAGTTTGAGGTTTATGGAGTAGGTACAGAAAAACAACTTTCTGATACATTACAACTGACGGTTTTCATTATTTAAAAAAAAAAGCGATTTAGAGTGAACTACTTTAAGATTATAAGAAAAAGCTAAATTGTTTTCATCAGATAGTATTATTTGCATTTTGAAACTTTTTTTTATACAGTGAATGCAAAAAAAAAAAAAAAAATGTCTGGGTTTTCTCTTCCATACATAATAATAATGAATAAATAATTTTATATGACAATACTATAATATTCCTTTGTTTTTTATTCATTTAAATAATTCCTGAAATGACATTACAAAATTTGAAGTTATCACTTCTATTGTGGGGTTATAAGCACACACACCTTTTTTTTGTATGATTTCTTATCTTTTTAGTTAGTTACTTAATTGTTTAATTTTGTAATGCACTTGTTTGACTTTGTAACTGTTATTTTTTTCGTAACTTTTATTTTGTTGCTTTTCCTTTATTTTATTTATCTCATTTTGTTTGTTTTACTTCTGTAAGTCCCGTGTGATAATTGTAGTGCACGGGAATTATTTTATCTGTCTTCAATAATTTTTCTTAAAAAAAAAGGTTTTGTTAAAATGATATAAAGTATTCACATGTCTACTAATTTTTAAGACATTTTGACATTCTAGGTTACGTGATTCTAGACCCTTTTATTGTTGCGGTACACTTTTAACAATTTCAAAATTTGGCGGCACACTAACAACAAAATAAGCTAAAAAGAATTTTACTTATGCATAATACAGTATGTAAAATAGTTTTATGATAATAATTTTCAGTGTATATGCACGACAATGTAATATGTACGACAAAGATAACAAATTTTTTATTTATTACTTAATTGCAAATAAATTATAAAAATAAATCAACGTTTCTCAAACTGCTGGGCACACCATCCTGGAGGGGCGTGATAACTCTACGAGGGGGAGGGCGAGCATATTGAAAAGTTCAAAACAAAAGATCATTTAAAAAATTATTAATTTATTGAAAGGAAGGAAAAAAAATACATTCTCTCTGACATATAAAAAATAAAATACTTATTTAAAAACAAGTTTAATTATTACTAGACCCAATGGGCTTGCTATTTATAAAATTAAATACAAAATTTAACACTTATCTTGATAATTTGTACGGTTTATAATTAATCGCTTTACTGCCGATTTAAAATTATGCGATTAGCTCCCCAATGCTGCACCGTTCTCAACGTAGGCACGCGTACGGGATGTATTGGGGCGGAGGGAGAATCGAATAAATAAAAGCAAATCTTCTGAAATAAGTAAATCCTTCACAAACACTGTCAATAGCAGATAGATAGCAGTGCGCAGAAAATATCATACTTCGGAAAAACATATATATACGTCCGGGGCAATTAACGCTTTGATTGAGTGAGATATTTATGCACGCCGGTGGCACTTAAGAGGTTAAAGTCGTATTGTAGCTTTAACGTCAAACTACTGAAAACTTTCTCTCGAAGCAAAGGACTTGAATTCTGCAAATGAGTTGTTATATTTAAAAGTGGACATTTAGGTACGCGAAAGTCAGTCAAAAGTTAGTCGAGAGTAGTTTCTGGATGGTCAGTTATTGCTAATTAACAAATAAGTTATGAGATTGAGTTTAATGATAATGACTGGAGGTCGTATAACAAATAACAGAAGTACGGTGAATTATACAGTAGAAGTCCAAAAGTGTGTCCAAGAGTAATTGAAGTAGATTATATTCTTATACTAAGTATCCTTTAGCCGTGTGATTGTTCTTATAATTAGTAGCGTTATGCATTTACAACCCTGAATTGTTTGATATAAGCTAGCGAGAAATTAATAAATTGGAATTTGAACTAGTTATGGCAGATCTTGACTCGAGCCCCCAAACTCCAAAACCTCAATGAGGTTGTTACACATTGAGAAAAACCGATGTCAAAGCCTTATCTAAAATAGAGTACTCATAAAATAAACTCCGTATTTTATAAAAATAAAGTATGTACTAATTTGGCATTGGTAATTTAGTTCGGAATTTTTAGCATTATTTTCCTAATATAGACTCTTATTCTTGCACTCTTTTTCTCATCCTTGCAGCCCAGTGGTATAGGTAAATACAAGAGAAGGTTTTCTTGCCTTAAAACTATATTGAATTCTTCAATCGTAGTTTCTAATGCTAAAAGTGTGCTATTATTCTAATGAGGCAATCTTGTTTTTGATCTGTACAGTCTTGCTATATTTCTTTTTATTGCTTACCTTAATTAAATGTATGGAAGTTTAGTATATACTAACTGATATACCCGTTTTTCGCACGGGTGAATTGAAAAATTAAACAATACAGATTAAAAGTTAAAGAAGTTTTTAATGAGTTAATTTTACGTGAATTGCAAATTAAACAAAAAGAAAAAAAACTTTTTGTATTGATCAGCTGAACAAAAAAACCATGTTTGTTAAATTTTAAGTCTGTAGATCTAATAACTGATAAAAAAATATTTTCTTTTATATATAACGCCCAGTAACTCTCTTGTCGGTCGATTTTTGAAAACACCTTCCTAAGCTGATCTCTGCTCAGCAAAAGTAACACATACTTACACATTTTGTGTAATGAACACTTAAAATAGTGTAAACAATTTATATCTGGATGTGTAATACGTTAATATTACTTTCTGTTGTATTTATTTTATGTTAAAAATTGTCATATTTGCAAGCAACGCCATTCCTTACATTATAATGGTGATTCAATAGAAACATAGCGGAATATTGGCGATAGAGCCAAGTTGGCATCGTTTTTGGCAACCATGTTGGCAACTTGTCAATTGATTGAACAGTTCAGAAGTTTACATGCACCCTGGAGGGAAGCTGCAACAAAAAGAGGATAGCACAAATACCTTCTCCACAAAAAATACATATACATGCCAATTTCCATAGTGATCGGTTGAACGGTGTCGGAGTGAAACGAGGTCATATATATAAGCATCAATTTATATATATATAGATATCTGATGCACACACAGACTAAACATTTTTTTAAGTAACTCATTTTAAAAATATGTTGTTGTTGTTTCCAATCCCCTTGGAGCAGGAAAGCCTACACCAAGTCCATTTGACCTTTCCACGTAATAGTATCACACACCAGGTCTTGCTCGTCATACAACTGTCGCATGGAAATGCCCCAGCAGTCCAGAAGATGAGCAGGAGAAGCAAGGAGAGAGCAGTCACAGGTAAAGAAATACTTTACCCCTGCACAAAAGTCATACTACGCAGGTGACCGCTTCTATAAGGCGCGCCAAGGCCGTCTGATGAGCCCTGGAACTCCTGCACTGTATAGATAGGCTACGACGCTTAGCTGTGTACCAGTGGTCAGCAGGAGGATTTCGCCAAGTCAAATTCATTTTATTTTTTTGGAAGGAATGAATTTCCGTATGGGTTAAGATTTTAAAAATATCTTTCATGTGAATAATATCGAAATAATTTGCCACTTTTATATTGTTATGCTACAACTGTTATGTACAAAGTAGCCGTAAGTGATGAATTTTGAAGTTATTTTCTTATTCATAGAATTAATGGAAAAACTCACCCAGAAATACCTTTTTTTGTTATGATATATTAATAAGCCCAGTGGCCAAAAGTGGTAGCACATAGTGCTTTCACGCCACAGGTCTGGGGCTCTATCCCCGCGTTTGGCAAGGTCGACTCAGGCCTTCCATCGTTCAGTGGGTCGATGAATGAGTACCAAGCTTGCTTGGGAATTAAACATGAGGGTTTTGCGGTAGACTGACCACCTGACCGAAACATCTGCTCATGCACCTCAGCGCCCAAAGTCACGAGTACTGAGATGGACAGAGTAGGCCTTGGTACTCATGGGATGTTGAGCCACTGAGTTTAGTTTATATATTACTAAGTAAATTATAAATTTTAAGTAAAATTATTTATCTCAAAGATTGACAAATGCTTTCATTCGTTAAAAATCTGTTTAGGGATTACAGGAATTTAATTGCTTGTTCATTACTCGTTTTTTCTTTTGGGAATCTAAATGTTATTTCCTGCGCATAAAATGAGAAGGAACATTATATGTACTTCATTCAAACGTAACTTTATTTAATGCGGAAAACTTTGTAAAAAAAAGGGGATGAAATATCTCCCTCTGTTAAGTTTATATATACCGTATATTTTGGTGTATTGTGCCCACCTATATTTCCAAAGTACTTACTTTTAAAAAAATTATATTTATTCACCGTATAACTCATACTTTTTTTCTTTTTTAAGAGGAAATCTCAAATGTACATGTACTATACTCCTATCTTTCGACAAAAACGGTTCGCATTAAAACAACAGGTCACGAAATATCTCATTTCACCACGGTGTTCACCCCCACGCACGCACACGCACACCTGCACATACGCACACACTACGATGCCAAAATCTAAATTATCTCGAATGGTGTTCTCATTTAGGGGAATGAGAAAGATGAATGGGCGAAAACGGTGTAAAGTTGATAATAAGAAATGTTTGGCGAAAATGTCTTTTAAAGATTCCAGTAAGTCTTGAGACATGTTCAGATCCCAGTTAAAGGATAATACGAAGAAATTGTTTGTGCGTGCTGGCAGACATGGCAGTTTTTTCAATAGGAGTGAATATTAACGTCGCACTGTTCAGCTACACGAGGGCTTTTGGCGACGGACCACGTAATTTTGAACCATGGTCAAGTGAAGTGAACGACACCTGAGCTGGCACCTCCCTCTTCTAACTACAACACCACACCAACGGGAGGACGTTTCAGCTCTCAACAGATTTAACGAGCATCGCTGCCCTACACGGCGGATCTTTAGTGGTACTGGGCTCGAACTCATGACATGCCTGCCATGATCCGATACCTTGACCACTGGGCTACCGCAGTCCTGTTTTTCCAATAGGATGAACGCTATTAGTTCAGCCCTTAGGTAGTGGGTGTTGTGTGTCAAACTTATTCAAATTAATTTAAAACGATAGTGAAGTATACGGATTTTAGAATTAGAAGGTGAATAAACACTTATTAAAAGAGGTGAAATGCATATGTAAGAATCTAGTTTTAATATGCTGTTGTGAAATATACGGATTTAGAATCAGAAGGTGAATAAACATTAAAGGAGGAATATGCCTATGTAGAAATCTAACTGAAATATGCTCCTCTCTCTCATTATTTTTATAGTTATCATTTTTATACTCGATCTATAAGGCACGACCATAAATTTTGGTCTTATTTTTTTTGTTAAAAGTGTGCGTTATACACCAGAATATACGGTATGAACATTTACATCTTTCCTGTTATAACATACGCACATAAATTTATACGCTTAAAATTTTGACTTTTTCTAATAAATTTATTTATTAAATTATTGCTCTTTTAGTTCTGCAAATTATTTACATAAATCTTGGCACTCAGGTAAGTTGCCGTGGTAGGCTAGTGGCCAAGGTAACGGACTCGTGGCCGCAGAGGCATGATTCGAGCCTTGTTCCATTGAAGATCCGTTGTGTAGGGGATCTATTTACGTTAAATCTGTCGAGAGCTCAAACGCGTCCTCCCGTTTGTGAGGTGTGCGTGCCAGCTCAAGTGTTATCCTGGTCACTAGCTCAGGTGTTATCCTTCACTTATTTTAACACTATGTCACTCACATAGTGTTAAAATAAATCAGTCGCATAACAAAAACAAAAAAAAGTAAATAAAATAAATGTTTTCCTTTGACCATGCTTTTTTAAGACTACACAGTACCCTACAAATTTTATATTTATCGAATTATTATTTTTTTTGCATTTTCTCGTGGTTTGTATCATAGAGAAGCTTGCCACCAAATTTCAGATCTGTGAGCAAATTAGTTTTTAAGATATTTGAAGTTTTATGAGCTATAGATTTGGTTTCGGTTTCCTTTTAAAGCATGTTTCCACTCTTAAATTGAATTAATTGAAAATACTATTGAGCACAATCAAATTTTTTAGTATGATATGTTTATTAATTCCAATTTTCACTACTAAAATCATTTCTGCTTGATTATGTTTTGAGTTTTTTGAGTTTTCATAATTAATAAATTAAAATTAAATTCACGGTCAATTTTTGCTTTAAAAATAGTTTATATAACTTAAAAGCTTTATCATTAATTTTTTCCTGAAGAGAAAATGCCATGGCCAAAGCGTTCTCGGGTTGCTGGGATAAACAATATTTTGAAGAGATGGAATACTACTGAAAATAATGTATCTAAAAATCAGTCGTCAGCTGATATTGCAATTAGACTTCCAAATATAAGTATTCTGAATTCAACTGTTGCAGATATAAATGAATATTTCCTTGATGTACCAAGCTACATTATACTAAACACACTGAAGTACTATATTTTAGTATTTTAAAGTCGTACGACAACTCTAAAACTTCCTAAACTGCGCCAATTTAAAATTGAAAAAAATTAGATTTTATGAGCAGACCTGGCTATTTTTAGCTGAAGTTAGTATCATCATTATTAGTACATAAATGTTTTGTGTTTCAAAACTTTTGCAAAAATATTAGGTTAAGATTAAGCTGAATAAACTGTCATTTTACCATATATGCTATCAATATTATTCAAAAATATGTTTTGAACTAAAAATATTGTTTTCAGTCATATTTAATTAAAGTAGTGTTTTATGTAGAAAATACATTGGAAAATAACATATTAAAAATTAGAGCTTTACGGGCATTAAAAGTTTTTGTTTTATGCCTCTATAAACTTTAAATGATTTTTTCTCAGACTTTCAATCTTGAAGGTACTCGTGTTTTCTGATCCTTCAGACTTTTTTATTGTTCAAGATAGTGCCTCGAAATTTTTGTATATACTCTCAAACGTATGTTCTACAAAAATTAGTATGGATTTAAGTCTGAGATCTATGTTTACTTTTTTAAAAAATGCTAAAGTTAATATTTTTTAAAAAAGTATGTTTCTTCCGAGTTTATTTAGAAAAATAATTACTAAAACTCAACAAGGGAACACAAATTTTCACACACAATCCATACTAACTTTTGTTCACAATAATCTAAGAAACATAAATAATTTAAAATAATTAAATCATTTTAAAAATTGAATATTTTATAAAAGCTTGAAAAAAAATTAAAAAAATTCCTAATTCTTTTAAAATTGTAGAATAATGGCTGGTCAAAAACGGACTTTTTACTTACAGAACCATCTTAATAATATAATCTAAATATAAAACATAAATTATTTTTACTGTAACTGTCTTCAAAAAAATATTTTTAAAAAGAATACTGTGTAGCCTTAAAACAGCAATAAAAAATTAATTGGGTCTACTTTATTTGAAATTGCTAGTTAATGCATTTACTTTTAATTCGAAGTATAGTTTTAATACAGATAGAGGTAGTCTCCTAGTAGAGGTTTATTTTTTGCAAACTATTCTTTGGTGCATCTTCCATAAGCAATCAGTACATCCATTTCCATAGCTTCTTTTAAAGCTTGTTCACAACAGCAATTTACCGTTGCGTTAAAGTAGGGATCAGTCACTAATATTCTTTCTATATAAGCACTGACAACAACTTAAATTTTGAGTTGTAAGATAAAAATTACGTCTTGAATAATTGTCTATTTTTATACTGAAAGAAAGCCCTCTTGTAGATATATCTTTGCTCTCGTATGGATAGATATTAGAAGCATTTATACTTGAGGTCGTCAACCTATGACACGCGTGCCACACGTGGCACGTGGTACTATTCTTAGTGGCACTCCGTACTACTCTACAAATTTGTCAATTTTTGAGTGGGTGGAAGTTGATAAATTTGTGATGGCCCTTATTTGACAAACAAATTCAGATATTTACTGAATTATGAAAAATCTGAAATATAACTCTAAAGATAAATTTACAGCTATTTTGTAAATTATCAAATGTCATTGTTGGAGAGATTTCATTGTTTGAAGAGAGAAAATTGCATGTACTTTGATCTCCGCTTTTGATTCTGCATACCTAAGCAAAAAAGTCTTTCCTCAAATGAAAAATATTTTGAGTCCGGAAAGAAATTGTTTAACAACTGATTGATCTGAATCGTATCATATTGAAAGTCACACATTACACCCCTGATTTTGCTACATTAAAGTAGAGCGGTGCAACCATTAGGTTCGCATTAAAATTTTTATTTATCTTTTTATTTAATTATAATGAAGAGAAATATTTATATTTTATGTTTAATTCTCATTTTAATATATATATTCAACAATACATAATATATCTACAATTCCAACTATTTTGTCGATTTTATGCTGTTTATTTTTATTTTAAGAAATATTTTTAAATGATGCAGTTAATATCTACAGTAAAATTGTAAATTTGTGTTCTTGATTTCTATTCTCTAACTCTGGAAATCGAATTGTTTCAAAAACGTCCTACTGCGGGGCACGCAGAATTATATTGGTAGATTGGTTTGACAAGTCATAACTGGAAGGTTGCCAAGCCCTGATTTATACGATTGGATATGCACAAATATACTTTCATTTCCAGAATTACCAATATACTTTTTTCCCCAAAACAAAATATATCTAAAATTCCATGATAATTCATTTAAAAGTATTAGTCTATAAGAGAGAGTTAGAAGAAAAAGCATTATATATATATGAAAATGACTTTAATAAGAGCGTTAGTACGATACATGTAGTAGCGAATGATTTTAAAATAATGTTGTACTTATTAAATTATCCAAATATAATAATTTGGTTCCGTAAGCTAATCGTAGTTTTTTCTTATCTAAGGTATCCGACTACGTTCGGAACCGTGATTTTAAAAAAGCGCATAAATGGATAATTTTCTAGATATTTAGTGTCAATCATATTAGAATACATGCATAAAATTGTTTTTAAGGACATTTTGACAAAAAAATTTATTTAAATATAATATTTTGGCAAAAAATTAACTTAGAATAATCTTTTTTCCAAATGCTCTCCTTTTAAGAAAAATGGTTCTATTATAATAACATTTTGCCTGTATATAGCTCAGACCTCTCTACAGAGGCCTAACTAGAATTTTTGAAAAATTCACATTATTTTCAGAGTTACCGCCAATTGAAATAGTTATTTGCGTTTCTTTCTTAAAATTGCTCCCCTCTGTTGTCGTAAAATATGAATAAACCCACTTCTAAGTTATACATTTCAAAATTCTAATTGAGACTCTGAACAGAGGTCTGAGCTATAAACAGGCAAAATATTATTCTAATAGAAGCATTTTTCACAAAAGTAGAACATTTGGAAAAAAGATTATTCTAAGTAAATTTTTTGCCAAAATATTGTATTTAAACAAATTGTTTTTGTCAAAATGTCCTTAAAACAATTTTATGTATGTATTCTAATCTAAGTGACACTAAATATCATGAAAAGTATCCATTTATGCGCTTTTGAAAATCACGTTTTCGAACGTAGTCGGATAACTTAGGCTGTTTTCGGTCAATTTTAAAGAATAGGAATCAAACGGCAAGCACATTTGCGAGCAGGAAAAAGCTCCAATAATAATAAAAATTTCAATGGATATAAAGCAAATAGAGTTAATTGAATTTTGATTTATGAAAAAAATACTCTGTTTTCAGCATTATAGGAAAATGAAATTTGAATTTTCTATACTAAAAGTATAGGAGGTGAATATAAAACCATTTTATGAAATACAAGAAAAATACAATAATAAACGATCTCAGGAAATTCGACAAGTACAATTATTTTTGTTACAATATCAAATATCAGATAGAAAAAAAGACATTTATTTTCTAAATGTATTTGTTACATAAAAGTTTGTGACCGCGGTAGCCGAGTGGTATAGGTATCGGACCGTGGCTTGCTTTGTCACGGGTTCGAGCCCAGTACCACTAAAGACCCGCCGTGTAGGGCAGCGATTCACGTTAAATCTGTCGAGAGCTGAAACGTCCTCCCGTTGGTGTGGTGTGGTAGTTCGGAGAGGGGGTGCCAGCTTAGGTGTCGTCCACGTCACTTGACCATGGTTCAAATTACGTGGTCCGTCGCCAAAAGCCCTCGTGTAGCTGAACAGTGCGACGTTAATATTCAATCAATCAATCAATTACATAAAAAATGTTTAGAAAATAGATTATATAGCTTATAGTTCCCAATGCTTATTATCTAAACTTTTTAAAAACAACAGTCTGTCAAGTCTAATGGGATCCAAGCGGTTCCGCTCATAACTTGTAGTGTTGCCGGCAATCGAAAAAAGATGCGCAGAAGGAACAGATGATCCCACGATACTCATATACATCATGGCTATTGAGTGAACGTGATGATAAATAGTTTTTTTGTTCTTACTAGTAAAGTATATAGATCACACATAATTCAGGTACACAACTGCCTGCAATAAGTAGTGTTTAAATTCTTCGTTTTTTTAATGGTTTTTACCAAAACAGAAAAAATCAAATGTCGCTTTTCTAGGGTGAAACATCGATTTACTGAATCAATTTAGTGCTACATATCGTTTTAAAAAAATCGATTTACTTTGGCCCGAAAAATCGACTAATCGATCTCAGATCGTCATCCCTAGATCCCGCTTAGCAGAGACCTCCATCTCGAAGACAAAAAATTCTCAAAGCAGCCATATAAAAGGTTTTCAAAAGTTGGAATCAGAACTCCCAGTCATCCTCTAGAAGACGTAACTGTGGTTTGAGCGCAATTTTCTAAGAGAGTGATCGGCGTCGTGTCTGAGGAATTATACGGCAGAAAAGGGACTCTACTGTCCTTCTAGACACAAATCGTCTACCAAGACTCCTTCCCGATGAATTGCAGCTCTAACAATACGCGAATTGCTTAGTAGAGTGCCTTTGAGAAAACCTTTCCTCTGCCCGAAATGCTAAAATTCGTTTGTGATGGGGTTGGGAAAAAAGACACTGGACGTCTGAGGATTGGAAATGGGTTATGTGGTCGGATGAACCAAGCTACACTTAATATTGCTCTAATGGAAGACGTCGAATTTGGCAAGAACCTCACGAAGCCATGAATCCGTCCTGCCTTACTCCCACTATGCAAGAGTCTGGAGGAGTATCATGAAATGGGACATGTTGTGCTGGCGTGGAAGTAGTGCCATGGAGTTCTTCGAGGGTAAATAAACAGCCATGAGATACCTAGATATACTGGCAGATCAAGTGCACCTTGAAGCGTTGCCTTTTTACCCTGATGTCGATGGATACTTCATGGACAACAATGCAACTATATATAATGCCAGAAGTGTTCAAAATTAGTTCGCTGAACATCAGTGTCTGACTTCCAAAACTTTCTTAAGTCACCACATAGCTTTTACCTTAACCCCATAGACAATATGTGGGATATAAGTGACGCATCTAAAAGCCCTCTCCTCTTCCATCAAATTTACAAGATTAAAAAGCTGCATAGCCAATGAATGGTATTCCGTGGACGTAAATCCACTCCTGAAGCCTGCAGACTTGATACCTAAGAGAATCAGAGCAGTTATTCATGCACAAGGTGGTACAATAAAGTATTAATCTTAGGTTTCTAATTCATTAGCTAGTGTGTTTACCTTAAATATAGACTTAATTTTTTACATGATTAGTGCTTTTTTCTCCAGTAATTTGCCAAACAGCAGTTTATAGAACTCAGAAATTTTTTTAAATTTTATTGAAATAATTAAGTTAACTATTACATATTATTGACATATTTTTAAATTCTAAGTATGCAAACAGAATTTATTATTGGTTTTATTAATTTCTGAAGGATATGTAATAAATGTTTTATGTTAATCAAGTAATGCTAAAAGGTTTCTTACCTTTTTCTGCATTAAATGACAAAGTAATATGATCTATATACATCAGGGATATTAAATAAATCATAATATTCAGGGTGAACCAAAAGTCTTGCACTGATTGTGAAGAGTATCGTTACTAAATAACCATTTAATATAATAATGTAACTTTCGTACCGTTAGATAAGTCAATTTTAGTTGTTTTTCGTGTGCAGCAGATGACATGAATGAACCTTCCAGAGTGACCCAGAGAAACATTTGTAAAGATGACATCTTTTTTAAAAAACAAAATAGGGTCGATTTAAGATAAAGCTTTATTTTTGTGCTATGGTTTCATGATCCGAAATCGCCTATTCAGCATCAGCGTAGTTTTAGACGTTGTTATTGAAGCAAACTTCCCGTTGAACAATAAAGCGGTGCAATCCTGGTGCAAAATAAAGTGATAGTATGATACGCAGCATTAAGGATCTTCCTAGAAGTGTGTGTGGCAAGTCTAGTATGAGTCAAGCAATTGTTCAACACGTTTCACAATCGTTTCAACGAAATCCTACTATATAAACTTAAGAAACATCCCGTGAGCTTCAAATATCGCAAACAATATTAATAAGCATTCTTCATAAAAAGGCTCAGGTTTCATGCTTTTTAAATGTAAGACTTGTTAAAGAGCTCTTTGTTTTGGAATTGAAATATCGCTTAGATATTCTCCGAGCCACCAAGGAGGACTTAAACTAAAATTTACCGAGGTAAATAGTCTTATGCGAATACTGGACAGTTAACAAAGAAGTCGAAGAGAAACTGATGACTTTCGAGAGAAAAATCTTGTGAAAAATTTTTAGTGCAGTTAGAGAAAACGGAATCTGGAGAATACAATACAACCTTGAACTTCAATCAAAATACAGAGAACCCAACATAGTCAAAGTGATCAAGGCTACCCAAATAAGGTGTATGCAACATGTATTTCGATATAGCGATGAAAGTTCTGTTGAGAAAATAACTTTCCAAACTCCAGAGGGGAAAAGGAAAAGAGGAAGACCGAGAACAAAGAGGATGGATAAAGTAAAAAAATTGTTGAAGGACTTGGGAGTTGACCAATAGAAGAACATAGCATCAAATAGATGAAGATGGTCTAAGCTAACCGAGACAGCCATGGCCGGTAATCGACTGTAGTGCTTGGAAAGAAGAAGAAATTTAGTCCATAAAAATTATAATAGTACTTACGGAATATACAAACATACGTAAATAATAGTTTTAGTACAATAAATATTTATAATCAGACCAAGACTTTTGGTTCATCCTGTGTGTATTTTACTTTACCTTAAAGGGTTTTCTTACTTTAAAAGGTTGAAATGCATAAGAAAATGAAATCACAACTGATGAAAAAAGAGTCAACTGTGGCAGTTGTATTAAAACATATTTTACTCAAATAAAATGCATTTAAAATATGAGCAAGCCGTACATTTTTGGAACTTTTTTTAAAGTGAATATAAGGGCGTTGGCTTACTCCCTAATTTGCTAAAGTAAAGTGATAAAGTGTAATTCAGAAAAACATTTTTACTACCCATGCTTAAGTGATTTTAATCTTTTAACTTTTGAATGGAACTTTTATTCTAAAACAAGGGTGGGCGGATTTTTCCAGAGTACGGGCTACTTTTAATGTTTTTAAGGTATTGTGGTCCACGCAGTGGCATAGGTGGGGCTATTCTGCATTGAAATTGTGTTTTCTTTTCTTAACACTTGTTTTCGACATTGTACCCATCTTTTAAAATATGTGAGATTAATATGTTTACTACAAAAACATAAGTAACACAAAATTGTCAAGTTGTAAGCTTAAACAACTATGGGCGACTGCTAGACAGGGGAGCATAGACCTATTGAATGCAGTGAACAGAGAACATATGTGAACCGATGAATCTGAGACCAACGTTTGTACTTAACCCATTAGCGGGCAGTGTCAAATATATCTAGCTACATCTTAAAAGTTTTTTCCCAAGCAGGTGGTGGATATTTAGTCTATGCACAGGCGTTAATTGAAGCTAAAACGCATGAAAATCAATACAGATGGCAGCACGATAACTTTTTTTGCAGATCATGTCCTCTGATGGGTAGTTAAAAACAGTTTTTCTCGTTGTAAATCTACAAATTGTATTTTGATTGCTATAAACAAAATTTCTGATCTTTGAAAAAATTTTCAACGTGTCTTAAGTATACTTTTCTCTCATCTGAAGGATTTAAGCAAATGTGCACTTAAAAAAGTGGTTTTACTTAGGTTTATGGAAAGCTTTTATATGTGGATAGAGACTATATCCACTGCCCACATAGAACAGAAAAATGGCCTTGAAATTTTTGCCTTCCTGATCTGTACAAGAGATGCTCTCTTTGCAATACCAGAACAGACTTTTATCACTCTCAATGGCTGTGTTGGTCCTGCAACGTACGATTATGTCCTCGAGCAAATTGTCCTACTTGCTTTGAAAAGTTCCAAAGTAAATATAGCTAATCAAATTTGTGATATAACTAATTTAAATCCTCAAAAATATTACTTTATTTCTAACTTTTTACGCAAAAATTAAATAAAATATAAAATTTGGATACATACAATTTTCAACGAATATTTTAGTAAGTATTCTAAGTACAAATATTCTATTATTGTTTAATTACACTTATACTTTGTATTTAATGGTTACTGAAATAGTTGTTGTTGAGATGTTTCCAATCCCCATGGAGCAGGAAAGCCTACACCAAGTCCATTTGACCTTTCCGCGTAATAGTCTCACACACCAGGTCTTGCTCTTCATACAACTGTCGCAGGGAAATACCCCAGCAGTCCAGAAGATGAGCAAGAGAAGCAAGGAGAGAGCAGGAACAGGTAAAGAAAGACTTTACCCCCTGCACAAAAGTCATACTACGCAGGTGACCGCTTCTAAGGTGCGCCATGGCCGTCTGATGAGCCCTGGAACTCCTGCACTGTATAGATAGGCCAGGACTCTTAGCTGCGTACCAGTGGTGAGCAGGAGGGTTTCGTGAAGTCAAATTCATTTTATTTCTTTGGAAAAAAAGAATTTCCGTATGGGTTAAGACAGTGGAACTGGGGTTAGGGAGATCACATCATTACCAGCCAGCTTATCAGTAGCTTCTTTCCCAGGCACACCCACATGTGGTGGAATCCACTGGAGACATACTTGTTTCCTCTGACCAAGCCTAACTAATTTGGATAAACTATCTAAATTAGTACTGTCCATATTTTTTGGACAACTCTTCAAATATTGGATGGAGGTTCTGCTGTCTGTCAGGATCCAGATACTGTCCTTAAAAGAGTTGAGAGCATGATCGAGAACACCACTAATAGCATTGAGTTCCGACTGAAATAGTGATTAGCATAAAGTTAATTTTTCATAAAAAGATTTTTGTAAAATGATTCATTATTTCTGTCCTGAAAAGTAAGTTAAATGACTAAAATGCGCAGTGACTATAACGTCTAGCCACCACCCAGGGGAAAAAAAACCCTTGATCAGATATTTTTTTTGTGACTAAATAATGTATATAGAGGATGAGAACATTACATTTATCAAGTACTTTATCACAGAAAAGTGTATTTTACCTTTGTGCCTGTTAAAGGGTTAATTTGTTAGCTGTCGAGTCCAGTGCCATTGCGTTACATATAATCAAAACAGGAATTTAATCCCGTGCTATCGTGGGAAGAGCTAGCCTCAACATTTATTCTCCCCCTTCAGTCGACACGTAGGGAAAAATTCATTAATACTGCTGGCATCGAAATGATAGCTTTTTCACTTACGAAGGCATTGGAAGTGTTAAGCGTCATCGTGTGTTTTGAATGAAGATACGCATTTAGCGAATCATTTGCATAAGTAAGCACAGTCTCATCGATTGTTCGCTGGGTTTGGATTGCAGAGCACTTAGCTCGTCAGGACTTTTACCTCCTGTCTGGTGAAATGAGTAACTTGAGATAAAACTTAAATAACTTACCGATTTTAAAAAAGAGTTTAAGATAGTTGATTTATAAATGAATAATATAAAGAAATTCACTTGAAAAGTGAATTAAAATACTTGAAACTAAAAAGATTAAAAAGAACAGCTTTTATCAAAGCTAATAATGATATTTACTAAATTCGAGTTTAAGTCTTTACATGCAATTCCCTCGGCCAATGGGAGCCTCGGGCTGGATGACTGCCTGTTCAATGGGGTAGCAGCTATTCGTGACATGTTGTGTGCGTGTGAAGACCTGCGGTTTTTGCTCTTTTCTCGCGTTTGCGAGAGGGAGCTCTGTGATTGGTTGTTGTGGTAATTGTATGACTTCAGTCTCCGGAGGGTACCATCGTCGTTGCTTCTGTGGAGACCTCCCTCGGTCTCATCTTGGATACCAAGATTAATTTGAGGCAAAGAACCACTAAGAGCCATTTTGAATAATAATATTTATTTATTATTTCAATTTCTCAAAAAATCTCTGATAACATGTAATACTTTTATGTTACGTCCAATAAAGGGATTTACCTTTATATTAAATTAAATTACGAATAATGCAATTAATTAATAATTACGCTCAAGATCAAGTAAGGTGTACCGAAATAGGAGATCCGAGAAATACACGTACTCGAATTCTTAACTTTTATTAACTTTAACTAAGTCGCTTAAACTGACGCTTATTTTAAGCGTACGTAAATTATATTTACCGCTGGCTATATCAGCTTTCTGGTACTTCCGTCGAATAGCAGCACGACGTCTTCACGATTCTAATATCCTGGAATCCTCTAATATTGTGGTTAAAGTTGCTAGCTCAATAGCCTTCCATCATCTACATTGCTAGCTTACAACGCTCGCCCTAAATACCTTATCTATTTTCCTTATCCCACTCATCTTTTTGGAGTTGATTGGACTTAAACGTGAATTTATGTTCCCCAAAAAGACGCCTAAGAAGATTAATGGAAAAGTTCCTTACAGATTGTCACAATACCCTCCAAAAAGAAAACGGGATTTATTCGAAGGTCACAAACGGCCTGAAAATAAATTACGTAACCAATTCCTAGACTTGATTTATAGTCCCGACGACTTTAATATATATATCTACCAATTGGATACTTTACAAATTCTCCTTCGTTAAGGGAAAGAAAAAAAATTGCGACCTAAAACTGCCCTTTAAAACACGTAACATTTACAGAATTAAATTTCCCTACACCACGTCCATTTGGCTAAGAGGCGAGGGAAAAACCACAGAAATGGTAAAAAACCTGCCTACGTGGTTTCCTTAATTCCTTATTATATAACTGTGCAACCATATTCGGACTTGCACCTTGATTCTTTGCTCACTATACAATGCTCAGGGTCAGCTACCCTGAAATGAGAACCTCTTTAAATTTTGTGAAGAAACAAACATCTATAGTATATACAAATTCATTCATTTTTACATAACATTTTCATATACATCAATTGAAGCATCTGGCTCCTTAACATTCCCATTCCATGCATGCGGCGCTTGTTAGTATTAAATGTTAGCCCTACCTAATTACGCCGCGTCCCGAGTCACCAGATGCGAGACAAAATATACACATACATATACATACAATTTCAAACATTTTTCAAAAAAAGAATAAAACAAACAACCAAATGAATTGTCGCATCTTAGCGAAGTCGCACATAGAAGTAAACAAATGCATTCTTACAAATGTTTTCTCCATATTTATACAAAAAAATTAACACAAAAGCTGATTTTTCTCATCAAGAAAAAAAAAACACACACCCATTGTAGTGTCCACTTTTGCTTGGCTTCTTAAATTAAAAATCCGCCCGTGACTTGCTTCATTGCAATAATTCTTCCCACCACTTGTTCGAAAGGAGAAAAAAAGAAACGATACAACCTGATTTTTTCCTTGGTCCTCTATTCGCTCCTATCCACCGGATCTCCGTCTAAGGCTTCCATACTGAGGCTCCTTCTCCTGATGTTGTTCTGCGGGATACTGTACCAAAAG
The DNA here is from genome assembly GCA_019973935.1 of Trichonephila clavipes. Taxonomy (NCBI): domain Eukaryota; kingdom Metazoa; phylum Arthropoda; class Arachnida; order Araneae; family Nephilidae; genus Trichonephila; species Trichonephila clavipes. The sequence goes on from BMAU01004508.1 coordinate 58,319, forward strand.
CCCTCGTGTAGCTGAACAGTGCGACGTTAATATTAACTCATTCACTCACTGCGGGATACTGTCAATTCCGATGCTCCTCCGCTCCTCTGGAATTCCTTCGGGCTGTTTTACTCGGCTGCGTAGGTAGTAAGGACCAGGTATCACTGCTGTCATCTGTTTAGACCGGACTGGACTTTTCTCAGCTGCCCTGTTGGTTCCGCTTGTAGTTTTCCTTGTCTCCCGGGTCTTGTCGTATTGTCCACTCATTTCATGCTTGCTCCCTTCTGTAGATGGCTTGCCCTGCCTTGTATCTCTTTGCAATGGACTGTGATCCCCCTGGTAGGGGTTATTAGGTCTTCTATATTTATAATTTCGAGATGAAACCGAAGACGGAATTGCTCTCTTTATCCCCTGTTTTGGTTCAGGGGTTGGTATTTTCTTGTCCCTATGTTCGGACCCCTGCAGAGATCTTTTTCTGCAAATGTTGGACCGCTTTTAATCCTTCTTGTCCACTGACCCTACTTTACGTTTCAATCTCGGATCCTCCCATCCGGCATTACCCTTATTTGATTTACGACCTTTACTCTCCTCACTCGAGGTTTTCCTAGATCCTTTGAATTTTCCTGGGTGCGATCTATTTGACCCGTTGCTAGACCACTGTCCTTCATATAGTGTCTCAACATGACTATCCGAACTAATCGTGTCGGATTGTCGTGGACGATACACTCGCACCTGGTCGATATTAACTGTGACCCTTTTACCTTTCTTCCAAATGATTAAATTGTTATTCCGAACCTCCAACACTCTATATGGCCCTTCAAACTTAGGCATAAACTTTCCGACCACTCTCCTACCCGCAGCCCTCATAAAATGAGTTTGTACCAACACCAAATCATTTACTTTGATGTTAATTTCCCTCCTTTTCCGATTATAATATTTTTCCCAAGTTTTATGTTGTTTCCGCATATTCTGCCTTGCTTCAATGAATAATTTCTCAATGTTTCTTCCTACATATTCAGCACCTTCTGTGACATTTATTAATTTACTAAAAGGTGTTATAATCTTTCTATCGAAGAATAACTCAGCCGGAGTTTTATTTGTTATCTCATTCACTGAAGTGCGCAGCGCGAAAGCGAACTCATGAAGAAATCGGTCCCAGTTTTCGTGATTTTCTTCTACAAAACAGGCTATCATCTGGACTAAATTGCGATTAACTCTTTCCGTTAAATTCACCTGTAGCCTGTATGTTACCGTTTTCCTATTTTATGTCCAACCTGTGACTTAAGTGTTCAAACACCTCGGATATAAATTGGGGGCCGTTATCACTAATTAAAGAAATCGGACTCCGTAACGTGAAATATAATTTTCAAAAAGGGCTTTAGCTATGGCCTGGGACGAAGCTTTTCGTAAAGGAATAAGCTCACTTCACTTAGTGAAGTGGTCAGTTATTACCAATAGAAATCTATAACTTTCGGGTCGGAATGCGGGGTAGGGGCCTAATAAATCTAATGCTACGATTTCATTGGGGGTAATTCGATACTATCGGAATTAATCGACCAGCTAGTAGCGCGTTTTTGTAATTAAATTTTTGACACCGATTACAGGTTTTTACATATTCAAATATATATTTCCTCATATACGGAAAATAACATGTGTCACGCAATTTTAAATAGGTCTTCCTCTTTCCTAAATGGCCTGCTAATGGCAGATCATGAAATTCTTGCATTATTGCTTCGTGAAGAGATCTAGGAATGTACACTCTTAGTTCTCCAAGAGTTGTAGAAAATTTCGCATAAAAGAGTAGACCGTCGATAATTTTGAAATCCTGGGACCAACCCTCGCATACAGTCGCATTAACGGAACCATCGTCTGGATTTGCTAAATAACGATAGATGTGTCCTAACTCAGGATCTTCTCTTTGCTCTCGAATGAGTTGTTCTCGGGAGTTCAAGGCTAGGGCTCGAAGAGCTGCGCACGAAATTTGTGATCCATCCATATTGCCTACTGGATTCCTAGACAATACGTCCGCGACAACGTTTTATACACCCGGTCGATGTTCCCATTCTATGTTGAACTCAGATAACTTGAGTGCCCATCTAATCATCTGACTAGATAAGTTTTTCCCATTCGTTAGCTTTGTTAATGCCACGTGATCTGTGATTACCTTCACCGGTAGGGATCCGAAATAAGTTTTAAACTTATTTAATGCCCATATCACCGCCAAACATTCGCGTTCAGTAACAGTATAATTTCTTTCAGCCGTATTCAAGGTTCTAGATGCGAATTCAATAGGTCTGTGGTGTTTATTAAGCACAGAACCAATTCCGACCCCACTAGCATCAGTAAACAAGTTAAACTGTTCTGTAAAATTCGCCAACTGCAAAATTGGTTTCTCTGTTAATGCTCGTTTTATTTTATCAAAAGCATCTTGTGCTTCTGTTGACCAATTAAATTTAGCCCCCTTTTTCTTTAACCGATATAATGGTTCACATATATCTGCATAGTGTGGTATAAACTTCTGATACCACCCCACCATCCCTAAAATTTTGACACCTCCTTATTATTTTTAGGAGGTTTCATTTCTGTGTGATTGCATTGACTTTACTATTCTCGGTTTCAATCCCTTCCTTACTAATTATGAGACCTAAGTACTTCAATTTGTCACGTGCGAAGTGACATTTTTCTTTGTTTAGGGCTAGCCCTGCGTCTCGCAACAATGTAAATACCTGATTCAAATGATCTATGTGTTCATTAAACGATGGAGATGTTATAATAACATCGACCATATAAACCATCACAAAACGCCCAATAACAGGTTTTAATATAATGTCAATGGTCTTTTGGAAATTTGGTGTCGCCCCTGAAAGATCGAAAGGTATTCTGAGGAATGCAAAGGTGCCATTGCGAGTTATAAACGCGGTTTTCTCGATATCTTTTGGACTAATCGCCAATTGAAAATAACCACTTTTTAAATCCAATGTCAACATGACGCTGGTATGCGGAATGTTTTTGATTAGATCATCAATCACCGGTAATGGGTATCGGGGGTATTTAGTTATGGTGTTAAGTTTGCGATAGTCAATCGCGAATCGATACGCATCTGGAGAATGTGGAGGAAGATCATTATTCTTGCGCGTTAAAACTACCGACGACGCGTATGGGGACTGAATAGGACGAATCGTCCCCTCTTGTAACATTTTCTCAATGTGATAATCGATTATTCCTTGTTTGACCCTGTCATATCTGTAGGGTCTTGACACTACCAGTCCCTTGTCCCCAGTATCGATTTCATGGTATAAAAAATGAGTTAACACCGGCTGATCTGAAAATAGCCCTTTAAAATGATTAAATAAATTCCTTAATTTTTGCTTTTGCCCTTCACCGAGCTTTGTATCTGATAGATCAATCTTACCGGCTTTTCCACTTTTGGCAACTGCTTAATTTGAGTATCTGGAATGATCAGAGATTTCTGATCGAAATCTAAAGTCAATTTGGACTCTTTCATAAAATCAATGCCTAAAATGCATTGGTACTGCATATTGTTAAGAATGTGAAATTCCCAGATTTTCTGGAATTCTCGGATTCGAATCTGTAATTCGACCCGACCTAAGTGACAACACGGGCCACGGGCTCCCTGGGACGTCACTACTCTTTCTTTCGTCTTTTGACGAGGTCGATATGAAAAATATTTGCGATAGACCTCCTTTGATATGAAAGATTTCTCCACTCTCGTGTCCCAAAGGGCTGTAATGAATGTCTCATTTAAAAGAATGGGGACATACGGTAAATCTACTGGAGTCATTCGTAATGAGGATACCCTAATAGTTTGGTGTTCCGTATCTGGAGGATTTTCCGCACATCGCGATCGATCACCCCCATACTCGCATCGATTGCTTAAAAGTTTAAATATGTGTTTTGATCATTCTGACCCCTGAAAGCACTATTCCTCAAACCACCTTGTCTACCGCCTTGATTGTGGAATCGATGATCCGATTGACCACCTCGGCGTCTACAATCGAATCTCCGATTATCCGCAACACCTTGACTCTCAAATCTATTGAACTGTCTCCGTGGTCTGCTATTGTCCGCGTATCTATTGTTACCTCTCGTTTCGCTCCAATTTTCCTGCCGATTACTGTTAGGGAAACGATTGTTCTCTCTTGGGTTTGTATCTCGGAATTCCCAACTCGAGCCTCTGATCTTTCTATTTAGAAACATTTCCTCATACTTATCAATAATTTGTAGAAGGTTAGATGCAGTTTGCGGATGCCTAACCTCTACATAATCTAAAATCTGAGGTTCTAATCTAGTAATAATATGATCGATCAATTTTTCCTCCGTCATTTCGAGTTTTAAGATTTTGTGGATCTTCAACAAATTATACACAAAATCTGACGGTTTTTGATTATGCTTTTGAGATGATGAATAGAAACGCGTTTCTAGTTCGGACCTATTTCTAACCACGGGGAACTGTTCTGACAGCGCTTGCTTCAAGTGCGTGTAATCCGTCGCCTTGTCTTCTACAACCCTATAACCTAGAGCCTCAAACCAATCTAGTGCCCGTCCTGTGAGATGACCCTTTAAATATGCACAAGCGAGTTGTGTGGGTATCTCGTAATATGTTAAGTTATTATCTACATTTTCCAAGAATTCTGCCACATTCTCCACCCCCGAAAAATACTGCTCAGGGATGATTCGAAAATTAGATCCGACTCTAAACTCGAGATTTACTCGTTGGGCGCCACTGTAGAGAACCCCCCTGGGTCTCACCTTGGACACCAAGATTACTTTGAGGCAAAGAACCACTAAGAGCCATTTTGAGAATAATAATAATATTTATTTATTATTTCAATTTCTCAAAAAATCTCTGATAACATGTAATACTTTTTATGTTACGTCCAATAAAGGGATTTACCTTTATATTAAATTAAATTACGAATAATGCAATTAATTAATAATTACGCTCAAGATCAAGTAAGGTGTACCGAAATAGGAGATCCGAGAAATACACGTACTCGAATTCTTAACTTTCATTAACTTTAACTAATTCGCTTAAACTGACGCTTATTTTAAGCGTACGTAAATTATATTTACCGCTGGCTTATATCAGCTTTCTGGTACGTCTAGCAGCACGACGTCTTCACGCTTCTTATATCCTGGAATCCTCTAATATTGCGTTTAAAGTTACTGGCTGAATAGCCTCGCATCATCCCCATGCTAGCTTATATTGCTCGACTTAAATACCTTATCTATTTTGCATATCCCGCTCATCTTTTTGGAGTTGATTGGAAATAAACGCAAATTTATATTCCCCCAAAAGAACTCTAAGAAAATTAGTGGAAAGGTTCCGTACAGATTCGTCACATTACTGCCAACGGCCGTACGGCCAGTGGAGCTCTTCTATTGGTTTATGAGTAATCGAGGCGGTTCTCTGGTCTAGCTGGTATCGGTGTTCCATAAATATGGCCCCGTTTACATGGAACCCGGCATAATACCGGCAATTCGAAATGCGGATGAAAGCCGGGATTATACCGGTATTTTTTTCGACCCGTTTACATGAGAATCGGGTGCGTTTTCATAAGAATCTGGTGATTGGTTGATAGATTCACGTGATTGTAAAATGTAACCATGGAAACAACTAGAATTTTTAGCGCGATAATCATGAAGAGGACATGTGATTATGTTTTCGTTTTTTTACCGCCAAACATTTCTATGCTCTTGCACATTTAAACTATACCCACTAAAATTTCGTATTTGACTATACGTGGTTGCTCAATTATAGTAAAAGAAGTCGAGACTGTCGGAAAAAAATCTCTTTAATATCCCGGTAAAAATTCGAGTGTTTAGTAAAAATGGATAAGAACGACATTTGTTTTCAATACCAACCATTTAGAAACCGTCGCCACCAATTTATTTTAAATTAAATTATATAGAGAACATACATAAAAAGATAAAATATATTAGGTTAGCTTAAATTTTTTTATTTGTTTTACACATCTTTAGAGTAGTTAAAAGAGATATTTCTGTATTTAATTATTTAAAGTAAGAACACAAAAATCTGATATGTTATCATACCTGTCATATTAAAAACAAGTATATATATATATATATAATTTATACCACTTTCAAACATTAGAAATGAAAATTACCATTTGTAAAATTATATATAAAAAAAATCATGTAACATTTTGAAAGTCTGTATTCGCAGTACTATTTTAGTAAAAAGATATAATTTATCGAGAATTACATTCTGAGTGTGGTAAAAAATTAAGGCATTAAAATGTGTGTATTATCGAATATAAAATTGTGTGCATACATTGAATATTAAATTCCTGTTCTCTCTTGTACATGATCAAAATAAAAAGTCATTGTTAAATCCATAATTCTTTTAGTTAAAAAAATTATTATTAAATATTTGTGTGGTATCTATTTATTATGTGAGGATTTCTTAACATATTTGTTTTCCAGAATTTGACTGATACAAATTTTTCTCACACAGATGTACCTTTTTTTTACTATGGATAACAAATATGCATTTATTGGTACTTGCACAATTAAAATGTAAAATTCAATAATTTTGATAAATTTCATATAAAGACTTTACACTTGTTATTGAAATATCAACATTGTGTGTTAAAAAATCTGCAACCCCAGCTGAAATGTATTAAGCATAAGAATACTCTGGATTTTTTTACATAAGTATTAAAGTCTAAATGCTAATATATATTGATATTATCCTGCTAATAAATTTAAGACCTAAATAAATTTGTCGCATTGAGTTAGTTACAAATATTGACCCAAGAAGTGTACTTAAATCAGTTCTATGATATTTATGGGAAATTAGGATCATGAAACCAAATACGACTTTACATATAGACATTTTCTGTAGGATGTTTACTTTCTGAAAGCAATGGAAATATTCAGAATTTTAATACAACCTTTTCAACTCTCTATTTACCTTAAATGAATAACTTGACATTGTTGTTTACAATAATCTATATTCATGAAGAATTCAGTAAAAAAAGGTAATTTCAAAGAAATGTTTTCAAAAATAAGTGTTTCATCATCCAAAATCACTGATATTTTTGTGTAACATATGCTTACGGGACAAATTTGGGGTGTTTGTATTGTATATATATAATATCGACAAATTTCTTAAAATAAAAAACCGCCAAATGCTGCGATATACAGCCAATAGTAGAAACTGTCCCTGATCACGTTTGCACACAGTAACAATAATAGTGATGTAATTGTTTTTTTTTAAAATTTGTTATGTCTTTTTGCTTGGCGAAATTAGTCGGCTGTTTAATGCATGTTCCAAAATTTGTGGAATGGTACTAGTACTGATTTAGCATTTCTTAGAGAAACTTTGAAGTAATTTAATATTTTGCTCATATGTAATTTGGGTAACTGAGAAGTTTCATCAAATTTAGAATGCCCTGGTAAAAGAATCTTGCTTACAATTAGTACACATTGTGATTAATTTATTAATGATAAACTTTGGTAACTTATCGAATTAATAATGATTGTTATTAATTTTCAAACATTAAATTTCAGATTGAGAATTCAGAATTTTTTTTTTTTCTGATGTCGTTTCATCTTCCATTTTTTAAAGTATTAATGTAATATATAAAATGATACTTCAGTTGCATATCAGTGATAACGAAATAACATGTCATGTATTTGTTTCTTTTATTCAACTTCTTTCTATAAGTTGCATGATTTCAGTATTCTAATTTGTTCTATGTAAATTCTGAAAGTTGACTGTATAGAAGTGGATTTTATAATTCTGCCAGTTTGTAAGATCTGAAATTTCAAAATTCTTGTGATATTTCATTTAATCTAGACCCATACCGTATACAATTTCTCAAAAATACTATGTGTAGCTTACCTATATACAAATGTTATAGGTTTTGCTTTCTAGTTTCTGGTATATTTCACACAGTTGGCTGACTAAAAGACTAGTTTTTGCCATTAATTTCTTTGAAAAACAAGGGAAGACTATTTCAAATCTTACTTTTGTAAATTTATTGTATCCAAAAATGAAAAAAAAGCATTAATTTGATTAAAATAGTTTTGATAGTATTGAAATTAGAGTAAATAAAATTTGCAGAAACTTTGAAGAAAAAAAATGTTTTTATAATTTTTTGTTTACTATTAATTGCCTAATTACTAGGTGTTTAAAAATTTAAGTTTTTATGTCATAAACCTAAAGTGAACATTTTAGAAATTCTACATAATTTGAACTTTTTTATCTATGAAATCTTTGATTTAGGAGATAATGTTCTTTAATTTTTTTGTTTCATTTTATTTGTTTGGGTTAATGACATTTAATACTCTTTTCTAAATATTTTTAAAAATTAATACTTTTTGTTGTAAATAAATTGCAAAAAGCCATTCATAAGATTTTCAGAGAATTTTATTAGATGTTATCATCAATAAGATAAAAATTGAGATATAATAATAGTAAAAGATATTATGCATGTTGAATATTGGCAGATAGATCCTCGATTTGTCCTTATAGTTTAATGTTACTCTTCCAGAGTCTGATTTATATAGCAGATCACATGGAATGCTTTATTTACTTATAGTGCATTCATGTAATGTTAAAATTAAGTGTCGATAAATGATGTATATTAAATGAGTATGATTATTAAATAAAACTGTATATGAGAAATTTTCACGAAAACAATTTAATTTGTTCTACTTTATAATTTTATTAAAAAGCCTATTTCTTTAAACATGTTTCTTAATTTATTCAAAAACATCCAATTAATTTATTTCAGAATGTTGGAGACAGACATTTTTAAAAAAATTCAAACCTTCTGAAGGGTAATAATTACGAAGGAAGTCTGTATAAAGCATATCAAATGTTAGTTTTTTTATAAGATTATTTCAGATACCCAAAACATTTCAATGATGTTAAAAGCAATTTTATTTCCATCTCAGAATTCCTAGTTGTTAAACAAAAACTTTCATATTAACCAACTTTAATTAAAAAGCTAAATTACTATTTTTGTTTGTAAAAGTGTGTATTTTCTTCGATGTGCAATGTTTTCATAAGAACTTGTTCATAGTATGTTTTATAATTGTGGGATTATTTAATCCTTCGAGGAGAAAAAGTAGTACTTAGCCTACTTTTATAAAATAATTTTGTATGTATATGTGTATAAAGAAATCTCTTTTGGTAGAGTAAATCATGGTTTGCTTTAATAACAAAAATTAAATGGTTAAGTGAAAGTGGATCATAACTGAAGATTTTCTTTTTAAGTTCTTATCCACATGAATTTAAGGGGATGTTAATATAAAACTGATCACACACATTCTATTGGTTATATCAACTTTCACAGTAAAAAAAAATTCAATACACCTTTATGGAGTTATTTAGTTACAAGATATTACTAATTTTTTACTTCTTATATGGAAATACTCAATTAGATAAATCAAGAAAAATAACAAAAAAATGCAATTTTTTTGTGTACATTCAAAAGAATTATATTGTAATATTTTTAAATCAATCTCAAAAACTGTATTAAAATATATGTATCATCTTATTAAAATATTGGAAACATACATTCAGAACATACTAAATATAAATTTATGTACATCCTTCCCTGTACCTGAATGGAATATAATTTTTATTGAAAATGGGCACTTGTGTAAACTTCCGAATCCCGGACAGTTGTATCCAATTCGTTTTGGTCTCCCCAGATGTTTATGAGGGTTATTATTTATTCTGTTGTCTAACGCGAGCAATCCAAAACAGCAGCCATCTTGAATAAACGAATCTCTGGCGCAATGCATCATGGGAGAATTAGAAAACACTTCTTTTACCCCCAAAGTTCCTAGTCGAAAGAGGGTATGAAAAATGTCCCTGCATTTCGACCCGGGATTTTGCCGGGTCGCCTAAACGGGTACAAAGCGGATTCGTCCCGGTATTTTGCCGGCATTTTTCGTCCATGTAAACGGGGCCTATGTTTCTTTTAGAACACGCGTATTAGGTCTCAGTAAAGGCGGTCACTACAAAATGTCTTGGCAGTCCAATGGTCGATCGCGATTGACTTAGAGCCCATCCCTGTTTCAAAACAAGGGGGGAAAAGAGTGTCCGATAGTAAATCCTTTAAAATAAATGTCAGAACCTTAATTACTGAATGATTAGTAAAATTCCCATTTACTCATTGGGAGGCGGTAGGATGTTTGTGATCATCATGCAGCAAGTATAATGATTTGAGTAGACATATTTTACATTAAATTTTTGTTTATTATTATTATAATTAATTGCATTCAACTTTGAATAACTGTATGATGGGTTATGTAACGTCGTGAGAAGGTAGCGTAAAAATAAAACATTACAGCAAGGTTGTGGGAGTAAAAAAATACTTTTAATTTTTTTCTCCAATAGGATAATTAAATTAAATTAGATTATGCAGTTGATAGTCTGTGTGCCTAGCCAGTATGGTAGTCGCTTTTTGAAGTCGCTCTCTCCACAGCTTGTCTCGGTACAGTCCGCAAGGCGTTTTCTCTTATCCGCGTCCAGGACTCATCGTCAGCATCACGATCCAAAACTCCGGGATCCCCCGAAAAAAAACCAGCCCTCCTCTTTTTCGATCTCGTTTTTTCTCTTTCCTTCCGTTTTTCCAGCCTTTTAAAACATCAGTAGCAGTTCATTCCTTCCCCCTCACGCTTTCTCATTGGTGGGCTCATGTGAGACAATAAGTTGCATCAGAAACGATCTTGTACACAGTAGTATGGCCAAACTATTGTTTGTCTAGTCTCACTGGCACCAAAGTCCAGACGCTAAATAAACGATAATGAGCCCCAGCTGCAGGTGCCCCAAAACTCAATCTAGTATTGTCCTGAAAGAGTGAAACTCATTTCGAGAGGGGACGTCACAACTTACTCACTACTGAAGGTGACAGAAGATATCGAATACGTTTCTAGTGAACTGTACAATGGGAGTTAAAGGTTCTACTTCTTGGATGAAACTCCCTGAATTCTATTGCTCTCGGCGAGTTAGGCTCCAAATAAAACCAGTTCAAGATTTATGACCACCATACAGAATAATACAGAATAACTTGAAATGTCCAGAAATACTTTAAAAATAGGAAGGGAAAAATTGAATCACAAGAAAAAAAGTTCGTTATATAGAAGATGCACTTCGCTATAAAGGGGTGTTATTTTATGAAGAAAATTGTGAAATGTTCTTGGTTCCAGGAAAAAGTTCGCTATATAAAAAATTCGTAATCTAAAGGTTTGACCGTATTTTAAAATTTTTTTTTGCTATTATTGAATAATTGCCGCTCAAACAGCTGGTGTGATGGTATGGAGTGCTATTGCCTCAACAGGGTATTAAATCCTCCGTTCTTTCGCTTTTTCTTTGAAATAAATTTTCCTTTTTCTTTGATTTTCTAATCTTTTACTTATATCAAAGAGAAGTCATTACGTGTGTAAGATTTCGTTTCATTTTGACGACTTCTTCTTGGTGCGCTAATTTTTTTGTCCCTTTTTTTTGTCCGTCTAAAAGAACTTTTCGACAATCATTGTTTTTTTGTAGATGCAATAGGTATTTATGAGAAAAATATGATCTTATGGAAGTGTTTGTAATTTAGCGTAGTTACACACAATTACCTACAATTTAATCCTAATTATTTCAGCTGCATTTGCTTTATACCAAATATTAGGAAAACTAGGACTTGTCTTTCAATAATGCCATTACTTTTTTTCTAAAGGGTGTTTTTTTTGAGAGGTATAGAACTTTAAATTGCAATAAAACAACGATGTATTATTCGATTGACATGAATTTTTTTATTCGAAAGATAATCTTGTGGCATTACATTTTAAATATGATTTCTGGCATATGACCGCCACGGCTGGCTCGGATGTAGTCCAATCTGGACGTCCAATTTTCGATGACTTTTTTCCAACATTTGTGGCCGTATATCGGCAATAACACGGTGAATGTTGTCTTCCAAATGGTCAAGCGTTTGTGGCTTATCAACATAGACCAATGACTTTACATAGCCCCACAGAAAATAGTCTAAGCGGTGTTAAATCACAAGATCTTGGAGGCCAATTCACAGGTCCAAAACGTGAAATTAGGCGGTCACCAAACGAGTCTTTCAATAAATCGATTGTGGCACGAGCTGTGTGACATGTTGCTCCGTTTTGTTGGAACCACAGCTCCTGGACATCATGATTGTTCAATTCAGGAATGAAAAGTTAGTAATCATGGCTCTATACCGATCACCATTGACTGTAACGTTGTGGCCTTCATCGTTTTTGAAGAAGTACGGGATTCCACCAGCCCATAAAGCGCACCAGTCATTTTTTCTGGATGTAACGGTGTTTCGACATACACTTGTGGATTAGCTGCACTCAAATGCGGCAGTTTTGTTTGTTGACGTAGCCATTCAACGAGAATTGCGCTTCATCGCTAAACAAAATTCGCTTATGAAAATCGGGAACAACAGCCAACTCGTTTTGGGCCCATTCGACGAATCTACGCCTTGCTTGATGATCGTTTTGATGAATTGCCAAACCAAACTGAGAATAAATCACTTGACAGCTGTTAAATCGGTCACCGTCTTGGAAAGTAATGCCAACTTAAACTTCTATACCTGGAAAAAAAACACTCTTTATTATAAGCCAAGCCTCCCCTCTCCCCGAATATTTTCTTAATGCCACATATTAAGTGAAATGAAGCATTCTGTTTCGTAACATACATTAAGGAATTTGTTTCAATATGAATTGAAATTTTCTTTTGTTTGAGTTAAAAAAACAATTTTTGTAGTTGCTTAAAATTGCTTAGAATCACACAGGCTATGAAAGCTTCGAATGTTATTAAATGTAAACTTTGTGAGAACTGCACATTGGACTGAAGATAGACGCAGATAATTGAGTTTTCCATTGAACTTTTTAAAAAAAATACGGAGAATACAGAATGATTTATTTATCTTTTTTTTGCATAAAGGGGGAATGATTAAATTATGATAATGTAAAAATCTCTTTGATTTTGAATATTCATCTTGATTGATTTTATTATATCAATATTATTTTATGATATGATATCACTATCTTAGTTGCATGTTGCGTTGACCCACATTTTTCAAGAATTCGAAATTACATGTACATGAACGAAATTTATATCCTTTTTATAGGCTTGTTTATCACTTTTTCTTTTGTACCTATTGTAGCTGTGATTATCAAGAAAATTAGACTTTCAACGTCTGGCAAAGCAATTGTAGATGTACATTATAGAGTACAGTGACAACAAAATAAAAAAATTGCAACAATTTTATAATAATTTGAAACTAAAAAAAAATTTAGGGTTTCGTAATTGTGATTACCCTGTCTAATTTTTTCATTTTTTTTCAAGCTGTGGATTCGTCCTTGATTTATTATCCATAGTTTTTCTAACTATCTGCATATGTACTTACACAACTTTGAAATGCCCGAGGAGTTGTGCAACATCGAAAAAACTCAACCAGAGCCAACGGGTTTATACTAATCTGTGGCCTCTAAATATTATTCTGATCATTAATCTACCCCATCACAGAACGTAATCGATAGAATGATGCCTCAGCATCCCCAGCAAAAGTTAAATACACTTTTCGCACCTTTCATGTCATATATATACATACAGTGGGCCACGAAAGTGTTCGTACACTTGCAATTTCTTACACAATTTAATGTTTTCGACTAATAAAAATTAATATATTGTAATTGTAATTTTTTTTATGATATCTGCAACTTGTTTTTAGTGGAATGACATAATTAATTTTTTAAAAATAGTTTAACTATTTTTTTTTAAATTAATAATTAAAAAGCTACTAAAAAGTTATGTCACAAAAGTCTTCATACACTTAACAAAAATCTCAACATAACTTTAAATATTGTATTTCTTTCCTAATTTAATACTTAGCAGGATATCTTTTAGTGTCCACAACAACTTTAAAACGTCTTGGTGTAGATTTAATCAATTTTTTTGTAATTTCTGCATCGATTTTCGACTACATTCTTCCATGACTATTGTTTTTACTTCACATTATGTGTTTGTATGTCATATTTTCTTTTTTAATATTAAACTCCCTCCAAATATGTTTTACTGGGCTAAATAAAGTGATTGAGGAGGTTTTTCAGAATTTGGGGTGGCGTACAATGAGAGCGGTGCACTCGGCGTCATTGCCCTGTTAAAAAATTAAGTAGTCTCCAATATCCAAATTTCGGGCGGATAATTTAAAATCTCTCTTTAAAATAATTAAATAGAGCTCATGATTCATAATACCATGGAAAAATGCCAAATTACTTAATTCTGAGGCCGATTTACATCCCCGCGCAAGAACACTTCTACCTCCATGCCTTACTGATTCAACTAGATTCTTGGAATTAAGTTTCAGAAAATTCAAAATTGAAAACAAATTGATTGGGATAGCAGACAATTCAGCATTTTGGTTCCGTTGGGCACATAATAGCTTGTAGATGAAAAAATAAGGAGTTTAATCCCACGAATTCATGTGGAACAAGAACTCCTTCACTACCATACTTCAGCATGGAAGTGAAGGTGTTCTAACGTGGGAGTGTAAAGGGGCCTCAGAATTAGGTAATGTGGTATTTGTTCATGGTATTATGAATCATGAGCTCTATTTAATTATTTTAAATTATCCGCGCGAAATTTGGATATTGGAGACTACTTAATTTTTCAACAGGGTAATGACACCAAGCGCACTGCTCTCATTGTACGCCACTGGTGTCTCTATAACTGTCCCTAAATTATGAAACTACCTCCTCAATCACTTTATTTAGCCCAGTAGAACATATGTGGTGAGATTCTGATGTAAAAAAAGAAAATGTGACAAATAAACACAAAATGGGAAGTAAAAACGATAATCACAGAAAAATGGTGGAAAATCCATGCAGAAATTACAAAAAACTGATTAAATCTATACCAAGACGCTTAAAAGTTGTTCTGGATACTAAAAGATATCCTACTAAGTACTAAATTAATAAAGAAATGCAATATTTAAATCTAAGTTGAGATTTTTACTAAGTGTACGAAGACTTTTGTAGTGTAATGTTTTAGTAGCTTTTTAGTAACTAAGTTTTTAAAAAAATAGTTATAATATTTTAAAAAATTAATTATGTTATTCAATTAAATTTTAGTTGGAGATATCATAAAAAATTACAATTACAGTATATTAATTTTTATTACTCGAAAACATTAAATTTTATAAGAAATTGCAAGCGTATGAACACTTTTGTGGCCCACTGTATATATATATACAGGGTGTTTCAGCTAAGATGTTACAAACTTCTAGGAGAGGTAGGGGACAACAAGACGACTCGAAGTATATAGGCAATGCTGGGTCGGAAATGCTTTCCTAAGGCTCCACGCGCCGACAAAATTTAGGGTGCAAAACTTCAACTGGTCTTAAAAACGGGGGAAATTGTCGAAACGCTTTGGGTTTTGGTCAAAATTATTGTTATTATTTATTATTTCATTAAAAAAATTCTGAGCAATATTGCTGCTAAAACATCGCTAGAGGGCGCCTTAGACTTTGGAACGCTAGGGAAAAAAATTTTCAATATTTTTTTAAGTTTTTTGATGGCTTTCATAAGTTGAAACTTTAACTTGAATTTTGATACCAGATTTGGTATCCTCCGGGGAAAATTGATGTAAAAATCGAACATTGTTCAGGGCACTTAAAGCACAAACGGTGCTAAAAACGAGCAAAATGTTGGATTTCGTTGCGGTTTGCGCGAAAAGCATTCCCTTGCTGACTAATTTGTTCAAAACAAATTTTGACATTGTTGTCAAATTTAAAACCAAAGGTGCTTCTGACAAGTAAAGAGGCATTTCCGCGACCGACCTTTCCTATGTGATTCCGAGTTATCTAGGTGTACTCTTCCACCAACGAGGTAGAGTACACCTAGACGACTCGGAATAACATAAGAAAGGTGGTCCGGAAATGCCTTCCTGAAGCAGTAAGACCATCGAAAGCCTGATACGTAGCCCAGGAATTGCAAGTGTCGTGGCAGTGAATAAAGCGAGCAGGGTTCTCGGCGAAAATTTTAGCGAGAGAGTGTTAAAGGCAGAATATGCAAATTTCACCCTCGAGAGGTGAATTAGCCGCCAGAGGGACAGAACGATAAGTAGGAGTCCGCTGGAAGGAAGCTTTATTTCCATCGCACACAGACTGGCTGTACGATGGCAGAGTACACGAACGCAGAGAAAGTAGATATGATTCTGGCGTACGGGGCCACAGATTGCAATGGTCGAGCCGCTCAGAGGTTGTACGCCGAAAGGCATCCTGTCAGGCGGACTCCTGCTCATACCATGTTTGCTCGCCTACACCAGCAATTATGTGAAACCGGTTCATTCCAGAAGGCAGCACGTAATCGAGATCGGACGGCACGTACCGAATTGAATGAGGAAATTGTACTAGATATGGTAGAGACCACTCCCAGTTTAAGTACACGAGGTATCGCTAATGAAATCGGGATTTCATACAGTAGCGTTTGGAGGATTCTCGATGATAGTGCCCTGCATCCATTTCACTACCAGCGCGTCCAGTCACTAAAAGAATGGGACTTTGCACCTCGTCAGGCCTTTTCACAGTGGTACTTGCAGCAACGAATTGCAAATCTCTTTTTGACGCCTCCGTGTTGTTCACAGATGAGGCGTCTTTTTCGAGAGAGGGTATTTTCAACACCCATAACAGCCACTCGTGGGCAGCAGCGAACCCACATGTAACACGTACTCGGGCTGCACAGGATCGTTTCCTGGTTAACGTATGGGCGGGCATTCTAGGGGATCATCTAATAGGACCCTACATTCTGCCTGATCGCCTGACTGGTCCACGCTACCTGATATTCTTGGAACAAGTTTTGCCATAGTTATTGGACAGCGCACACGTTACCGCTGCGACTCGTACTTCCATGTGGTTCCAGCAAGATGGAGCCCCGCACATTTCAGTATTTCTGTTCGGAATCACTTGGATGCAACATGTGGTGAACGATAGATTGGCCGTGGAGGTCCAGTGCATTGGCCTCCCCGATCGCCAGACCATTCCTGTCTGGATTATTTCTTCTGGGGGCAAATGAAATCCTTGGTGTTCGAAACACCCGTAAACAGCACCGAGGAACTTGTAGTACGCATCAGTGCAGCAGCCGGGGAAATACGAAACACTCCAGAAATGTTATCGAATGTTCGACGCTCCATGAAGCGAAGATGTGAAGCCTGCATCACATGCGGCGGGCGTCAGTTCGAACACCTCCTTTGACAGCAGTTTTTCCTTCTTTTCTTTACTTTTTCTTTTATGATTATGCATAGCAGTTAGTAAACAGCTTTTTTTCCTCCTATTTTGAGTCTTTCCTTGTGTTTTACTTCTTGTGATTTGGTACTTGTGTTTTTTACCCTCTTTTACTAAAATTTTTTGCTATAAAATTACTTTTTTGCAACACATGAATCTCATTTAGGAGGAAAAATTGCTAGTAATTATTCGGCTTACACCCAACCACAAAATTATCCAAATGAGTTTCCAAGTTGCAATGTCTGAAAGCGCCCTCTGGTTTTAATTAATGGCTACCAAGTCAAAACTTATTTTGAACAAATTAGTCAGTAACGGAATGCTTTTCGCGCAAACCGCACCGAAATCCAACATTTTGCTCGTTTTTTAGCACCGTTTGTGCTTTAAGTGCCCTGAACAATGTTCGATTTTTTTACATCAATTTTCCCGGAGGATACCAAATCTGGTATCAAAATTCAAGTTAAAGTTTCAACTTATGAAAGCCATCAAAAAACTTAAAAAAATATTGAAAGTTTTTTTTTCCCTAGCGTTCCAAAGTCTAAGGCGCCCTCTAGCGATGTTTTAGCAGCAATATTGCTCAGAATTTTTAATGAAATAATAACAATAATTTTGACCAAAACGCAAAGTGTTTCGACAATTTCCCCCGTTTTTAAGACCAGTTGAAGTTTTGCACCCTAAATTTTGTCGGCGCGTGGAGTCTTAGGAAAGCATTTCCGACCCAGCATTGCCTATATACTTCGAGTCGTCTTGTTGTTCCCTACCTCTCCTAGAAGTTTGTAACATCTTAGCTCAGTGTTTCTCAAAGTGTGGGGCGCGCCCCCTGGGGGGGCGCGATGACCCTACAAGGGGGGCGCGAGCGTATCGAAAATTTAAAGATTTTTTTAAAAAAAAATAACCGGAAAGAGAAGTAAAACAAAATGCTTTCTTCCATAATAAAAAAAAATACACACAACAACACTGACATAATTTATGTTTATTATCTGGCTTTTTTCCGTCATCAAATAGCTATCTTTGATCCCAAAACCAAATTAAAGAAAAAAAAAACATTTTGTTTTATTTGCTGTATTTCCTCAATGAGAGAATTTTATTACGTTTTAACATAAAAGATTACTCGTTAAAAGAAAAAACGAAACCCAGACCCTGAGAAAAATTCTAAGAAGATAAACAATTCACCACTGTAATTATTATTGAAATACTGTACATTAGTTGTAGAAAAAGAAAAGGAAGTCATGATTCACTTTTCAGCCAGGCTGCATAGTACGTTTGCTAATCATTTGATTGACCTTCAATCTTATATGGTTATTATCAATATTAGTTCCCTCCCATCTTTTATGCGTTTGCTTTTCGCTTAGGGAAATTGTAAATAATTGAGTTTTGCGATATTTGGAAAAGAATTGATTGGTTTAACATTTCTGTAGGATAATTGAAAAGTGTCTGATTTGCGTCCTTTATTACGGTCTTGTACTTTTGAATCATTTTAGTTCAGTTTTATTGGATTTTTTCTCAAATCATCAAAGAATTGAATAGTCCTTGAAAGAAGGTAAAGTATACTTTCTATAAATTAAAATATTCACTAGAATTCCGATTTGTATCGTGTACAGTAAAAATAATTCTAAGCAAATGATTGGGGTGACTGAGTCCCGCCGCACTACCATTAATGTTAGTATCGAGTACGCGCCTGCTCCCGGGTTAAAACATTTTGAAGTGTTCTCGCTTTAAATGTTAAAAAGTAACACAATTATACTTCATCGGAATTTTATATTCTTTTTCATAATTTAACATTAATTCTAAATGCTAATTGTGTGAGGTTTAAAATTACAGTTCTTTTAAACAGTTATTTACAATTATAGCATTTATCTAAAAAAAAATCATTTTACATTTTTGTATACAATGTCGTGCACACAGTTTTACTCTCCTTACAGTTCAGCTATTATATCAAGAATAATGTTTTATTTTTTAAAAAATGAACTCGTGCGAAGAGTCGGTGTTTCAGCCAGTATACGTTTGATGTATCAGTACTGAAGAAGGTATTTTATAAATAATTTCTTATTACTGAATTTGGCCGCGGTAGCCGAGTGGCATAGGTATCGGATCGTGGCTTGCCTTGTCACGAGTTCGAGCCCAGTACCACTAAAGATCCGCCGTGTAGGGCAGCCATGCACGTTAAATCTGTTGAGAGTTGAAATGTTTTCCCGTTGGTGTGGTGTGGTAGTTAGGAGAGAGGGGTGCCAGCTCAGGTGTCATCCACGTCACTTGACCATAGTTCAAAATTACGTGGTCCGTCGTCAAAAGCCCTCGTGCAGCTGAACAGTGCGACGTTAATATTCAGTCAATCAATCTTATTACTAAATTAAGAACAAGTTTAATAATTATTAGGGACTTCCACGGGCTTGTCTTGTAGAGGAAAGTTTTTCAAAGGAAGGTTTAATATCAGAAATTGACACTTAAAGAGTTATTTTTCTATATTTAGCTGAGATCTATATTTTGTCTTCAAGGCATCCACTGCAGAAAATCCGGTTTGAAAAGGTAGGATGTTGAAAATGGTAATAGTATACGAAATGCTTTTGTTTTCAGTACAGATAATTCCTCATCCACCTCTACCCCAAATTCAAAGAGCGATTTATTACAAAATTGTCTTTTAATTTTTCACTGGATGTGAAATCTATGAAGATTTCTTCTTCGGAAGTTGAGACCACTTCTGGAGTATCTTGAAATAGATCCCTAATCCACTCGTAACTTGCTACCAAGCTGTCCTCATCCAGAAAATACTTTTTAAAATTCTTTGTCAACATAGCTAAATGATTTTACATGTTTTAAAAACAACTTTCACATGTTGTTCTACAGATTTGTAAGTTTTAACACATATCGAGCTGGGGCTTTTTTCCATCATTTACTTCAGTAGTGGTAAATCCAAAATTTAAGTATTTTTGAGAAGATCGCCTTGATTTAATTTTCGGAACCATGCTCGTCTGTGTACTTGTTGATTCTTTATTATGGTCGAATGTTTGCTTACGACATAAAAATGTATGTATGATATTGTTTTCATCTACTGCCGTAAATACTTAATTACCGTGAATTACAATTAACGTGGAAATTAAAAAAAAATGTACATTCAAGCTAGATTCGGTAGCTATAGGAGTATCGAGTCGACCAAAACTGACTGGAATTGTACGAGGAAAAGCATTTTTACATGTTTTGCGCAGACGTCGGATAGGTTGCCCAGACTCACGCAGATGTGATGGATATGATAGAGAGCGACATTGACTAGACTATTTTTCTAATGACATTTGTACTTTGAGAAATGAATGCTGAAGGAAATAAATCTTTAATTAAATACATCATTTTGCGATCTGTTCCAATTTAAAAATTAGAGAAAGAGAAAAATAACATAATTCTAAGTAATATATATTTTAAGTAATTTTCTTAAAATATATATTACTTAAAAGTTACATATACACAAAATTTAATATACTTATCGTATTAATTTGTACGGTTTATAATTAAGATCGTATTGTAACTTTAGCGTCTCTCTCTCAAAGTGCATTTTTATTGCAGTAAATACATTATTGTTGTACAGGGGGCGAGACAAAAATTATGATTGAAAATTGGGTCGCCAGTATTGAAAGTTTTGAGAAACACTGCTTTTAATGTATGAGTGGTGCACAGAGTATTTTATGACTAATTAATTAATACTAAATTAAGAACAAGTTTAATAATTATTAGCTGGGCTTCCATGGGCTTGTCTTACAGAGCAAAGTTTTGAAAGGAGTTTTAAGATAAGAAATTGACCCTCTGAGTTCATTTTCTATATTTAGCTGATATCTATATTTTGTCTTCTAAGCAACCACCGCATTTTGTAATATGTTCCAATTTAAAAATCAGAGAAAGGAAAAATAACTTAGTAATTATCCTATTACTTAACTTTTTTGCTTAAAAGTAACATATACAAAATTTAAAACTTATGTCATGAATTTGTACGGTTTATAATAAATATTGTTGCTTTATCGTAAAAGAGCATTATTATTGCATTCAGTAAATTATTATGTATAAGGGGGGCGCGATAAAAATTGTGATTGAAAAGGGGGCGCCAGTATTGAAAGTTTGAGAAGCACTGTCTTAGCTGAAACACCCTGTATATATATATATATATAGGTGGGTTTATACAGTGCAGCAAGGTGCAGGTTTAGCAACAGGTGGGTTTATTGCCATAACTTCACGAAAAATCATCTGAGAGACATGAAATTCAGAAATGAGGGAGAGTATTATGTACGTAAAGGATGACGGAAGCATAGGCGCTGAAAAAGGAATACAATGCATACGGTTTGGAATCAAACAAAAACAAGCTTTATTGAACGCATAGTATCGTGACTCATGATGGTCTATCCAACAAGAAGAACAACAAGCAGATGTTCCTTACTATGGTATATGCTCTCCCCTCACTGCAATGGTTGCTTCGCACCGTCTCCTCATACTCAGAACCAGCTGGTGCAGCATTTCTTGTAGTAGGAGTGCCCATTCTTCAATCAGCATCTGTTTGAGTTGTTGGGTGTTCTCCGGATGATGTAAGCGTGCTGCAATACGTCTCCCCAAAGCATCCCACACATGTTCGATGGGATTTAAATCTGGGGAGTACGCTGGTCAATCCATTCGAGTGATATCTTCCCTTTCCAGCAGCTCCTCAACAGCAAGATTCCAACGTGGCCGTTCATTGCCATCCATAAAAATGAAGTCTGGGCCAATGGCATTTCGGAACAGACGCACATGGGGAAGAAGTACCTCCTCACAAAAGCGATCCCCGGTTACAGACCCTCTATCGAAAATGTGGAGCTCAGTTCGCCCTCGGCATAATGCCTCCCCAGACAAGAAATCCAGGACCATCGTAACCTCTCTCCAAATCAGAATGCGTTGAGAATCGCTTCTGGTACTGAACCGACTCTCATCCGTAAAGAGGACACGACTCCATTGACAGTTGTCCAGCTTTTGTGCTCTCTGCACCACTGTAAACGGTGGCGTCGGTGGTCAACTGACGGCGGGCGAATAGGCCCCCTTTGTGAAGGCGTCTGGCCACAGTAAACCGCGACATTTGTCGCCCCGTTGCTGTAGAGAGTTGCTGAGCAATGAAGCTTACTGACAGCCGTCGACCTCTTTTTGCCTGCAGGATGATGTATCGGTCATCCCCTGCAGTTGTCGTCCTCGGGCACCCACCACCAACCTTTCTAACAGCTGTACCTGTGGTTTGGAACGCTTTCCAAGCGCGCGAAACGACACTTTTGTTGATTCCGAACTCTGCAGCTACACTGGTGACGGTACGCCCCTCCTCCAGCTTTTCGATCATTCTTCCACGTGTGAAGTCGTCCAGGTGATTTCTTCTAACCATATTTCACGAATTGACTCAATGGCACTTGCAACGAATATGTTGAATTGCGTCTCCGTCCTTGATTTTATTCTGCTGTTGAGCAGCGCGCGCCGACATCACACGTTTTGCGTACGCTCACGTCGCTTTTGACGTTTCGTTCCTGATATTTGCATACGCATGACGTTTCTACTGACTTACGTGTTCACTGTACTGATCTCCAGACCTCCTCTTCTGCAATTTAATAGTTATCTGCTTACTTTTTACATTGTTGCTTAAGCTTTGCACACCAGTGTATATACAGTCGGACCTCTCTGTAACGAAGTCTCTAAATCCCGGAAAGAAGTTCGTTATATGGAAAATTAGTTATATAGAGGTTCATCTTTTACATACTTTATAAACTACATAAAACAAATTTTAAATTCAAAAACACTATATATTAAAAAAAGTAATTATTCACACCTTTTTTAATATAATTGTAAGTTTATTTTATGTATCTTACCCATCAAAAAAGAAAGAAAGAAAGAAAAACTGCAAGGAAAACAAAAAAAGGATGTCGAAGAAATCACAGTATTTTCAATATTAAGAAAATAATTTTATACTAAAATTAATGAACTTTAAGGACATTTTATAGTTTAAAGCTAACAAGTAATATTAAACATGCATTATTTTATAAGTAGAACATGGCGACACGGGACATTACACTGAGGGTGAAAGAGGATATCGATGATGTTTCTAGTGAACTGGGCAAAGGGGGTTAAAGGTTGTACTTTTTGGATGAAACGTCCAGAGTTCTATTGCTCTCGGTGAGTTAGGATCTAATGAATCGAGTTCAAGATTTATGGCTGCCATAAAATGTGTTAAAGACAAAATATCTTACATTTTTTTCAGAAATACTTTAAAAAAAAGGGAGAACAAATATTGAATCACAAAAGAAAAGTTCGTTACGTAGAAAATGCACTTCGCTATAGAGAGGTTATTTTACGAAGAAAATCTTGAAATGTTCACGGTACCAGAAAAAAAAAATCGCTGAATAGAAAAATTCGTAATATAGAGGTTCGACCTTATACACTGCTGGCCACACAAAGTGCAACACCCTGAAGGAAGCATGCAAAGCATGTGAAATTTGCATCATGCATTGGCGGTGATGAAATATACAAATCATTTGCATTATAACGTAGACGCACATCACAGGCGACCGTGGCGCCACCCGCAAAGGGGAGAACAAATTGGCGATTTGAAGTACGGCAGGTTTTTTTTCGTACGTTATTTTTTGTTTAAGATGATTACCTATGCATCGTGAAAGACATCGAGTATCTTTTGAACAAGTTTTTGAATTCGACTGAGGAAGGTTCTTATCCTATAGGGATTGCGAATTATCCTTCAGAGAAATCGGTCCACGTGTTGGACGAGCCCAAGCAATTGTGATGGAGATTTTTCATCACTGGAGGCAAGAAGAAACGACAGACCGACGTAGCTGATCGCACCCACCTCGTTGCTCCACTGTCCGTGATGACAGGCGGATTGTGTGCATAGCATCTATCGATCGTTCAGCCACATCACGAACCGCAGCACAACAGTTTCAGTCCGTTATGCATCATTCGGTTTCCGCTCGTGTTATCAGACGCCGTTTGCAACTGTCTGCAACGTGTCCATTGCTTTGTTTACCCTTGATTGGAAACCACAGGCTTTTTGCGCCGACAATAGTGCGATGAACTTCTGATAAGGACAGCGAAATGAAACGTCATTATGTGTTCTAACCAATTCTACTTTTGCCTGCAACATCACGATGGTCAGATTCGAGTTTTGAGACACCGTGGTGAGAGGTTACTGAACTGTTGCGTTACGCATCGCCATACAATTCCTGCACCCGGTATCAAGGTTTGTGGTGGTATTGGATTTCACTGCCACACTCCTCTAGTATGCATTACCGGTACACTGGACAGTCAGCGCTACATCTCCAAGATGTTGGAGCCCGTGGTTCACTCATATCTTCAGCGCTGGCCATCAGCTATATGTCGGCAGGATCATGCGCGACCACACGTGGCACGCAACGTTCAAGGGTTTTTCTTTACCCACCAGATTGAATTGCTTGCTCGGCGTGCCTCTTCTCTCGGTCTACCGCCAATCGAAAATGTGTGGTCCATGCTTGCACAAGGACTGGCCTGGTATACACACCCCACTGCTACACAAGATAAACTTTGGCAATATGTGGAAGCCACATGGATTGCTGTACCCAAGGATACATTCAAACCTCTTAGATACTATGGCGAGGCGTGTGGCAGTGGTTATAGCCAACAATGGCGAATACACTAGCTACCGAATTTGGTCATTATCAACTCGTCACAAGAGGCTGTAGTTTTAATCGTTTGATCTTTGCACAACATGTTATCAGTTAAATAAATTTCGTTGTGATATTTCTGGTCCATCTTGGTGTTGAATTTTGGCTGCCAGCAGTCTCTCTCTATATATATTTTCACAAATGCCGTAGTTCCGAGATATGGTGCAAGGAAGCATGGGAAAAGATTAGAAACAGCAACATATTAATGGGACAGAAGACCTTTCAATGAAAAGTTGTACTACAACAGACATTCTAAATTGCAACCATCATCTAGCATAGTGGCTCCCAAACTGTGTTCCGCGGAACCCTGGTGTTCCATGAGGCATACCCAGGGGTTCCATGAGTCATAAATATATGTATTCAAAATGGATTCACGTTCTCTATCAAGTTTATATAGTTACAAGTATCAATAGCTCGTTCTACTCTCTCTCATTAAAATTGAAAATATTATTTATATATAATAACTTTATTATGCAACATTTTTAAACTTTTATTATAATATAATAAATTATAATACTTAAATGCTTTATCTTTATATATAAGAAATACTTCTATATTATTTCTGGAGAGTGGTAATGAGACAACTATAATGTCGTGGTGAGTGGATGGTACTGTAACGAAAGAAAGGATAGAGCTTGGCCATTGGAAGTGATTACTGTATATTATATATATATATATAGATACATTTTCTATGCTGATTGATTTGCGTAATCTATGTTATTGATGAAGCAGTCTGGTGATTAGTAAATCCAGTTTATTTCACATCTCGAAGCATATAGGCATATTAAAGACATAAAGCATTTACGATACTACACAGAACAAAGACAACGAACACACAACCCGCTGCAGTCGACTACAAATGTTAAGGACAAAGAGATAAGAGAGAAGAGCGAAAAGAACGAGATTTCCAATGATCTTGGTATTAATACCCAACGGGACATCCCATGATTAGGTTGAGGGATGTAGTTCCATTCTTATTTTACCTACATCGTATTTATTTTTAGAAAAAACATGAGAGTATTCTGAAAGACTTTGTATCAGGTTAGGAGATAGTTCTTTAACAATCAGAGGTGAGAAAACTTTCTCTGAGGTATTTACTAACTCTTCCTGATTTTGTTTATGTTTTCCTGTATATACACTCAGGAACATTGAAAATAGCGACCCAAGAAGGAAGCTAAGTACAATCACGAAAGTTTGCAAAGAAGTACAGCGTAATGTGATATGCAAATGATCCAAGTTTTGTGACAATATGCATGCTCATACACGCCGAGGTGGCGCTACAATCAGGAAGAGGGTGCTATATAAGCCAGCGCAAATTCGAAGATTCATAAACGTGACGATTACCTGCTGATTGCAGGAAGGCTTTGGTAGGCGAAGCATGCCAGGTAAACGTGCTAGAAGACATTTCTCACAGTTAAGCGAGTTTGAGAGAGACGTGATCATCGGGAAGAAAACTGCAGGCTGGTCGACGTGCTGTGTTGCTGGCCAGGTGGATCGTTCGGAGTGTACCGTTAGAAATTGTTGGGAGCAGTGGACACGGGAAGGTACACACGCGCGGAAACCCGAGTCTGGAGTGAGCAGGAAGACCACGAGGAGAAAGAATCGAAGGATCGTGCGGCAAGCACTTATTAACCCTACAGTGACTCGTTCAACGATACGAGCAAACGTAGGAGTAGCAATTGTTCCACAAACAATTTCCAGACACCTTGCAGAAGCAAATCTTAAATCCAAGCGCCCTTTCCGTGCACTCCCTTTAACACCGGAACATCGGCAACCGCGTCTACAGTGGTGCCAAGCCAGATCAATGTGGAATGTCACAGATTGGCAAAAGCTTGTATTTAGTGATGAGTCCCCGTTTGTTTTGGGGACAGATGATAACCGTGTACGGGTGTGGAGGCGCCCTGGTGAGCGGTACAATTCCCTCACACTGTTCTACGTCACACTGCCCGCACAGCTGGTGTAATGGTCTGGGGGCCGTAGCCTATGATAGCCGGTCCGCTTTAATTGTGATGCGTGGAACCTTAATGGGCCAACGTTACGTTGATGATATTCTTCGACCCCATGTAGGACCTTTCCTAAATGGTCTCCCTGGGACAATTTTCCAGCAAGATAATGCTCGTCCGCATACAGCAAGAGTTGCTCAAGATTTCCTATGTCATTTTCAGACTCTTCCGTGGCTGGCCCGCTCCACCGATTTGTCCCCTGTAGAGCACGTGTGGGATCAGCTAAAACGGCAGATGCCATCGTGTCACTCTGTACATGATTTAGAGTTGACTGTTCAAGATTTGTAGGCCCATCTGCTTCAGGACAACATAAAGTGTCTAATCAACTCAATGCCGGACCGTGTGGTGGCATGTATTGGAGCTGGAGGTGGTTCAACGCGCTATTGAAGTC
Organism: Trichonephila clavipes; assembly: GCA_019973935.1. Taxonomy (NCBI): domain Eukaryota; kingdom Metazoa; phylum Arthropoda; class Arachnida; order Araneae; family Nephilidae; genus Trichonephila; species Trichonephila clavipes. The sequence continues at coordinate 85,692 of BMAU01004508.1, forward strand.
GCTCAGTATTTGTGTCGTTGCACATCCTGTATTCGTTTAATTGTCTTGTTTTTGAGATCAAGTGGATCTCTCATCTGTGTCATTATGTGTATTAAATTTCATTTCAATCCGATGCTTTCTTCTTGGGTCGCTATTTTCAATGTTCCTGAGTGTATAATGAAATTTGTTTAGTGAATTTATTATGATTATTTACAATGATTTGTCCATTTTATAATAGTTGGTTATGTTCACAATCAATAACAAATTTATATTGGCTACGTTCTGGTAGTTCTAGAATAATATAAGGTAGACTACTATTAATTATATAAAGTTTTATGTTTCTTTTTATTAATCCAATTGTTAAAAAAAGCTTTGCATAGTTGTTTTAGTTGAAAATTGTCATGGGCTTGGTTAATATTAGGCCTAGTTGTTTGTTTTCGTAATCCAAGGTTATTTACAATATCTGCAGAAATTAAAGATAAAGTGGATCCAGAGTCAATAACAATATTTACATTGTTCTGTTTATATTTCATAGGTAGATTCTCCAAGTTAGCTAGGCTTGGCAATGATGTGATGTGTCCAGACACTTGTAATTGTCAATATGCTGGGCCAGAGGCCTCAGTAGAGGGGTGTTGTCCCTGATTTGGAATTTGTTGATTCCTAACATGCTCTGATAAACCGTGTTAGTAGCCACGGTTGAGTCACAAGTAAATGGGGTTTGTCGTGGTTGGGCCTAATTCCTCGATTGTCAAAATTGTGAGCATTATGATTTGGGAGATGTTGGAGACGCGTTCTGTTAACATTTTGGAAATTAGGTCGAAAAGAATTGTAATTTTGAGGTATAAAAGTACTTTGTCTTGGTCTATGGGAACATTTTGTTCAGGTTTAGGAGCTTGTGTTTTCATTAAGCGTGGAGCTACCCTGAGCCATTTTGTAGGTGAGGTAGGAGGATTTATTGTCATTAATTGTTTAATATTGTTGGGAATTTCATCAGTAAGTCCTTCAAAAATGAGTTGGGTAGATAGACCTAATTGTCTACCACAATTTAATTTTTGGTAAAAATATTGCTCTAAATTATTTTTTAGTTGGTGTTGGGAGAAATCTGATAAATTAACTACATTAGGTTTTAAGAAATTTTCAACAAGGATAGAACAAATATCTCAAAAATTAGAAATATTAAGGCAAGAGTTAATGTAATAGGTTAATGCAGACTCATTTAGACATTTTGATATGTTTACACTTTTCCAACTGTCATCTTTATTATTAAGTGCACATGCACTGTTAAAATAATATAACCAGGTTTCTATTCTCATTCCATTTTCAGAATCAAAAGGGATAATATATGGTTCACTAGGGGTTTGTTTGGTAGTACTATTTACAGCTAAATTGGTTTGCTCATTATTTGTCATCTTAAAACCAGATCTGAGAATCATGCAGATTATAAAATTAAATTTAACTTGAAGATTTTAAGCACCCCACATAAAAAACCAAACATTAAAAATTTACATTTCTTATTTTCAGAATATATTGTTTCATTAGAATTTTTATATATAATTTAACACCATTAAAAATATGTCAAATAACCATTTTTATGAAAATGATTAGCATAAAAATATTAAATATCAGCATCAATTTTAAAAATATATCAGTATAAAATATGATAAAATAAATGATTTTGAAAATAAAATTTTCTTAAACATTTTAAAATAAATTTTTAAAAACCAATAATGAAAATATAAACTCAATTAAGAATTCAAGATAATTTCAAATGACAGAACAAAAATGCAAGATTTATTGTATCGATTAATACTTCACTCTGCTCACAAACACACGTACTAATCAAAAATCGCCGAGCGAACACTTAACCTTTACGTTTTAAAACACACACTTGTAGCAATTAAAAAGAAATGTAATCCAATCTGACTCTTTTTATACATAGATGATAAAATTTGTTTTTTTTTTCACTTTTTCTTCTGTTGGCGCTGCACTTTTTAAATTTTGAATTAAGATTTCTTTTAATTATAAGACGCGCACATATCAACAGGGCATTTCTTTTAAAATATTTTCAATTGAAACACTTTTTTTTCTGGTGCAGCTGTCAGGACGTGGCAAGAGGTAACGAAATTTTTTTTATTAGACATTACGTTTGGAACACAGGATTCTTTAACGATTTAAAGATAATTCACCATTTTTTTTTCTTTCACAAAGCAGAAGCCACGGGGACTTGATCGCGTACCAAAGCAGGTTATTTGATACTGCCGTCTTGATGTAGCGTTTGGCCGGTGTTGGTTTATTTGTATCGTGTTGGTATATCTGTGATTTCAGGAAAATCTCTTCAGAATTAATTTTCAAACTTGTTTATTTACACACACATAACTTAGATAGACAATCAACTTTGTATTTTCCAGCTATTTGGCAAGAACACGGAAACAGACACATATAACAGAAGCGACAAGCAGCAGCGACATTTCATTGGACGAACACAAAGACAAAAAGAGAGAAAAGCAAAGAGAGTGGGATTTCCAATGATCTTGGTATTTATACCCAGCGGGACATCACATATACACTAGTATGCAAAAAATTAAGGACGAAGTCGAAAAATTAGCATATCAGCTGAACGAAAAAGCAGAGCGGACAGAAAGACCAATCAGGAGATTAAGTAAAAGTGATGTACGGTAGCACATGCGCAGATATACAGGTAGACGTAATGGGGGAGTGTCTGAGTAGTATAAAGCATGTTGTCGGTGTAAGATCAGTATTTATGGCAAAGAGATTGCACGCCGTATAGCAGTTAAAATCACACCGAGTTGCTGCCTCAGCGAGAAATGGCGAATAATCAATATGTTAGACGACATCTGGATGCTTTTACCCGAGCTCGAATCATTGGGAAGTTGGAGGAAGGCTGCAGTGTGACAAGTGTGGCTGCAGAGTTCGGAATTGCTCACATCATCGTTTCACGACTTTGAAGACAATTTCAAACTACAGGAACAGCTATCCGGGGGTTCAGTAGTGGTCGTCCACGAGGAACCACACCCGCAGATGACCGGTACATTGTCTTACAGGCCAGAAGAAACAGGCGGCAGACAGTGGGAGAAATCGCTAGATACACGACACAGGCGACTGGACGACCGATATCGCGTTTTACCGTTGCACGACGCCCTGTTTGCACGGTGTGTACTTTTAACGCCTGCCCATCGGAGAAGGCGTTCTCTGTGGTGCCGGGAACACCGGAATTGGAGGGACAATGAATGGGGACGAGTACTCTTTACAGATGAGAGCAGATTCAGTTTGAGTAGCGATTCTCATCGCATACTCATCTGGAGAGAGCGAGTGAAGCCCCAATAATCCCTCGAACATCATTGAAAGGGACAGGTATGGAGGTCGCGGTGTTCTCGTTTGGGGAGGCATCATGCTTGGTAGTCGTACAGACCTTCACATTTTGACGCAGGTTCAATCAACGGGACCCGTTATTGTAACGTGATTCTTCTTCCATATGTGCGTCTTTTAGAGGCGCTATGGGTCTGCAGTTCCTTTTCATGGACGACAATGCACCATGTCATCGCACAGTAGCTGCCGAACAGCTCTTAGAGAGTGAGGATGTTGAACGTATGGATTGGCCGGTACGATCTCCGGATCTTAATTCCATCGAGCATGTATGGGATTTTCTAGGCAGACGCTTGGCAGCTCATACCTTACCACCAGTAACGATTCGGGAGCTTCGATTGGCGCTGCAAGACGAATGGGCAGCAATGCCTCAACAACTCATTGACACCCTCATTCTCAGCATGGGCAGACGCTGTGAAACCTGCCTAGCAGTCAGGGAGATCATATCCCCTACTAAAGACCGGATGTTTCTTGCTGGACACCCATCACAGGGATGTTTCGGCCTTCAGTCGCATTGCGCTCCATGCTACTTTTTCAATCAAGCTTCTTTTTATCCCTCTGATTTCTCTTGTAGTAAGTGTTGCTTACATTGCACATGTCCTTACGTATTGGGGATCTTACGGTATTAAATGTGTTGATTTGGAAAGCTTTTGTACAAAGTTATATTGAAAAAACCGTCTCGTCCTTAATTTTTGCACATCAGTGTATATGCATCCTACTAAATTGAGAATATTCTGTTTACTATCTCGAGAGTTCCACTAGATAATTTCTACTCGTTATTTAACAAAGTACCTTGCAAAACTAAACAGTTTTCTAATGAAAAATTCACCTTTTTGTATTTGTGGTAAAAACACCTATGATGAAGGATAAGAAACAACTTATCAACAGATTTGATGTTATAATCTGAATTTAACTAGAACACCATCTAAATTTTAGGTTGAAAATTCATACAAAATATACGGGTTTTCACATACAGCTATAAACATCTTAATGCCCTTCAGAGCATTGTGTTTAAGTGAAATATATTTCTCTACGTGAATGGCTACAAAAACAAAGTATGAAATAAATTAAGCTCTGAATAAGTAATGCATTTGTATTTAATCTCAATAGACCTAGACTATTCTAACCTAGACTTGCCAATATGGCGGCAATGGAGGATGACGTGTTTTTTGATGCTCTTCAAAAACACTGCAAGATTATTGAATCTGCGCTGATGTCGAAATGCAATATGAACAATCAGGTGCGTGAAGATGCCAGGCAAGCTTTGGGTGAGTTGAAAGCTTCTATTTATAAGAATTTCGAAAGAATTAAGTCTGCTAATTTTCTAAAAGCATGTAAAGAAAGTTTAAAGGAAGCCATTGCAAGCCAAGTTACGCCAAAGCGCAGTTACGCCAACGTCGTGGCGCCATCTGGTGTTACGGAAAATAAAGGAAAGTCTTCCGATTATTGTGTGGTTGTAGACTCGGATAATTGCTCTTCTGAGGATGTTAAAAAAATTATTAAAGCGAAAATAAACCCAGCGGAATCTAAATTAGGAGTTTGTGACTTGAAGAATATCAGAGGAAACAAATTGTTAGTTAAATGTGTCTCTGAAAATGATCGCGACCGGCTTTTAACAGAAATTCAGGAAAAATCTCCAGAATTAAAGGCTTCCGTTCCCAAAAGGAGAAATCCAGCCATAATTATTAAAAATGTGCCAAATGAAGTAAAAAATGAAGATCTCTTAAAAGTGATTACTGAACAAAATCCTGAAATTGTTGTAGATGATGAAAGTATACGGCAGTGCAGAGTTCGCTTTACTTTGAAAACCTTTCAACATACAAGGCATGCTGTTATCGAAACTCACCCCACGGTTCGTAAATCCATCCTTCGACAAACAAGATTGAAAATTATTTGGAGTGCATGTGACGTAGATGATTTTCTTATTATCAATAGATGTTTTAACTGCCTTGGATACAATCATCGCGCTGACGAATGCAACAATGCACTAGCCTGCTTTCACTGTTCCGGAGAACACAAAGGGCAAGATTGTCCAAATAGGGATGCAGCGGCTTGTACAAACTGTATCCGTTTCAATCACAAAACAAAAAATATTTATAAAAAAGTGAATGTTAATCATAAACCCTTTTCCGAGTGCTGTTCTTGCCATATTTTTATGAAGAAGAATACCCATTCTAGAATTAACTATGATTAGGTCAGATAATCAAGTTCTAAAGTGTGTGCAGTTAAATCTACACAAGTCTAAATCTGCGACACAGCAACTCATTTTAAACATGGAAGCAGATAACATTGATTGTGCGCTGGTTCAAGAACCTCATAGCTACAGGAGTACTCTTCCGGGTTATCCTAGTACTTATCGACTTTTTTATGATCCTAATTCTGACATTATTAAGGCAGCTATTATTGTTCGTTCTCGTCATCTTTCGACTTTTATTGATTATAAAAATTCTGATTATAATATGGTCACTTTAGAAGTTATCGCAGGCTCAACTGCGTTTACTCTTTTCTCTTACTATTTCGAGCCTTCAAAAAACATTGACTCGGATCTTCATAAAATCAGCCAAGTTTTTAGTAGCAAAAATCTCAATTGATTGGTTTGGAGCATGGACTCCAATAGCAAATCAGAATTATGGTTTAGTCCCTACTCAGATGCACGAGGAAATAAGTTAAGTGAGTTTATTTCTGCCAACAACTTATTTATTATCAACGAGGATTGTGGTCCTACTTTTCGTGCAACTCAGGGAACAAGCTATATTGATATTACAGTTGTTGGTTCGGATCTACTCGAGGACAACTCGAGTTGGTGTCTTTCTGAGAATGAATCCCTTTCTGATCACGTGATGATAGAATTTGAGTTTTGTCTTTCCACTGTCCTGCGAGATACATCAAGTGCTCCTTTTGTAATATTTAATACAAAGAAAGCAAACTGGTGTCGCTTTCGGAAATTTTGTCTCTCTCGTATGACTCATATATTTGATACTCTTAACAGTTGCACTAATAGTTCTTGCCTAAATACAGTCATTGAGGAACTTAGTTTTGTTATTCATCAGGCATGCTTGTACTCAATACCTATTAAGAAAACTAGCAAGCATAATGTGCCTTGGTGGTCTATCGAGATTGGTTGTGCGAGGAAGAGGCTTAATGCTTCTAGACGTAGATTTCAGCGTTGTAAAAATCCAACTGTTAGAGAATTGTATAAAAATAGTTATCTTGAATATAGAAAGGATTATAATCAAATGCTTATTAATGCAAAATCTGAGTCTTGGAAGAAATTTCTTTTGACCATTGATGCGCAAAATGTGTGGAAGAAGGTTTATACGTATGGCGTTAAAAAAGAATTCATGAAAAAATTGAAATAACTGGTATTAAGCTACCCACAGGAGAAACAACCACTTCTTTAGATGAGACAATTAATGCCGTGCTTCAGAAATCATTCCCATCTGATTCAGAGGAAAAGGACAATATCTTTCAGAAAGACTATCGTCATGCCGCGCGTACTGCTTACCCTTCCTTTTTTGATCCTTCTTTTTCCTATGATGAAGTTAATACAATGGTTTCTATGCTAAAGCTAAATAAATCCCCTGGTCCGGATTCTATTTCAAATGAGATTATTAAACAGTTTCACTTAGCATTCCCCTCTTTTCTCCATAAGCTTTTTAATGTTTGCCTCGGTTTAGGTATCTTTCCTCGGATTTGGAAGCTTGCCCAGGTGATTCTCATCCCCAAAGTTAATGAGTTTAGAGTTCCCCATTTGGATAACCTTAGGTGCATAAGTTTACTTCCGGCTCTTGGTAAATGCTTAGAGAAACTTTTTGTTAACAGGATTTCCTGGTATCTGCGCCGTGGAGACTTTCTCTCTAGTGATCAATACGGTTTTACTCCTCATAAGAGTACTGAAGATGCTCTTTTACGTTTAAATGAGATTGTTAAGAGAGGCAAAAGAAACATTTACATTCAATCTTGATATCTCTTGATATAAAAGGTGCTTTTGACAATGCATGGTGGCCTTGCATTCTGAATCTCCTTAAGAAAGCTGAAATTCCGATAAATATTTTTCACTTGTTGCTGACTTTTTAAATGACAGAGTGGCCAAAATGCAACTGGGTTCGACGTCTGCTATCCGCTGCCTTGAAAGGGGTTGCCCTCCAGGATCAGTGTCTGGACCTATTTTTTTTGGAATATCATTATCAATGATCTCCTATCTAAACTTAATAATCTTGCCTGCTGTGAAATCATAGCTTTTGCTGATGACATTTTAGTTTGTTCCCAAGGTAGGGATATTTCTGAGACTTTCCTACATGCACAGGAAGCTTTGAACTTCGCTTCTGACTGGTCAAAAAGTTTTAAATTGGAATTTAATCCTGATAAAACCAGATTCATGGCTATTGAAAAACGAAACGTTTGCTATGATGCATTTCAGCTATATCTCGATGGAACTCCCTTGACTATGGTAAAGCAAATGAAGTATCTTGGGGTTCTTCTTGATACTAAATTTTCTTGGAAGCAACACTTAAGTTACATATCCGAGAAATGTGACAAATTACAGCGTGGATTAAATCGGATTGCTCGCAACACGTTCGGAATAAATTTCAATGTACATTCTCTCATTTATAAGCAAGAAATCGAGCCTTTCATTTTGTATGGCTCTAGAGTTTGGGGCGAGGCACTTAAAAGAAAGATGAATTCTAAGTATCTGCGACGCATACAAAGAAGGATACTTTTACGGGTCATATGGGGTTATCGCACAATAAGTTACGACTCAGTTTATGCTATTTCTGGCTTCCCTCCAATCGACAGTACTATTCTTCATGATATTGCTTTTATAGAAAATCTCTCTGCTTCTTCCATCTCTAATTATGATTGTATTCTATCTCCATTTTTTATCCCTCATCCTTCAGAGAGGAATGCCATCAATACTGTTCAATTTAGTGACAAGAGCACAGAAGTTTTCCGGTTATTTGCTATACTGATGGCAGTAAAATTGATGGAAAAGTTGGTTTCGCATTTGTTGTGTTCAGGAGTGGTGTTGAATCCGAGAACTTTCAATTTAGAATTCGTGATGAATGCACAGTTTTTGTAGCTGAACTTTTATGTTTAAATTTCGCCGTTAAATGGATCACTGAGCAAAATAGTGTCATCTCAGAATACTTCATCTGTACTGACTCTCTTTCCTCCTTGGATTCTCTTAAATGTATTTCTTCATCTAACAATATAATCGTCGAGATCCAGAAGCAACTTAAAAGCCTAAGAGATAAAAACATCTCAATAGATTTTGCATTTGTTCGCGGACACACCGGCGTTCTTGGAAATGAGCGAGCCGATTGGCTTGCAAAAGCTGCAACCAAGCGCAAAATTGACATTGACGTTAATATTCCTAAATCGTTTTACAAGAAGATCACGAATGAAAGAATGATGAAGTCTTGGAACCAAGAATATCTCATTTCTAATAAGGGGAGCATAACAAAGAAATTTTTCCCACCATTAATAAGAGACTATCATGTCATCATTTTTACACTAACTACAAATTAACCCAATTTCTCACTGGTCACGGTAATTTCAAAAGCTACCTGAACAAATTTAATTTAGCTCCTTCATCTTTCTGTGACTGTAATATTGGTGGCGAGGAAAATGTAGAACATGTGATCCTTCTGTGTTCCAAGTATGTCAGAGAGAGAAAGATCATAAGACTGGCGTTCAAGAGACTCAACATTAATTGGCCACCGAATTTTCACCAATTTCTTTCCACCAGAAGTGCTTTCAATAATTTCTGTAAATTTGTTGCAACTGTTTGTAATCCTTCTTAACTTCTTTTTTTTTTTTAATTGTTTATTTCCCTTGAATGTGTGTTTAAGACTTACTTCTGTAAGCCCCGTGTGATACTTTGTGGTGCACGGGGATTTTAAAAAATTGTTTTCAATAAAAAAAAAAATAGACCTAGACTTCGACAGTTTGTATGAAAAAGAGTAAGCATGTATTCCAGTTATTAAATAATGCATGGATTAGTGAAACTTGGATCATAAATTAATATTAATGAGTAAAATTATATTAAAAAATTAGTTTATAATTTTTTAATAATAAATGGAATACTCTTTTTGATTGCCTTTACATAAAGTGCCCTTAACTGGTTGATCTACTTTAAATTTTATTTTGAAATATATTCTTCTAAGTATGTGTATGGAATGGGGTTCCACGAAAACACTTTCTAGTTCTAGGGGCTCCACGAATGCGCCTTTAAGTTCTAGGGGTTCCATGAGGTGAAAAAGCTTTGAATCCACTGATCTAGCAGGTCTGACAGCGGCTCTGTACGGATTCCTTACGTTCTGGAAGATTCCTCCAGACAGTCTTGCGGTAGATGGCGCTGAATGGAAGCTTTCAAGAAAACAGATCCTGCTAGAAGATGTCATTTGTGATCAGTTTCCCGAGTTAGTAGGATGAAATCGTATTCAAACGAAGCACGATATATACTGATCGTGTATGCAATTGCGAATTGTAACGGGTACGTTGCTCGGCGGTTGCACTGGGAAAGTTACCCGAACAGGCGTGTTTTACATCACACGACCTTTGGAAGTGTGAACAGTAGGTGATATGTGTCTGGTTCTAGTCGCTTGAAGAGTTTGGTGCAAGAGACGCCCGTTTCTTAAGTTGAAGATCTCATTGCTCAAATATCTGTAGTTGTCGGGAGGATACGTCACGTGCCAGGAATCTTCGAGAACATAAAGAGTTCCCTGCAGCTGCGTTGTCAGGCATGCCAGACGACTTATGGTCGTAATTTTCAATACCTGTTAAAGAACACCCTTTCAATAAAATGCTTTCCGACCCATTAATGTATTGCTGTTTCTGGTTTTTTCCGTTTTGCTAGTTTGCCCTATAACTCACCACTAAGGGATTCCTTAATTCCTATGTTATCCCGAATCGTGTTTGTACCCCCTACATACCCTACAAGTTTGTCGGTCATGTAGTGAATCCCCCTGTATATATATGCGCATGAATGTGTGTTTAATTTCAGAATAAGTTAGATAAAACCTCGATGACAAGAAGTGGCTATGCTAGTCAAGTGATCTTGATCCTGAGTTCACAGCAGGTGTTGGCAAGTCGTGGAGGCTTCGAGTCATGGTGTCCCTGAAGTAGGGATGGCGATTCTTTCCTAATAATATCGATTTTTAAATCGAGTCGAATCGTAACCTGATGAATCGATTCACTAAAAGATCGATTTCTAAGAACTCGATTTTTTTAAAGTCTGCATTTACAACGTAAATATAAATTCATTTTTTGAAAAACAAGAAAAATACCATAATAAAGGATCTCTTATCAGTAAAATCAGGGAATTTTTTAGTTCATGGATTTCGGCAATTGCAATTAATTTTATTACCATATCAAAGTATAAGGTCTAAAAGAAGACATTTATGTTTTCTAAATGTATCTATCACATTAAATTGTTTAGAAAATAGATAATAAGCTTATATAGTTCCCAATGCTTAATATCTAAGCTTTTTAAAAACAAGTCCGTCAAGTCTACAAGGATCCAAGTGGTCCCGCAAATGACTTGCGATGTTGCCGGCAATAAAAAAAAAGGCGCTCACAAGGAATAGATGATCCCATGATACTCATATACATCATGGCTATTGAGTGAACGTGATCATAAATAGTTTTTTTTCTCTTGCCAGTAAAGTATAGATCATAATTCAGATGCACAACTGCTTGCGATACATAGTGTTTAAATTCTTCGTTTTTTATGGTTTTTACCAAAACAGAAAAAAATCAAATGTCGATTTTCTAGGGTGAAACATCGATTTACTGAATCAATTCATTGCTACGATTTTTGGCCCGAAAAATCGATTAATCGATCTCAGATCACCATCCCTAGATCCCGCTTAGCAGAGATCTCCATCTCGAAGACAAAAAATTCTCACTGGGTTCTCAAAGCAGCCATATAAAAGGTTTTCAAAAGTTGGAATCAGAACTCCCAGTCATCCTTTAGAAGACGTAACTGTGGTCTTAGCAGTTTTATGAGAGAGTGATCAGCGTCGTGTCTGAGGAATTATACGGCAGAAAAGGGACTCTACTGTCCTTCTAGACACAAATCATCTACCCAGACTCCTTTTCCAATGAATTTCAGCTCTAAGAATTCGCGAATTGCAGCGGATAGGAATGCATAGTCGAGTGCTATTGACTGAACGTGATGATAGAGTTTTTCTGTCTTTGCAGTAAAGTATAGGAACATACTTCAGGTGCACAACTGCCTGCGATAAATAGTGTTTAAATTGTTTGCTTAAGCCCTGACATTCCGGTTCCTTTAACTAATTGTAAATAATTTTATGGTTTTTACCAAAACGGAAAAAAATCGAATTTTGATTTTCTAGATTGAAATATCAATTCACTGAATCGATTCAGTGCAACATATCGATTTAAAAAAATCGATTTTTTTTGCCCGAGGAAATGATTTTTCGATTAATTGATCTCATATCGCCATTCCTACCCTGAAGAACTACCATGTGGATAGGGTTATGCATGTTAAATATATCCACAAGCTAAAGTCCTCAGAAAAGCGGAGTGGGGATGTTTGGGAAGCGATATTCTAGCTAAGGTTTCTTCACTGATTGACCGTAGTCCAAAATAACGAAGTCTACCTCCAGTAATGTTCATGTTGCTGTGAAGTGCGATTGCGATTTCGAAAACATCAAATAAAATCAAGGACAAAAGAAAATAAGTGGTTCCACTAGACAACGGATAACCAATGCGAAGAGAGAAAAAAATGTTTTCATAAAAAAAAATGTGTTCCACTTCCAACTTTTTCAACAAACAATAAAATATGAAAAAGTGAAAAAATGTTGCTAATATTCCAATAATCAGATTTTTATCGTTTTTTTAGTGCAAGTCCATGAAGTCGAAATTTAAAAGTGATATAAGTGTATAATAAATAAGAAGAAAGTAGAAACTTTTTGGTTTTATTATTAATAAACGTTTTACAGGTTCAATCAGTTCGGTTTGATATAAAATAAAAATGAATAACTCGAATAATTTTATTCTAAATGATTATTACGCCCTCAGTACTTACCTAGTGGCATTAAATTTCTACGTTTTTTTTACCAAGTTATCTGTATTAGGATTAGCTCTTGAAGATGTTAACAAAGGCTATTTTAGGAACATATCAGATAGTTTACTTTAAAATATTCATAATAATAAAAATTTATTCATAGACGTATTTTGATACAAATTTTGTGGATTTTTGTCTGAATGAGAGAACATATTAACATCGCCCTATTAAGCAACACGAAGGCTTTTTCCAACGGAAATCGTAATTTTAAAATATGGTCAAGTGACGAGGACGATACCAAAGCTGGCGATCACACACACACACGCACACACACGCGCACACACATGAGCACGCACACACACACGCACGCACACACACGCACACACAAGCACACACACGCACACGCACGCACACGCACGCACACGCACACATACATACACACACACACTTCTAGGAATATTGAAGAATAAAGTCAATATACACTCTGTCGCAAAAAAATATATGCACCCAGAAGAAATTGAGCTACATTCACGAAATTTGGTATGCATGTAGTGTATATGAAAATAAACAAATGATTAAAAATTCAGAACAAAATATCATTTTATTAAGCGGTTACAGCTTGCAAAGGTTAAAAATCAGTAAGTAGTAAAAGCCACCTCTGGCAGCTATACAAGCCGAAATTCGGCGTGGCATCGATTCAATTAGATCACTTATGACCCCCTGTGGAAGATCCTGCCATAGTCTTTGCATCTGCGCAGTTAATTCTCCTGTATCTCGGGACGGCTGCAGTTGCCTTCCCAGCGCGTCCCAGACATTCTCTATTGGCGAAAGATCTGGTGACCTGGTAGGCCATGGTAGGACGTCATATCCTTGAAGACATTGTTGGGAGAGTCGCGCAGTATGTGGACGAGCATTATCCTGTTGATAAATGGCACCTGGGTGACTTGATAGCATGGGTAGCACAATCGGCGTTAAAATATCGTCACGTATCTGCGAGCTGTCAAAGTGCCTTGAAGGACCACTAAAGATGATCGTGTGTCCCAAGAAATTGCTCCCCACACTGTCACACCTTGTGAAATTGCTGTATGCCGCTCGACAATAAATGCCGGATCGGACCGCTGGCCGGTGCGCCTCCAGACACGTGTGCGGTGGTAATCAGCACTGAGACTGAATCGGGATTCATCACTGAAGATGACACGTCTCCAGTCTGTCACACTCCAAGTTGCCCGAGGTCGGAAAAATCCAGTCGACACTGCCTATGATGTGGGGTCAGTGGTAAGCGTCTTAGCGGACGTCGGCTCCTCAAGCCAACTTCGGTCAGTCGTCTCCTTATGGTTTCTCTTGATGGCACTGGATGTCTGGAAGGAGGTAAGTGGCGTTGAATCGATGCTAGCGACGTTGTTGGTGCCGAAGTGGCCACTCTTCTGATTGCACGATCCTCGCGATCATTTGTGTTCCTGGGACGTCCTGACCCTCCGCGACGGTACACTCTACCTTCTGTGATCCACTGTTGCCAACACCGAGCAACTACCATATCGCTCCGACCGAGGTGGCGGCCGATACGTCTATTCACCAACCTGCTTCTCTGAGGCCTATTATACGGCCCCTATCAAAGTCCGTCAGCTGCTCGTACTGCCGCCGGTTACGTCTTAGAGGCATCCAGTCTCAATATCGTCTATCAAAGTCATCAGATTCGTTTGGATAGCCGTACGGCGCTCGTACTCATGCTTTTAAACTCTCCCAGTTGCGCAACTATATGCGCATAGCACACTTAGCCTTGTCTCATTGGCTTCGAAATTTTAATCATTTGCATATCTCTTACCAGACTACATTCTTGCCGAGTTTCGTGATTGTAGCTTGATTTCTTCTGGGTGCATATATTTTTTTTGCGACAGAGTGTATATCTTGAGATGTCCATAAACAACTTTTTTCTCTCGTATATCAAGTTGGAAGACAAATGTATCCGTTTCAAAGTAAAAAACTGATAAGAGATTAAATTGATAATAATATCAAAAACAAATACTTAGAGGGAGTGATTTTCATTTCCATCTCTTCTTAATACAAGTTACTAGCCAAAAAATTTTGTTTTATCGTACGGATCAAAATTAGATAAATGTGCATATAATTTAACTGCAATTATTTTAAAATATTCATTGTAACATTTTTTTGAGGAGAGTGATAATAACTGTAAAAATCAAAGTTCACCTTCTGGATATCTCTACCTAAACACATGAGTAGATTTTGTCTCTCTCTGAATTCTGAGCTATTCACGGTTTAATTAGTTTGTGTTAATAAACACACGAGAGGAATTTTGAGTAAGTTTTAAATTTCAATAATTTTTTTTACCCATTAAACATACATAATATCATATGAAAAAAAATAATGTGATTTATATAAAAGAAATAGCACAATTTTCATATGTATGTGAAAGAAAAAGAGTTTTTGTGTGAAAATAATTTTGTGTATAAAATATTTTTATATCTTTTATTATTATCTTTTATTCCTTATAATGTATTGCTCCTTATTCTATTTTATGTACTTTTCTTATGACTGAAGTAATTTCGCTTTTTAAATTTTTGGTCATATTTTTTTTACCTGTTTTTTAAAAGGTAAAAATGTATGTACAGATTAACCCAGATTTACCTAACTCCTATTTAACGAATTTCACGATTAGACGAATTTTACTTTTTCCCATATTGAAAGGAAAGTAAGAAACCTCTATTTAATGAATAATAAACCCCAAATTAATGAATAATAAACCCCGAATTAATGAATAATAAGCCCCGAATTAATGAATAATAAACCCCGAATTAATGAATAATTAGCCTCGAATTAATGAATAATAAGCCTCGTATTAATGAGTTATTTCAACAGCTAAAGATTTTTTTTATTAGTTTGGATTAGAAAAAATTGAATTTCTTTCTAAATGACATATCCTTTTTGTCCGGAACTGAAAAATACTTCTTGTAAGCAGCAAATTTCAGTGGAAAGGGTTCAGCCAATAATTAACCTTCACAGGTGCAGATGAGTCAGGAGTGCTGCCTTTCGCGTGCGTTTTGAATAGGACAGAAAATTAATTCCTTATCTCATCCTACACCACAACACAGGGGGTGTTTTTTTACCATTTACTCTCCTTATTGAGAGAGGTAAGGTTTATTATAATTACGGTTTAGCAGGAAATTTTCATT
This sequence comes from Trichonephila clavipes, assembly GCA_019973935.1. Taxonomy (NCBI): domain Eukaryota; kingdom Metazoa; phylum Arthropoda; class Arachnida; order Araneae; family Nephilidae; genus Trichonephila; species Trichonephila clavipes. Next base: position 101,277 of record BMAU01004508.1, read on the forward strand.
TTGATTTGTCGGAGCCAGTGAATAGCGATTCTGATGCTCAAATTTTTAATGAAACTTCTATCAAAACTGTTCTATTTTCTACATCGCTTAGAAAATGGGAAAACATACCTCATGCATCAGGGTTTAAATAAACGCCGTATTTTCTTCTCTGCATAAAGTAGAACTCTTTCGAATCAAAAATCAAAATGATTATCAAAATCTATTAGTACTTTAAAATGTTCAATTAACTAGTGTGTAATAAATTTAGTATTTTTAACTATAATTAAAGTGATAAAACTATTATAGTTATCTTATAACAAAAAATATTATAACTACAGCCTTTTTAGCTGCTAAATAAAAATCGTAAAATTTCTAACTATGGATATTTTTTGGTGTGGTATTTGCTTATTATAGAATTTCCAAAAGACGTGTAAAAAATTTGTATTTTTTTGGACCCTGATATTACGAATATCCCCGAATTAACGAACAAAATGATCAATCCCGACGACTTCGTTATAAATCGGCGTCTAACTGTGCATATATATATGCATTTTTACCTATTATAAAATAAGTAATTTTATATCAATATTGAAATCGCACACACATCAGGAAGTTCTATCAGTGAGAGGGAAAAGAGAAATTTCCATGTTCAAAAAATTATACACTTAAAAAAGCCCGTACAACGCCGGACCATGTTACTAGTTAAAATGTAGACTTTAATTCACAAACATGGAAAAGTATCTGTCACTCCTATTCCTTTTTTTAACTAATATTGTACTCCTAACTCTGTATTGTACCATACTGTTCTCCCTGAATTTAGTACAGTAATACCACGAACTTACGTGATAAGTGGGACTGAATGATAGAAACGTAAGTCGAGCACGCGTAAGCCGAGGTATAATTTCGTATATAAATGTACTAGCCGTTACCCACCCGCTTCACTGGTTATTTAACGATGTTTTATAAATGTATACTGTGTACATATATATGAATTATTGATATCTAACATTAAGAATTCGATTGTATTGAAAAATATACACTCACTTCCAAAAGTTAAGCACGAAGATGTAAAATGCAAAAAATCAACAAATACTGCTTTGATTGACATAAAATTTGGCAGTAAAGTAGTATATATAATTATACATAAAACAAAATCAATAATTATATACAGAAATGAAAACAATATTAAATTTTTGTAAGTTATCAGGTAATGTCATAATGGAGACTTAAACAGAATTATGTATAAAGTGAAAAAATACAGCATAAAATGAAAAAAAGGACATTAATAGGGTATGTGATCCCCCCCCCTCATCTGTATGCAAAGTTTAGGGAACGTGCGTTATCGTCCATTAAAACAAAAGTAGGGCCAACTGCTGCAGCGTAGAATCTCACAATGAGTTCTAGGACATCATCTCGATACCGGACAGCCATCATAGAACATCGTTTAAAGATGTGCAGGTCGGTGCGGTATCCTAATGAAATTCCTGCCCACACCATAATGCTTCCGCCTCGGAATGCGTGATGTTCGGTGATGTTTTGGGGCTGATTGCGTGTTCCTTGTTTACGCCATATCCTTATACACTTGTCATCTGGCTCCAGAGCAAATCTTGACTCATCAGTAAACATGACATTGCCCCAGTCAGACACAGTCAAATTGCCATGTTCCCGGCACCACTTTAATCGTGCCCCTCTTGATTGGACGGATAGAGGAATACAAACTCGAGGTACCCGGACACACAGTCCATTCATATGTAATCTTCGGCGTACAGTAACTGCAGATATAGCCTTACCAATGGACGCTATAACCATAAATGTCACACTGTGGAGATCGCTCTGCGATTCCACTTGGCTACAATAGCAATATTTCAATCTTCCGCGGGGGTTGTAACCCTTGGGCGACCGCCTACGGGCCTTCGGACAACTGTCTGTGTGGATTGGAATTGTTTCCATAAATGTGAATATGCAGAATGATGAACGCCGAAGAAAAGAGCAACATCTGGGATTGACTGTTGTGCTTCAAAGCGCTCCACAGCACGCCAGCGCTCAGAATCTTCCATTCATTTTCTGGAAGTCATAGAAACACGTATGTCTTGAAAAAAAAACTGTGCGAAAGTTTTAAACATCTTCTATCAGCCCTTACAACCAGCACTTATCAGCACTTTCTGTAACCCTTCATAAAACTGGCTTCTTAAAAGACTGCCTTTTTGGATATTTCTTGACATGAAATCACGATTGGCTGTTACCCAACATATCTGCATACTTCCATCTACCTCTGCAGCGAATTGCATCTTTAATTTTGATAGGCTTCTGGAAATTAGCATTTTCCTTTCCGCGCTTAACTTTTGGAAGTGAGTGTATTTATAGCTGTAACTCTCGCCTCTAGATATAAAAAGAACATAAATTAAAATATCTAATTTCTATTTATATCTAAAATAAAAGTAGAAAGATTTTTTGCGCTCACTTAACCTAATAAAAAGTGGATTTCCACCAAAGCAACTTTCAGTGGATCTCTACTCCATAAAATAAACATGCGTGCTAAATTTCAAGTCAAAATCGAACAGAGCAAAAACGAAATTTTTGTCATCAATACCTCGTAGATAGCACTCTTAGCGGATTCCTATTCAACAAAAGAAGCATGCAAACCAAATTTTATTATTATAGTCTTAGCAGTTCAAAAGCGGGAATTTTGTCTATCAATACGCCCCAATAACTCTCCCCGCTTCCCCCTGGAGTTGATTTCCGTAAAATCCATTCTTAGTGGAACTCTATTCAACAAAAGAAACTTGCTCAACAAATTTCATGTAAATGAGTTAGATTAAAAAACAGGAATTTTTGTATAACACGCCGTAATCCCTCGCAACCCCACTCCTTTGGGGGTCCATTTTCACAAAACTCTTTGTAAAAGGAACTCTATTCCATGAATGGAACATACCTTCTAATTTTCAAGCTGGTGGGTCTATTAGTTGAAAAGCGGAAATATTTATCTATTGCGCCCCATAATCCCCCTCAGTGACCCTTAGGGATCAATTTTCCCCCAAACTATTTTGTAGTGGATCTCTACACCATCAAAGGAATCCGCTTATATATATATATATATATATATATATATATACCAAATTTCAAGACTGTGCGTCTAATATTTTAAAAATGGAAATAATTATCTATAACGCCCCTTAAGCCCCCGCAACGCCACTTAGGAAAAGATTTTCACAAAACCCATCTTATAGTGGATCTCTACTCAATGAATAGAATCTGCTTACTCAATTTCGAGATTTTACGTTTAATAGTTTAAAGGAAATAATTGCCTATAACGCCTCTTAATTCTCCACAACGCTACTTGATGGTCGAGTTTCACAAAACCCATTTTGTAGCGTATCTGTACTCTATGAAAGGAATCCGCTTATCAAATTCAAGACTGTGGTCTAATAGTTTAAAAATGGAAATAATTATCTATAACGCCCCTTAAGCCCCCGCAACGCCACTTAGGAAACGATTTTCACAAAACTCATCTTATAGTGGATCTCTGCTCAATGAATGGAACCTGCTAACTCAATTTCAAGATTTTACGTCGAATAGTTTAAAAAAGGAGTTAATTGCCTATATATAACGCCCCTTAATTCTCTACAACGCCACTTGGAGTCGATTTTGACAAAACCCATTTTATAGCGCAGCTCTACTCTATGAAAGGAATCCGTTTATACGAAATTTCAAGACTGTACGTTTAATAGTTTAAAAATGGAAATAATTATGCATAACACCCCTTAAGCGCCCTCAACGCCCCTTGGAGGTCGATTTTCTTAAAAATCATTATGTAGGGAATCTCTACCTTATGAAAGAAATCTGTGTACCAAGTTTCAAGACTGCACATCTAATAGTTTAATAAGGGAAATAATTATCTATAACGCCTCTTAAACCCCCGTAATGCTCCTTGGGGTTCGATCTTTCAAAAATCCGTTCTTAGCTGACGTCTACTCCATGAAGGGAACCTACCTACCAAATTTCAAATCTGTAGGTTTAATAGTTTCCGAGATACCGTGATTAGTCAGTGAGTGAGTCGCTTTTCTCCTTTATATATATAGATGTAAATTATAAATGTATGTAAATTATTTTAAGTTGGTACTGGAGACAAAAGAAAGTAAAACTTGGAAAAAAATGTTTTGTAAAATGTTGGATAACACAAATACAAAATAGCAAACCGAAGTCATTTTGAAGATTTCCTAAAATCTAACAAATAGTCTTATTATTTTATTCTCCCACAAAATTTCCTCGTAGCATGTTGATAATTTTGTTATTTGTTTTGTTCAAAATATATGGTCTTCGTTGGAGTCTGTTTTTTCTAAAATTTGCAACCGTTTTCTGTCCTTATTGTAACCTCATATCAATTTACGAAACGTCATCCACAATCTTCTGTTTGAACTGATTCTAAGGGCTCAAATTTCTTCAATGTCTTGCTCATGCATTTCTATGAGCTTATCATTTGTCAGCTCCTGATTACGGGAATCCAACAGTTCTTGAACGTCATCACTATCCACTTCTAAATTTATTTTCTTGGAAAGATCTACAACTTCTTTAATTCCATTGTCAATTTCATCAGGCTCTGGCAATAACGCAATAACAAGCAATAACGGAAACAAGTAATAATAATAATAATAATAATAATAATAATAATTAACGTCAATTCCTCTAAAAATGTACTGGCGACATCTGTTGCAGCTAACTGAAACTACGAGGAAAATAACGCAGAATAAATATAAAATTAAAAAATAAAATTTAAGGTATCCGCGCCTACTTGCGACAACTTTTTTTTTGAAAAAATGGAGATATGAGGAATTTTTTGTGTTTTTTAGATTTATTTAGTATATTTTAAGGAAAAAATCCTAAAATTGAAAACAGAAAAAAATTTATTATTATTAAAATTGAAAGAAACTGGTAAAATTGTACAAAAAATTACATAAACGGGGCCCGCTCTGTACAAAAATTTTATGAACAAATTCTCAATTTTTCAATTTTGATGTGTTAATTTGTTATTCATGTTTGAAATGACCTTCAGGATAAGAGATATTTTATTTTTTACAAAAACTAGAGCACTTTATTTTAGTTATTATATGAAATTGCTTAAAAAAACAGTGATTATGTTCATATAAGTGATTGATAAATCTCAAGGTCAAAACACTTCTACTGTTATACAGTATTAACACAAAAAAAAAATTAGCAAATGATTTTCAAAACTGTTTGAGCAATCGCTGTCCCCGTTTGATCTTTTCGGAAAAAAAAAACACATTTCGAGTAAAATGCATTTTAAAGTTCGACATCTTGTGTAAAGTTGTGGCTTCTGCTTTTACTAAAACACTTGTAGTTTCTGTTCTACTGAATGGAAAATAAAAAACTTGGTATTTTTATAAAGCTAATAAGATGGACTATAAAATAAAATAATAAAAAAAATGTCAATTTTTGAAAAAATTCATGATTTTAGGGGAGTCGGATACCTTAATTAATGAATTAATATTTGAAAATACTGTATTAACTTCAAGTGTCATCCACAACAATTTTTAAAAAATTATTTGAACTTGATTGAATGAATAGAAAGTATTTTATTAACGATTGAAAATTTGAACAAGATATGTAGAGAGAGTGAGCTAATAGTAGGAATTGAAAAAAGAAAGAAAAGACAAATCGACCAGATTTGAAAATCGCATAACTCCGAATTCGCTTAAGTCGGGGTAGCGTATGTCGAGGTATTGCTTTACATAGTTTAGGACACATCGAATATATACGTAACAGTAAGATGCACTAAAACAAGTAATATAAAAAACATTTTAAGTCAATTCCTACTTACATCAGCAAAAAAAAAAAAAAAAAAATTGTTTTAGTTGTTTTTTATTAAATAGTTACAATTAATACAATACATATGACAGAATCACAATGTTAAGTGGTAATTAATTTTTATTAATTAGCATTAAAGTACTGTATTATCATCCAAGACAACCATGAATATAAAATTTCAGTTCAACTGAATGCTTTAAAACGTGAAGAAAATAAACCCTTTTCAAGTTTTGACGCAAGTCACCAAAATGGATGCCATCGTGGCTGTATCTGTAATTCTTTAACTAATTAGCTTCAAACAATTAATTTTTATTAATTATAATTAATTATTGTATTGTCATCCAAAATAATCATGTATATAAAATTTCAGATCAATTGAGCGCTTTAAAATGTATTTTATTAACGATTGAAAATTCCACCAAGATAAAAGATATAGAGAGTGTGAGTTAATAGTAGGAATTGAAAAAATTACCCAGTATAATACAAGTGCATTTTAAGCACATTGACATTTTTTGAATCACAAGTCCGAGATAATCTCGGATATGACACAGTGGCGTATCTACCAATGGGCTAGGTGGTGCCGTGCACTGGGGCCCACAATTCAGGGGGCTCTTGGACCCTTACCATCCATCAAGCCGAATTTGCGATAATTTCTCCCAAAGTTAAGATATAAATATAAAAGATTGCAACATAAATATAATCATGACAATTCAGTTGAAAGTAATTCTGACTTTCTTGGGAATTCCCCTAAATTCTTTCCGTTGTTTGTTAGGTGTTGCGGGCTTTACTTATCAAAACGTTTATGTTATTTTCGATATTTTCATTTTTCTCTAAACTGTTACTTGAAAATAAACTATTACTTGAAAGTTCCATGAAAAATTTTACCATGTTTATTATAACATCTTAAAAAACCTACGCGAGGCAATCCTTTTCTAGTTACATTCTAATAACAATATGATTTACAGTAAGCTAGTTTCTTATTTCAATATTTCGAAATCTTCTTGTATCTGCATTAGACTGATGTAAGCTATCCACCCTCCTCTGCTCTTTTTTGCAGAGATGTTTTTTTAAAAATAATTTTAGTAATATTGTATTATATTTTCTTGTTCATGCACATTTTTTGTATCATTTCTTGTCTATCTTGGTGGACCATTTCGTAGCTCTAAGCCCTCTGTTGGGTGAGTTCGATCCTCCCAAATAAATAGCCAAGGATTTCCCAACGACGTTTTGTAACATAGCATTACCTTTCTCCTTCCTTTTAAGGTCAGTACGAACTCGAGTACATACGAAATGTGTTGCATAAATTATAAAACTGAAATTAGGGATAAAAAAAAAGAAACCCATTGGTGTGTTTAAGTGCAAACAATGCCAAAAAAGAGGAGGTAGTTAACAAAAATTGTATAGCTTTGCGTATTTAAAATATTTATATTTGTAATTACGCAATAAAATCCAAGCAAGTAGGGCTCCCTTTTTCTCGCACCAAGCCTTTGGATTTCCGAGATACGCCACTGGCATGACAGTTAAAAAGTTAAACTTTAAATCGCCGCTGTCCCCTTTATGTATCAGCCTGACATCATTGACCTCCAACATTTTGCAAACCCTTCCGGACTCTTAACACATGGCTGAATGATTTAAAAGTTCCTTAATAATCCTAAAACTGACTCTGCTACGTATACAGATTTTTTAACGCTTATTATTTTCTTTCAAGAAAAGAGTGAACATTTAACAAAATATAATACAAGATACTAATTTTCGAATAAATAAATATTATTCTTAACTGTATAAATTAAAAATTTTAATGAGAAGAAAGGATGCTGTTTTTCCTTTAAAGGTGTGTATATCAGGCGTAATACAGAAAGTCCTTCGCACTTTAAACTAAACTGGTGTGCAAAAATTAAGGACGAAGTCGAAAAATTAGCATATCAGCTGAACGAAGAGGCAGAGCGGACAGAAAGACCAATCAGGAGATTAAGTAAGATGATGTACGGTAGAACATATGCAGGTAGACGTAATGGGGGAGTGTCTGAGTAGTATAAAGCATGTTGTCGGTGTAAGATCAGTATTTCTGGCAAAGAGATTGCACGCCGTATAGCAGTTAAAATCACACCGAGTTGCTGCCTCAGCGAGAAATGGCGAATAATCAATCTGCTAGACGAAATCTGGATGCTTTTACCCGAGGTCGAATCATTGGGAAGTTGGAGGAAGGCTGCAGTGTGACAAGTGTGGCTGCAGAGTTCGGAATTGCTCACAGCATCGTTTCACGACTTTGGAGACAATTTCAAACTACAGGAACAGCTATCCGGGGGTTCAGTAGTGGTCGTCCACGAGGAACCACACCCGCAGATGACCGGTACATTGTCTTACAGGCCAGAAGAAACAGGCGGCAGACAGCGGGAGAAATCACTAGACACAGGCGACTGGACGACCGATATCGCGTTTTACCGTGGCCAGAAGACTGCACGGCGGTGGTCTGTGTGCACGACGCCCTGTACGGTGTGTACCTTTAACGCCTGCCCATCGGAGAAGGCGTTCTCTGTGGTGCCGGGAACACCGGAATTGAGGGACAATGAATGGGGACGAGTACTCTTTACAGATGAGAGCAGATTCAGTTTGAGTAGCGATTCTCATCGCATGCTCATCTGGAGAGAGCGAGGAAGCCGCAATCATCCCTCGAAAATCATTGAAAGGGACAGGTATGGAGGTCGCGGTGTTCTCGTTTGGGGAGGCATCATGATTGGTAGTCGTACAGACCTTCACATCTTCGACGCAGGTTCAGTCAACGGGACCCGTTATTGTAAAGAGATTCTTCTTCCATATGTGCGTCTTTTTAGAGGCGCTATGGGTCTGCAGTTCCTTTTCATGGACGACAATGCACCATGTCATCGCACAGTAGCTTCCGAACAGCTCTTAGAGAGTGAGGATATTGAACGTATGGATTGGCGGGCACGATCTCCGGATCTCAATACTATCGAGCATGTATGGAATTTTCTAGGCAGACGCTTGGCAGCTCGTACCTTACCACCAGTAACGATTCGGGAGTTTCGATTGGCGCTGCAAGACGAATGGGCAGCAATGCCTCATCAACTCATTGACACCCTCATTCTCAGAATGGGCTGACGCTGTGAAACCTGCCTAGCAGTCAGGGGAGATCATATCCCCTACTACAGACCGGATGTTTCTTGCTGGACACCTATCACAGGAATGTTTCGGCCTTCAGTCGCATTGCGCTCCATGCTACTTTTCAATCAGGCTTCTTTTTATCCCTCTGATTTATCTTTTAGTAAGTGTTGCTTACATATTACACATGTCCTTACGTTTTGGGGATCTTACGGTATTAAATGTGTTCATTTGGAAAGCTTTTGTACAAAGTTATATTGAAAAAACCCGTCTCGTCCTTAATTTTTGCACACCAGTGTATTTTAACTATTTTGTAATTCATTTTCTCGGTTGTCTTTTGAGACGAATCGCGCGCCATGGATGATATCCATTTTTACGAATACTCTGATGATACTTAGCAGGAGTATTCTTTCAAATCCACTTTTCCCAGATACATGGCAGTACGGGTTCTATGACGAGTATTCTAGGAGGAAGGCGAATAGTCTTATATTAGAAATTGCGTTTTCAGTTAACGGCGTTTTCAGTGCATTGCAAAGTTTGTCATTTTTGTTCCGCAAAAATAGTTAATGTCAAAATGTAAGTGTCTTATTTTATTTGTATGTTAAGGAAGACCTTAGAAAACGATTTGACTCTTTATTTTAAGTGAGCAGCGTGTCTAATTAATTTTACAGTTGAATAACATTTAATGAATTAATTTGCTCTAACTTAATTAAATTTCCTTCAGTTGAGTATTTTGTTTATGTATATCCCTTAATTTTCAATCTAGTGATTCGAAGAAAAATATTGCATAAAAAAAACTGCATTAAATCATAATGCGGTAGATAAAGGGTTAATAAGCAAAAGACACCACTTTCTCATACATTTTTTTTGCTCTTAAATCCCTTATTTATCATTTACTGCTACGTTGAGATGAATATTTTAAGTCTGACACTGTTAGCGCTTTGTAAGAAGTGATGCCAAACGTTTTTCTTACTGGTTTTTGGTTAATTAACAAGAGTAAATAAAAATGTTACTTTTTTTTCCTAATGGGCTCCCTGTGCTAAGCTTTTGCAGACACAAGTTTCCAAATGTAAAAGCCTTTTCAAGGTGGCACCATCTTGTTGCGGCCATCGTTAACAAAAATTTGGAGGATTGTATCAATTTTAATTCGAGCTCTTGTCAGATGATAAATATTGACAGGTTTAATTTGCCAAGGGTACCAAATCAAAATTGCTACTCAAAGGATCTTTTACACGCCACATAATCAATAGCATGACATGCGTGCCTATGATTTTCACTCCCGGAAAATATACCGACTCCAGTCGAGACCGAACCTGCTACCTTAGGCTTATGAAATTGGCACGCTAAGTCACCAAGTCGACAGGCAAGTAATGCTCGTTGATAAATTTAGATAAATACAAAAAGCATTGTATTGAAAAAGAATTGATTTGAATGATCAGGTAAAGTGAATTTGTACACAACTTTTAAAATAACTTGGAGTGATTTTTAATTCTTTTTTGTTGTTGTTGTTAATCCCTTAAAATAATGTTTAAAATATAGTCCATGTAATTTAAGTAAATCTTCTACTTTCTTAAAACTATTTTCAAGAAAAAAAAACGAAAAGCATGTTTAGAAGAAATTTCCTCCTGTTACGCTGATGAAATATATCACTTACGCACGGTAGAAGCAATTGAAAACATTACAAATATTTTCCTTATTAATATTCATTAAAAATACCTCTGAAAACAGTTTTTCACAGCATTGTGAATGGAAACTTCTCTAAATAGGAAATAATACTCTAAAAACATTTGTTTGTTGTTTCGTTTATTAATAAAGACTATTTATATATATAAGTGGCGTTTGAAGATAAGTCAAACTAAATGTTTTGTTGCTCCCTTTTTAAAGTAAACATAGGGAAATAACATAAAAAGTAAATACAATAAAAAGAAAGTAAATTGTGTTTCTTAGCTGGGAAAAAAAAGGAAGTACATGCATTGATTATTTTATGATTTGTGGAAGAAATAATTATGTTTAGCTATTAAGCCTACATACAGTACCCAACAAATCTCAAATATATACTAATTTTTTTTCTTGTGGTTCATATCATTTTACACCCTGCCACCAAATTTCTGATATAATGATAAATTAGCTTTCCAGCTATTTGAAGTTTTCTGAGCTTAGGTTTTAGTTTCGGTTTCCCTTTAAAGCAGAGATGTCAAACTCACGGCCCACGACGAACATTCTTGCGGCTCGATCGGTATATTGGCACACAATAATATATAATAAATTAAAAAGGATGTTCCTGCCAAAATTGAAAAGATACTAACAAAGAAGAGATGTCAAGTGACAGGACGTAAACATTAAATTTTTCCTGCTCTTTTACATGTTTATTATTTTATATTATTTGAAATAAACCTAAGTTTCTGTAAATATTGATTTTTTTGGCGGCCAACCTTAAATAAAATCTTGTTTTTTTTTGTTGGTATTTTTTTTTTGCTCAAGTTAGCATGTGAGTTTGATACCCCTGCTTTAAAGCATTGTTCCACTCTTAAATCGAAATAATTAAATATATTTTTCAGAACAATTATCTCTTTCAGTGTGAAATGGTTATTAATTTGAATTTTCATTACTAAAATAATTTCTGCTGGATAATATTTTGAGCTTTCTGAGTTCTCATAGTTACTTTATTCAGACATCAAGGACAATTTGTGTTTTAAAAAATAGTTTATATTACTCAGAAGTATTATCATCAATTTTTCCCAGTTTAGATAATGCCATGGATAAAATGTTCTCAGGTTAGTATGAGAAACAAAATTTCGAAGGGACTACTGAAAATGATAAATCTAAATACGCCATCAGTCAATAATTCAATTAAACTTCCAAATGCAAATATTTTGAATACAAGTATTGCTGATGAAACTGAATATTTTCTTCATGTACCAAACTCCATTATAGTAAACACATACTAAAGATTTATATTATAGTATTTTAAAAAAGTGCAACAAATATTCAAACTTGCTAAACTACCCCAATTTATAGTTGAAACAATTAAATTTTATGTACAAACCTGACAATTTTTAGCTTAAGTTAATATTATTATTATTGTGAACATAAATACTTTAATTTTTAAAACTTTTGTGAAAATATTAGGTTAAGATTATAAGCTGATAAACCTGTCGTAATGAATGCTATCATGATTATATAAAAATATATTTTGAATTAAAAAAATTGTTTTTCAGTCATGTCTAATTAAAATAATGTTTTAAGGTAGAAAATAAATTGGGAAATAACAAATACAAAATTTAGATCTTTATGGTTATAAGTTTTTGTTGTCTCCCTTTAGTAACTTTAAATATGTTTTTCTCAGACTTTTAATTTTGAAGATATAAGTATTTTCTATTCCCTAAGGCTTTTTTTCTGTTCATCATAGAGCCTTGAAATTTTTATACACTGAGGAACATTAAAAATAGCGACCCAAGAAGAAAGCATCGGATTGAAATGAAATTTAATACACATAATGACACAGATTAGAGATTCACTTGATCTCAAAAACAAGACAATTAAACAAATACAGGGTGTGCAGCGACACAAATACTGGGCAACTTCAATAGCGCGTTGGACCACCTCCAGCTGCATTACATGCCTTCACACGGTCCGGCATAGAGTTGATTAGACACCTTATGTTCTCCTGAGGCAGATGGGCCCACAAATCTTGAACAGCCAACTCCAAATCAGGTACAGAGTGACACGATGGCACCTGCCGTTTTAGCTGATCCCACACATGCTCTACAGGGGACAAATCGGGGGAGCGGGCCGGCCATGGAAGAGTCAGAAAATGACGTAGGAAGTCTTGAGCAACTCTTGCTGTATGCGGACGAGGATTATCTTGCTGGAAAATTGTCCCAGGGAGACCATTTAGGAAAGGTCCTACATGGGGTCGAAGAATATCATCAACGTAACGTTGGCCCGTTAAGGTTCCACGCATCACAATTAAAGCGAATCGGTTATCATAGGCTACGGCCCCCAGACCATTACACCAGCTGTGCGGGCAGTGTGACGTAGAACAGTGTGTGGGGGAATTGTACTGCTCACCAGGGCGCCTCCACACCAGTACACGGTTATCATCTGTTCCCAAAACAAACCGGGACTCATCACTAAACACAACCTTTTGCCAATCTGTGACATTCCACATTGATCTGGCTTGGCAACACTGTAGACGCAGTTGCCGATTTTCCGGTGTTAAAGGGAGTGCACAGAAAGGGTGCTTGGATTTAAGATTTGCTTCTGCAAGGTGTCTGGAAATTATTTGAGGAAAAATTGCTATGCCTACGTCTGCTCGTATCGTTGAACGAGTCACTGTGGGTTCCCCAAGTGCTTGCCGCACGATCCTTCGATTCTCTCTCCTCGTGGTCTTCCTGGTCGCTCCAGACCCGGTTTTCCGCGCGTGGGTACCTTCTCGTGTTCACTGCTCCCAACAATTTCTAACGGCACACTCCGAACGATCCACCTGACCAGCAACACGGCACGTCGACCAGCCAGCAGTTTTCATCCCGATGATCAGTCCTCTCTGAAACTCGCTTAACTGTGAGAAATGTCTTCTAGCACGTTTACCTGGCATGTTTTGCTTACCAAAGTCTTCCTACAATCGGCGGGTAATCGTCACGTTTATGAATCTTCGAATTTGCGCTGATTTATATAGCACCCTCTTCCTGATTGTAGCTCCACCTCGGCGTGTATGAGCTTGCGTATAGGAACAAAACTTGGATCATTTGCACATCACATTACGCTGTACTTATTTGCAAAGTTTCGCGATTGTACTTAGCTTCCTTCTTGGGTCGCTATTTTCAATGTTCCCGAGTGTATATACTCCCAAACGTATGCTCTTTGAAAATAAATATGGATTTATGACTGAGATCTCTAGTTATTTTTTTAAAATTGCTAAATTTAATATTTTTAAAAATTTCCTGTTTTTTCCAGGTTTAGTTGGAATAATAATTATTAAAAATTGATAAGTGAACAGCTTTTCACAAATCCATATACTAACTTATGTTCACAATAATACAATAAAGATAAATCACTTAAAATGACAAAACAAAATTTAAAAAATTGAGGATTTCATAAATGTTTGAAAAGACTTCAAAAGAAAAATTCTTAATCTTTTAAAATTGTAAAATAATGGTTGGTCAAACTGGCTTTTTACTTACAGAATCAGCTTAATAACATAATCTTAATACAAAACGCAAATTATTTTTACTATATTTGTCTCTAAAAAGTTTCTTGGAAAAGGGTCTGTGCAGTCTTAATGACATTTAAACATCTTCAATGCTTCTCCTACGTACACTGTATTATCCATTGAAATTACTTCGCGCATATTCTAAAACGAATTTGTTCAAGGGAAAAATTCTTAAAAGTATTAAAAAATATTCCGTATAATATTAAAAGAAATTTATTACATACCTAGACTTTAAGAAGGACTTACGGTTTTGAAGAAAATCTGAAACTTTTTTTAAATTTAGAAAGAACATTATTTCCGTTTCATCAACGCAAATCTCGCCAAGGAGACTTTATTGGCGATAACAAACAATATACACATAAAAAAATGGTAACTAATGTAAGTTCTCATTAGTTTTTCATTTATTTTTATGTATTATGGAAAAAACGTTACTTATAAGAAAAGGTCGTAACTTGTTTTGAAAGAGTGGTGGTAAAGGGTTACCAAGCGGGAATATTTCGTTTGGCACTAGTTGTATCATTTTTGGCGACTTTATAGCCTGCGTCAGCGAAACGGATAAGTAGCCATTTTATTCAAATCCTACTATAAGTTTACAATCCACACACACACACACACACACACACACACACACACACACACACACACACACACACACACACACACACACACACACACACACACACACACACACACACACACACACACACACACACACACACACACACACACACACACACACACACACACACACACACACACACACACACACACACACACACACACACACACACGTCCGTTTAAGTTATGCGTATACAGTTTTTTGAAATATTAATTCGTTAGTTAAACTTAATTAATGAATAAATAGTAACAAACAAAAATCAATCCAAAAAGGAAAATCTCTGGTTGTGTCCCTGTAGCGAAATGGATAGTGCATTAGACTGCTAATTCAAAGGTCTTGGGTTCGAATTCTATCTGAGGAGATTGCCTAATTTCTGATAATGGGATTTATGAATGAATAAATAGTAACCGACACAAAAAATAATAGTCCGACATCATATATAGCCAGGAAAATTGCTTGCTATTTTACTGTTAAATATTGTGATTCTATCATTGGTATATACATACTTATATTAATTGTAATTATTTGATAAAAAGTACCTAAAATGTGAAAAAAGAAATTTCTATGTTGACCTTAGTAGGAATTGACTATAATTTTTTTTATACATAACTTGTTTTTGTTTAATTTTCAATGTAATAGCTAAACACATTTAAAAAAATTATTTTAATATTTATATTTCAGTACATATTATTAATTCGTTAAATATTCCTTATAAAATGTTAAGTTAAATCCAATACAATGATATATAATATAATGAAATTGCAAATTAATTAATCTTGCATGATTAATAAAAAGTGGTTATCCATCTGTACATCAAAGAATATTAAAATTTTCAAAGTTCTTATGAGAAGTTATAAGAAAATGAATATGTAGTAGCTCTATTAACCAAATAAACAACAATACTAAGAAAATGTTTTGCTAAACGGAATGTGATAATTACGAGTGTTACAAGTCAATTAATTTAAAGTTTGAAAATTCTCTTGTTAATGTTTGATAAATTTATTCAAATCGAGAAATAAAAACAACAGGGAAGAGTACATATCTACCATAAAAGAGTTAGTCCTGGAAGACCCCCCCCGGACTTAAATTTGAACAACTTATTATAGAAAAATATATCGATGTTAATATAAGTTTGGGAGTTACAATTTTAACTCGAGAATTTTATATTATTTGAGAACTTTCAGAGCATTTTGGATTTCTGAAACGCATATTAAACACACAAAACAAATTTATGAAATTAAAAGCTCAAATAAAACATTTTATGAGGTTCTTACCTTGCATTCACGTATTTCTCTTCTTTTTAGTGAATGGGCAATAATTCGAACAAAGTGAAAAATGTATTCCACTATCCAATATATGATTCTCTTCATCATGATGGAAACTAGATTTGAGGTTATTTGAAGTCTCTATTAAAATAAATTTGAAAATATATTTTTTAAATATATTTTTCATATATTCTGCATATTTCTCATATATATTTCATATATATGCATATTCTGCATATTCACATATTTCATATACATTCTGCTTCCATTCGATAAATTCCATAGAATAATGTAAGCATGAAAAAATAAATATTTGGGTAAATTTTTTCTAATAAATGCTGATGGATATTTTTTGGTGAGTCTTTAGCATTAAAATAAGTAAGAAGCAAGAAGGCGTAAGGGATTATTCCGTAAATTCTTTCTACAATATCACGCAGTTAGTTTATATCTGATTAGATTGCTCGGGTTCTTCGAAGTTAGTAGGAAAAATGGCAAAACAAAAGGATAATGGGTAATTTCCTTTTCAAAATTTGAATAGTTTACTTCCATTAAGAAGTTTCAACAAGTTATAGTTAGATTTAGTTCATTACAGATTATATCTACTTGTGAAATTATTTCTTGTCAATTTTTTTCTTCTGTGACTGTTCTTGCAATTGTTCCATTCTTGTGCAATGTGATGCAGAAGGTCGTTCGCACTTTATATAAACGATTTTAATAGTTAATTTTTATCAATAAATACCGTAATTTCTGTGGTAATTCGCTTCTATCTGATAGGCATGATTCTTGACAACAGCTCTAACTAGAAGTTTTCAAGAAAATAAATTTGTTTGTTCTCTCATGCAGTGTTCTTGGATGTCGTTATCCTAAGGCTCGTTTTCATTAACAAAAAGCACAAAAGTCTATTGCAGAAACGTAGGATGATTTTTACCCGTATTTCATCAAATGGGATACACTTTATTCCTATTTCTGTGATTGTTACTTTACTAAATAAGTGACAGTTGACTTAAAGGTGTTACTAGAGGGTTTGTTCACATGAAGCTCAACTTTATAAATGTTCTTTCAGTATAAAGTTCGAATTTCTATTTCAAAAATTGGTTGTTAAATACTCTGCTGATTGTAGATTGAATTAATTTTGGCTTTACTTAAGACTTTTTTGATTTTTAATTTGCCGTTGTTTGAAAATCCTGCAGCTATCATGAATCCTTTTTGGAACTTTATTGTACACTGACGAAGCCATCTCATACAGTCATTCCTGTCAGATGAACAATAGAAATTTATCTTCTTTTATTAGGGCCACTTAAATTTGCCCATAACTCATCGGGTGTTACCAAAAATTTTCAATTTTCAGTGTCTAGAATTTTTTATTTAATTTTCTACAATTTTCTTTTCTTTCAGAAAAATCTTTTTTAAAAGAAGACTATTTTAACTTTAAATACTTATGAATGATTTTGATAACAGTTCTGGAAGACCTTCCTAGTTTCGATGCAATGAATCTATGAGTCGGCGGATTTTCTTGTAGAATCATAGACTTCACTGTCTTGAGAGTTGCCTGCGTTTAAACAGTCTTAGGAGGAAGTTTCATGGTCATTCAATGACGTTTACATGGTCATTTTTAGTTTCTGCTAGACATTTTTTTACTTTTTAAAATTTAATCTTTCCGTGTAAATTGATGCGAGCCAACATAAGTTGGCTCGCATCAATAGCTCCAAAAATTCTGAAACGATTTATCTGAAATTTTGACATAAAGTTGCATTTGAATAGGGCGGGGTTTTATGTACTTTAAATTTCGAAAGAAGTCTAAATTTTTTAAAATTCAATTTTTAAATGATTTTTTGGTGTTATGATGTCATATATGATGTCACGATTCTCTCTGAATGCGAAAATTTAAACTTTACACATAGTTTTTTCCGGATTATTACATACTTATCTTATGGTTATGTTTATTGGTTGTTTATCTGTTTTTTTTTGTTCTTTGATACGTAATTGGGATTATTTTTCGAATAAATCATTTTTTTAAAATTATTCCTACAACAACTCAAATTTTGTTTTGTAGTTTTGGCAACATTCTGATAGCTTTAACGCGGGCTGTTTACGATTTTGCTTATGTTTATATTCTTGCTTCATCGTGTGTTTTTATTTGTAATTTTATGCCAAATTTGTTTTTTTTTATTAAGTGAAGTTTGTAATTATATTTGACTTCCCTGTACGCTATTTATTTTTTGGTGAAATAGCTGTTAAAATTTCTTAAAGACGTTATCATTACGTTTACTTTTAATCTTTATTTTGCCATTCGTATTTCAGAGAGGCATCAAACGAAATTTAAAAAATACTCAAAAACGGATAAAAAACATATTTAAGAAAATTCTCGCCATTTAATTCCCCCAAAATAAAACATCATGATGTGCAAAAAATATTTGCGGTTCATAATATAGCTTTTCGTTTGGCAACTAGGTGCTTCGTTTCATATAAAGTCGGCAATAGTTTGCGATAATACGCAAGTACCAAAATAATTTCAAAGTAGATAAACAAGTTCATAAGATAGTCAAAAACATAAAATGTACTGAAAAAATATTACTACATTAGTACGAATCGAAAAGCTTTCTCAAGCTTTTTTGTCTTTGATTTTCGACGCTAACATTTGACTGGTCATCTGATCTCCACAAATAGCGAACTGATTAAAATATTTTTCGTCTATTTTATCTTTCTCCATTAATCCTTGGTCAAATTAGTTATTATGTCTATTTTTTTTGGTTCCCACGCTTTTTTCCATCTGCAATTTGCATCAAATTAAAAGACGTTGCCGAATGCCGCAATATATGCATTCAGTATTTGGAAACCGTTCCATGCATATTCGAACAAAGTATTTTTTTCCACTTGGAGACATTTTAATTTGGTAAAATTAATCGACGGAATTTTAAAGATATATATGTTTTTTTCTGTATTTTAACCAATTTTTTAAATTTCATATTTCATGTTATTATTGAAATCCAAATGGCAAAATTTAGGTTTTCGGATATATATTTTGAGTCATCAAAATATTAAACCTTATTTTGTTTTTGGTGGCTTTTTTTAAAATTCAAGTTTATGATAGAACTTTCCTAAGCAGATTCCATTAGTAATTTGTTAACAGAATACTTGAAGTTTTATGACGGTTTGCTTGGTACTTATTATTGAAACAATCACCAAAGTTCAAGATAACTTGAAAAGATGTCAACCCTGATTTCTCATGTGTTGTATGAGCTAAATTGGCAATCATGTGCTTCGTTTCATATAATGTCACCAATAGGTTGCGATAATACGTACGTACCTAATTTTTTCAAATTATGCTTTTGCATTGGTAAAGATAGCTCAGCTCTTTTTATGTCAGTTAACGTTAGTATTGTATTTCATTTTTAGTTTATTTTTATGCTCGGGATATGTACTTTAGATAAGTTTTTTTATATAAAATACTAAATTTTTAATTTGTTACTACGTATTATCGCACAATCGCCAACGTTCAAGATAGCTCGCCATTTACGCAATCCCAATTTTGTATGCGCTAAATTGGCAATCATGTGTTTCATTTTCTATAATGTCACCCATAGGTTGCGATAATACGTAAGTACCTTTAATTTTGTACATTACTGTAACATTAGACTGGCCTATTTGGCGTGATTTCAAAAACATGCCAAAAACGAGTAGCGTACCAATATGAAATTAATATTGTGAATATTTGTGTGCAGGTGCCTGTTTTATCTTTCTCTCCTGTAATCCTTAATTAATGCAATATGTAATTTTTGTTTTTTATATTTTAGTATTTAAATTTTTTATATACTATATATATTTTTTATTACTACTATTTTTCTTCTTGCCGGTTATCTAACGCAAATATTTTTTTGCATATTGCGATGTCTTAATTTGGCGAAATTAATCAGTGGGATTTTTCTTAAATATATATTTTTTTATCAGTTTTTGACAATTTTTAAAATTTTCTTTGATGTCTTTCTGAAATACGAATGGCAAAATAAAGATTTTTCAATATATATTTTGTGTTTGTATGGAACTGTTAATATTGCTTTAATCAAAATATTGAGCATTCTTTATTTTTGATATCTTTTTAAGGTTTAATTTTATGTTATAACTAGTTGTACCCAGCTACATGTTGTTGTGGCTCAGTCAGCTTAAAAAGACTGGTGCACCATAAAGTACACCGTGACTCTTACAAAATTAAGTAATAATACTCAAGAATTCAAACAAATAACAGAAAGGGTACTTAAGTATTATTGCAACGATCTCCAACTGTATCAATAACTCGCCAAGTTGCCAACCATTATTTTTATGAGTCTTACGCGCTGAATTGGTAATTAGGTGCTTCGTTCCGTGTAATGTCACCAATAGGTTGCGATAATACGCAAGTACCGAAAAATAATTTCAAAGTACATAAATAAGTTCATAAAATAGTTAAAAAATAAATGGGGGACAGTTTTATACTGAAAAAATTACTACATTAATTTCAATCAAAAAGCTGTCTTAAGCAAATTAAATATACCCAAATTTAATGAAATGGCTCTACTCTGAAGTACATGAGCGCAAATGTTTTATTTTAAAATGCTTCTGGGTAGGCAATATTTTGTATTGCTTCATTGTCTACGCGGATGATTATGATTGATGATTGTCTGTTATACCTTTTCTAGAACACAACAAATAATAGTCCACAAGTGAAGCAATCCATGTCTGGATCTAAACCACTAAATTTTAAAGATATGCGCTAAACATTGTTGATAAAGAATAGTAAAAAACTTCAGTTGTTATCAACGCTTTGTCGAAGATTTATGATGTAAAATCCATGCTCATATTTGAATTTTCCTTGCGTATTTAATGCAAAATATCTTTTACTATGTTTAACCTATATTTCTTCCCTAACTCTGCTGTAAATGAAGGAGAGTAGGCGCAGTCAATTTTGATTGCAAACGATGCACAAATTTGATTTAGTAGTGACATGTTGCTCCCGAATTTAATGATGAATCCCAGTGTCCTATACATTTTGAATGTAGGCAGTCACCTTAATTATTTTGTGATACATTGCATTGCCATTGTGTGTGCTTGTTTGTGTCTTTAACAATAGTGTTGATTTTGTTTGAGTATAGTTTATTTTTTCATTGTTCTTCATTTAGTATTTTAATTGTTTTTCTTATTTCTCAGTGCAATTGGTGAGAATTCTATTATGTCAAGAATTAATTTTCATTTGAATTCAAACTATATAATAAAATTGATTCTTTGGAGTGATTTGTTCAAGTGGAATGAAATATTATGTTTCCCCTTGCATCAGAATCGAGTGGTGTTGATTATGATTTATGTTTAAGATAAATATTTTGTTAGTATTTTAATTTTTCCCGTTTTTTAATGCCTTGAAATTTTATACGTTTTAAATTTAACCTTCGTTTTTTGAAGTCAATCAGCTCTCAGTGTTTTTTGCATTTTGAATGTAGGCAGTCACTTTAGTTATACAGAGCCACAGCAACGCGTGGCAAGGTACAGCTAGTATATTACAAATACCTTTGTTTAAAATGCAACATCCGAGAATTTTACACCACTTTTTTTAAATTGTTGATATGAATATTTCTTCTTGGAAAGCGTAATTACGTAACTTTCACGCCCTATATCATATTTGCAACCGTTTTTAAAATAAATCTTTTATTTTATAATCCAATCAATAGAAAACCTTAGCAGATGATTTTTCTGTAGTTGTTTTGGTTTCATTTATATTACTCTATGTTATAATTATTTCTTGTTAAAATTGTACTATATATTCACAAGCAATGTCGCCCCTTACGTTATAATGGCGGTTCAATGAGAACTTGGCAAAATCTTAGCGGTAGAGCCAAGTTGGCGACCATTTTGGCGAGTTCGGAACCCTCTGGATTCTTCTAGAAAGTATTGGATCTATCCATTAACGTCACTCTCGATGACACGAGCGGTTATATTTCTGGAAGTTTCTGCCACACCTATAAATAAGAGTACCAGCGGCAACCAGTTAGTCTTGATTAAACCAGCGATTAGTGACCATTGTTTTGACAAGCGATTAGCTTGGCTGTCCTTGAGAATAATCTTTTACTTACGTGTGTATTTTTAAACACCGATGGTTGTGTTTGATTGGTGTTGAATGTGTGAAGACCTTCTGGGATTACTCTGTGAATATTGCTGCTGAATCCTGTATTTAAAGCAGTGTTTCTCAAACCGTGGGGCGCGTCCTCCTTGAGAGGCGTGATAACTCTACAAGGAGGGTGCGAGCATATTGAAGTCGAAAACAAAAGATTATTTAAAAATTATTAATTTACTGAAAGTAAACAAAATACTTTCTGATATAATAAAAGATAGATTACACATTTACACTGATATAATACACTTATAAATGTATCCGTATTGTGCAATGTATATTTTGTTACTCATTTAACAATACTACGTTAAGAACAAGTTCTCTCGATAATTATCAGTGACTCCATGGGCAAGTATTAAGACTTAACTTAATAATTTGTACGGTTTATAATTAATTCTTAACTGCCTGTCAAAAGTTACGCAATTCGCTCCCCAATGAGGGCGAGCGTATTTTGATGTTTTTTTGCGGGAGAGGGGGAGGAGAAAAGAAATAAATAAGCAAAAATTCTCTAAAATTAGTAAATCCTTCGCAAACACTGTCTAGGTCCTTTTATTGCATTCTAAAGCCCTCGGAATAATTTTATGGGTCGCATTGCACAGAAAAGATCATGCTTCGGAAAAACGTATATATACGTCCAGAAAATTAATACTTTAACTGAGCGAGACGTTTATATACGTCGGTAGCACATAAGAGGTTAAAGTCGTATTGTAGCTTTAGTGTCAAAGTATAGCATTATTGAATTCAATCCATTGTTATTGTAGGGAGGGGGCGCGATGAAAATGATGACTGAATAGTGGGTCGCGTATATTGAAAGTTTGAGAAGCACTGATTTAAAGGATTGGATTTTTGATAAAAAATTCGCATCGCTCTTAAAGAACTGTTTATTTTCTTTGTGATTGCCTTGCATAAAATCCTCGAATCCGGACCTACGTAACAATATATTGAATCCAGCAATAATATACTTTGACACTAATGCTACAATACGACTTTAACCCAGTGTTTCTCAAACTTTCAATACTGGCGCCCCTCTTTTCAATCACAATTTTTATCGCGCCCCCTTATACATTAATAATGTACAGATGCAATAATAATGCACTTTGACTCTAAAGCTACAATAGGCGATCTTAATTATAAACCATACAAATTAGTAACATAAGTCAGTGTTTCTCAAACTTTCAATACTGGCGAGCCATTTTTTAATCATAATTTTTATCGCCCCCACCTGTACAACAATAATGTATTCACTGCAATAAAAATGCACTTTGAGATAGAGACGCTAAAGTTACAATACGATTTTAATTATAAACCGTACAAATTAATACAATAGTATATTAAATTTTGTATAAGTAACTTTTAAGCAGTATATATTTTAAGAAATTTATTTTTACTTTAAATATATATTACTTACTTATTATTATGTTATTTTTCTTTCTCTAATTTTTAAATTAGAACAGATCGCAAAATGATATATTTAATTAAAGATTTATTTCCTTCAGCATCCATTTCTCAAAGTACAAATGTCATTAGAAAAATAGTCTAGTCTATGTTGCTCTCCATTATATCCATCACATCTGGCATTATCGGATACGTTTGCGTGAGTCTGGGCAACCTATCGGATGTCTGCGCAAAACATGTAAAAATGCTTTTCCTCGTACAATTCCAATCAGTTTTGGTCGTCTTAATACTTCTATAGCTATTGAATCTATCTTGGATGTACATTTTTTAATTTGCACGTTAATTGTAATTCACGGTAATTAAGTATTTACGGCAGTAGATTAAAACAAAGTCATACATACATTTTTAAGTCGTAAGCAAACATTCGATGATAATAAAGGATCAACAAGTACACAGACAAGCATGGTTCCGAAAGTTAAATCAAGGAAATATTCTCAAAAATACTTAAATTTTGGATTTACCACTACTGAAGTAAATGATGGGAAAAAAGCCCCAGCTCGTTATGTGTTAAAACTTACAAATCTGAAGAACAACATGTGAAAGTTGTTTTTATAACCATGTAAAATCATTTAGACATGCTGGCAAAGAATATTAAAAGTATTTTTTGGATGAGGACAACTTGGTTGCAAGTTACAAGAGTGGATTAGGGATTTATTTCAAGATACTCCAGAAGGGCTCTCAACTTCCGAACTGGATGTGAAATTCATAGATTTCACATCCAGTGAAAATTAAAAGGCAATTTTGTAATAAATCGCTCTTTGAATTTTGGGTAGAGGTGGATGATGAATTCTCTGTACTGAAAACCAAAGCACTTCATATACTATTACAATTTTCAACATTCCACCTTTGTTAAACTGGATTTTCTGCGGTGGCTGCTTTGAAGACAAAATATAGATCTCAGCTAAATATAGAAAAATAACTCAGAGTGTCAATTTCTGATGTTAAACCTTCCTTTGAAAAATTTGCTCTACAAGACAAGCCCATGAAAGTCCCTAATAATTATTAAACTTGTTCTTAATTTAGTATTAAGAAATTATTTATAAAATACCTTTTTCAGTACTGATACATTAAACGCATACTGGCTGAAACACCGGCTCTTCGCACGAGTTCATTTTTTCAAAAAAATAAAACATTATTCTTGATATAATAGCTGAACTGTAAGGAAAGTAAAACTGCGTGCACGACATTGTATACAAAAATGTAAGATGATTTTTTTTAGATAAATGCTATAACTGTAAATAACTGTTTAAAAGAGAACTGTAATTTTGAACCTCACAGAATTAGCATTTAGAATTTATGTTAATTTATGAAAAAGAATATAAAATTCCGATGAAGAATAATTGTGTTACTTTTTAATATTTAAAGGGAGAAGACTTAAAAAAGTTTTACCCCGGGAGCAGGCGCGCACTCGATACTAACGCTAATGGTAGTGCGGGGGGACTCAGTGACCCCAATCATTTGTTTATAATTATTTTTACTGTATACGATACAAATCGGAAAATTCCAGTGAATAATTTAATTAAGAGAATGTATACTTACCGGCTTTCAAGGACTATTCAATTTTTCTTCGATGATTTGAGAAAAAATCCAATAAAACTGAACTAAAATGATTCATAAATGCAAGACCTTAATAAAGGATGCAAATCGGAGACACTTTTCACTAATATTACAGAAATGTTATTTGCTGGCAAAACTGTCATATTTTGTTCAAGTTATTGTAGTTATAAAGCTTTCATGACCAAGTGAGTAAATATTAACATCGCACTTTTCAGCTACACGAGGGCTTTTGGAGACGGACCTCGTAATTTTAAACCATGGTCAAATACTGAGGACGATACTTGAGCTGGCCTCTTTTAACTACCAAGCCACTCCAACAAGAGGACGTTTGAACTGGCCTCTTTTAACTACCACACCACTCCAACAAGAAGACGTTTGAGCTCTCGACAGATTTAACGTGCATCTCTCCCCTACATGGCGTGTCTTTAGTAGTACTGGGCTCGAACTCGTGAAACCTTTGATGATCAACAAATAACAAGTTGAACTTTTTCTTTCTTGTGTCTTTTTGACAAGGTGAACTGAACCTTGTGGTACACTTATGACTTCGTATTTTAAGTTGATGGAGTTTTTTTATAAAGCATTTGAAAATTTTCCTTTCGTTTCATGTTCATCGCGTTTCTCAATCATGAATAATATGCATCTTTCAGCAGGTTCTTCCTTTGGTTGATCAGTTATAACTTCCTTCAACAGAGATCACAGATGCCCCGCGCAACCGCAGCCTGACTGAAAAGTGAATCATGTCTTCCTTTTCTTTTTCTATGACTAATGTACGGTATTTCAATAATAATTACAGTGATGAATTGTTTATCTTAGAATTTTTCTCAGGGTCTGGGTTTCGTTTTTTTCTCTTAACGAGTAATATTTTATGTTAAAACGTAATAAAAATATCTCTCATTAAACAAAATGTTTTTTTTCTTTAATTTGGTTTTGGGATCAAAGATAGCTATTTGATGACGGAAAAGGCCAGATAATAAACATAAATTATATCAATGTTGTTATGCATTTTTTTTTTTTATTATGGAAGAAAGAATTTTGTTTTACTTCTCTTTCCAGTTATATTTTTTAAAAAATTCTTTAAATTTTCGATATGCTCGCGCCCCCTTGTAGGTTATCGCGCCCCCAGGGGGCGCGCCCCACACTTTGAGAAACACTGCTTTAACCTCTTTAATGATACCGGTGTATATAAGCGTCTCGCTCATCTAGTGCGTTAATTTCCCGGACGTATATTTACGTCTTTCAGAAGTACGATATTTTCTGTGCACTGCTATCCATAAAACTATTTAGAAAGCTTTGGAATTAAATAAAATAACCGTGACATATTGTTTGCGAAGGATTTACTTATTTCAGAGATTTTGCTTATTTATTCCTTTTCTCTCCCCCCCCCTATTCAATACACCACATATGTGCGCTTACGTGGAAAACGGTGGCATTGGGGGAGCGAATCGCGTAACTTTTAATCAGCACAGTTGGGGATTAATTCTAAACCATACAAATGATCAAGATGAGTGTTGATTTTTGAAAACATTTTATATGACTAGCCAATGGGGTTGGAGCTTTGGAGTGCAATAAAAGGACCTTGACAGTGTTTTCGAAGGATTTACTTATTTCAGAGGATTTACTTATTCATTACTTTTCTCTCCTCTCCCTAAGACAGTTCTTCTCAAACTTTTAATACTTGCGACCCAATATTAAATCACAATTTTCATCGCGCCCCCTCCATACAATAACGATGTATTGAATTCGATAATACCATACTTTGACTCTAAAGCTACAATACGACTTTAACCTCTTCGCCATCGGCGTGCATAAACGTCTCGCTCAGCCAGTGCGTAAATTGCTCCAGACGTATATATGCGTCTTTCCGAAATATGTTCAATACTATCCATAAAACTGCCCCGAAGACTTTGAAATGTAATAAAATGACCTTAACATTGTTTGAGAAGGATTTACTTATTTCAAACAAAGGATTTTCCTATATATTTTCCCTTTCTCCCCCACCTAAATACACCACATAGGCGTGCATACGTGCAAAACGGTGGCATTGGGGATTGAATTGCGTTTCTTTTCATCTGCAGTTAAGAAATTAATTACAAGCCGTACAAATGATCCAGATACGTGTTGATTTTTTGCACGTAATTTTATATATGAACGACCGGTACGGGTCACTGGTAATTATTAAACTTGTTCTTAACTTAGAATTGTTAAAAATTAGTTATCAAATACATTGTGCAGTACTTATATATTTATAAATGTATTATATCAGTACAAATGTGTATTTTTTTTAATATTATGTCAGAATGTATTTTGTTTGTTTACCTTTAAGAAATAAATAATTATTTTTCAATAATCTTTCGTTTCCGACTTTTCAATAAGTTCCCCCCCCCTCGTATGTTTGTCACGCCCCCTCCAAGGGGGCACAGTTTGAGAGACGCTGTTTTATGCGCTTTTTCACACAAAATCGAACTTATTCAGATGTATCACTAAATACGTAGAAAGGTATAATTAAATTCCGGCACCATTTTGCATCATCAAAGTGCAGGTGCTGCTCTCTGGGGAGGAAATTGTGTGTTAAAACTACATCGTGTTGATTGGTATTCTACCTATATGATGCCGCACTTAAAAGTGATACCAACTCCATGGGAATGTGCATGGTGTGCAATGGTAAATATCAATCTGCAGCCCCATTGGAAATTTGAAAAAAAAATATTTAATTTAATTATTTTTGTTGTATTTACAAACGTCCTCTTAAAAAAGCGATACTCAACCGAGTCTTTTTAAGTGATCCGGTCATGACCCATTGCTCTCAGATATTCTTTTATTTAAGACAATGATTTAAAAATTTGGTGGAAAATTCTTTTACAAGAAATCAAGCACATCAATTTTGCTTTTTTTGTTCTCGATGTCGTACGGCAGCAAATTGATATTCCTTTTTTCTATTTGTAAGGTTAGTGATAGCAGACAATAATGGATTATCGATAGTTTTATGGATGGAACTAATTTTGTGTGAGAACAGTATTTCATACCTTGCAAACGAAAAATATTCGAATGATTAGGAGGTTGACTATTTTGCAGTGAAAAACAAACATGGATCAGTATTTGTTTGATTTGTCACGAAAGTGCTGTATTTAAAAAATACCAATAAACAGGAATTATTTTATGACATTTTTCCTCTTACAAAAGGTGATAAATAGGCTTTATTGAATGTTCTTTGTAACAGCAACAAAGTGTTTCGTCAGTGGTAATGTCACAAAAATATCCCAAGAAGTTTCCTATATTGTTGGTAATCATATAAAACCGTTTACTGATGCAGAAATTGTGAAGGAGTGTTTCTTAAATTCTTTTAGTTTAGTGTTAGTAAAAAAAAATAAAAAATATAAAAAAAATAATAATTAAAAAATCAAATTTGGACCAATTATCCATATTTTAAATTTCCAATGTTATGTTGGTCTTAAAAATTTCGAACCCTACCCCGTTTAATCTCATGTTGCGGCCCGCGTGAAATAGCTAAAATATGTATGCGGTCGCATGAAATGGCTGACATATGTATGCAGCTCAGCAGAAAAAAAGGTTGAGTAAAAAAAAAGTTATTGATCGCGAAATTTTCAATCGTTAATAAAACACATTTTAAAGAGCTCAATTGAGCTGAAATGTTATATACATGATTATTTTGGATGACAATGCAGTAATTTAATAAAATTAATAAAAGTTAATTGATTAAAACTAATTATTTAAAGAATTACAAGTACACCCACGTTAGCATCCTTTTTGGCGACTTGTGTCAAAACTTGAAAAGGTTTTTTTCTCACGTTTTAAGAGCAGTCAGTAGAGTAAAAACGTTTTGAAAATCGATTTTGAGTTTTTGATATTTCTAAAACCTCCAAATCGTTACCTTTCCAATGATGTAACATACAAGCCATTATATGAATTATAAGTATTTTAATGACTTTTAAAAAATAATCAGCTGCCCGGTCACGCCCACTTTGACAGATTAAGTGTAAATATTGTCTTTTTAAATCTGAGAACTTGCAAAGCCTCCACAAAATTTCATTTAATCATACACAATTAACTGTATATTAAATGATACCTAGCTGCAATTTTAACTGTTAGTTTGTTTACGTCCTTTTGGAGTCAAGTTTGTAAAAATGATGGAAATATTTACTTTAAAATTGAAATTTAGTTCCTGTACAAAAATTTTTTGTAGTGTAAATAGAAGCAAATAGTGAAATTTCTCCTTTAGAAATTTTTATACTTCTAAATACTTAATAACTTGTTTGTGATAATTCCGTTGGAAACGAACTTTTTGAAAAAATGATAACAATAAAATTATTTCAATAGCTTCTTAAAAAGGAAATTAAAGCAGAAATGAGAATGCCTTTAGTGCAAACAATATAGATACTGAACAGGCAATAGTTGTTAAAATATTGCATATGTAAAACACCTGCTTTTCATCTAAACAATAGTAAAAGACATTTCAAACCATTCATTAAACCAATAGAAATTGAAGGGGAACCAAGATTCTTATCCTTCGTTACCTTGCATGACAAAATTATAGGATACAATTTTTTTTGATAAAGTAAGATTTTTTTATAAAAATTTCTGTTCTCTAAAATTTATATTTTTAAAAATGTGTAAATATACTGTATACATATACTCTATGTTTTTTAAATGCAATTGTGTATACTGAAATGAAATTTCTGAAATATTCTTAAAACATCCAAATGGAAAGCAGATATAACAAAAAATAACAATTTTCAATAAATTCATAATATTAATCCTCGGTGAACTAACAGTTTGTCTTTGAAGAAACTAATTAATATATTTAAAATATTTCACTTCAGTATAAATATAAATGTCTAATTGATATACAATAAAAATTTGAGTATTTAGGCTTAATAGTTTCTGAGAAAAAGGTATGAGATCACACATCAAATGTGATGTTTGTTGTCTTTGCGAGAAGCTTGTTACATACATTTCATGTTTAAAAACATAAAAATAGTTTTATTTTGGCTGTTTTTGAAATCATTTGTCCAGTTTAGAGTAATTTTTGAAGTTTAAAACTTAGAAACTGTCTGCAACAACAAAACCTAATGATAACTTTACAAAATCCTAGCGAAAACTTTCAAAATGTCGTATAATCAGGTATTTTTTAAATACCATCTCAAATTCATACAAAAACCATATGGATACATTTTCACATTATATTTATGTTGCTTTATGTTCAAATTTGATATCTGTAATGCATGAAAGCTACTAGTTCTTCAAAAATTGATACAGATTTGAGAAAATTGATGTAATACTAGAAATTATCTCGTTAAAAAAACTGAAAAATGCTATTCTGGGCAATTTAAGACTTTCTTTGCTTACTATTTTATGCAAAATAAATTGCAAAGATGCTAATGTTCAATAAAATGGGACAAATACATGTTGTAATTCATTATTTTTGTGATTAAGTGACACTTTATAGTGAAAATTCAATTTTCTCAAAAATGATGTTTTTAAAACTGTATTCATGTTTTTCTCAGAATATAATGTATGAATGTAATGAATTTTTCCCCTTCATGTTACCATGTTATTGATATGTAACTAGATATATTCATGTGAGTTTTTTGGGGATTTTCCGTAAATATTTGACTGGTGTCCATATATCGAGACAAAAAATGTCAATTTTTTAAAAAATTCATAGTGATATTTTTATGTTACATGTTTTTGAGAAAACTAAACAATATATTTTAAATATTTCACTTAATTGCAAATATTAATGTTTGTTTATTATTCAGACAAGTTTTTAAGCTTTAATATTCAAAAGTTTTCAATAATAGGTAACTAACAACAACTCAGATGTGTAATGCTTTTTGTGGTTGCGAGAAGCTTGTTACATGCATAAAAATACACAAATTTCATATTTAAAAACATAAAAACAGTTTTATTTTTGACTTTTTTAGAAATCTTTTGTACAGTTTAGAGAAAATTTATTTTGAATTTTGAAACTTTTCGAAATTGTGTTTGCATGGGAACATACAAATCCATAGTTAAATTTTTCTAACGTCGTAAAATCACTTATTCCCAAATCATGACTTTTACATATTGATACATGTTTACATTATATTTATGATGTTATAAGGTCAAATTTGATATTTATAATGCATCGAAGTTAAAATTTCTTCACAGATTGTTACATAATTTGCGAAAATTGATGCAAAATGCTAAAAAAATCTCGTTGAACAAAAACTGAATATTACTATATATGTATTTTCTGAATATTTTAAGGCTTTTTTGTTTCCTATTTTATGCTTAAAAAATTAAGAAGATACTAATGCTTAATAAAATAGGGCAAATACATGTTGTAATTCATTATTTTTGTGATTAAGTGCCTTTTTACACTTAAAATGCAATTTTCTCAAAATGCGCTTTTTAAAGTGCGTGTACCTTTTTCACAGAAAATACTGAATGAAACTACTTCCAATTTTTACTGCACATAAATAATATGTAACTATATATAATGGAGCTACTTTCTTGGAGATTTTCCCAAAATATTTTGCTCAGAAGCAGTTAGCGTAAAAAAAAATTACAATTTTCACAAATTTCAAAGCGATACTTTTACGATGAATTTTTTGAAGAAAGTAAACAATATATTTGAAACATTTTACCATTATTTAAATAAAAAAAGCCTAATTATTATACAGCCAAAATTTGAAGTTTTTATATTTAACAATTTCTGAGAAACAGGTTCCTAAAATGGCCCAATTTAACATTGTCGGTATAGGGGTACCGACTAATCTTAAAAGATTCAGTTGAACTGAAATTTTATATACACGATTGTTTTGGATGACAATACGATACTTTAATGATAATTAATAAAAATTAATTCCCACTTAATGTTGTGATTCTGCCATATGCATATACATATTTATTTTAATTGTAACTATTTAATAAAAAGTAGCTGTAATAAAATTTTTCTTTGTTGATCCTAGTAGGAATTGACTTAATTTTTTTTTATATTACTTATTTTTTCTCAAATCCCTGGAAATGTGTCCTGTTCTTAGAATTTTTAAATCATTATTCTATACATTCATTGTTAATATTTACTGTAAAACTTACCACCATAGTCTCATTTTGCTGTTTAGAAAAAAATTAGTCTGGGCCATTTGTAACTTTGTATAATACAGGTAAATATAAAAAAACCAGCTCAAGTACCCTTTCTTCGCACGGGTTAAATATAACCTCTTCCTAGTTCATTGTGTTTCTGGATTATGGATAAAAAAATATTAGTTTTCTTATGCTTGTTTTCAACCATACGTATCTTTTTAAACGTAATAGCAACATTCACAAACAAAATTTCCTAAAAATTAATGCAAAAAAATCTTTGTAAATAAATGAGTAATTAACCTGTAAATTTCTCTTTCTGCGTGTGGCAGAAATCTTAAGATTTTTGTGTCATTTCACACTAACTATTAATGTACAGTTTATAGTATAGGTGCAGTTTATAGTACAGTTTATAGTATAATAATGATAGTATAGAGGTGCGCGTTATTCATAGGATTTTACGGCATAGGTATAGTCAAAATACAAAAATTAAAACAAAATTATTTATTATATATAGATCATGACAAAAAGTAATTAAATTTCCTTAAAAGTGTTTGTTATTATTATTTTTGTTTATTATACTTTTATGTTCGTAAAATATTTGAGTTTTTGTTCACATACCTTCTTTGCAATACCGGCCATTTTCTTAAATTTTCCAACTGCCTTTGATTTGTATTCAACAGTATTCAATGCATTTTCCAACTGCCAAGTCTGTGATTTTATGCGCATTTAGGCTACAACTATCATATTTATTTGAATCTAAGTCGTCGTCGATTCTAAGTCTCACCTCAAATTATCAACAAGCTTTTGTGAGAAATGGAAACTAGCGTAAAACGGTTTATCGATACCTAATTTTATAAAACTAAAATAAATTTTGAATGAAAACTAATAAAAAGGGAATAGTTAGTTATTTTACAAGCACCATAAACTTTCAAATACATACATAAGCCTATAATTGCTATAATTTCCCCGTTCCAAAGATTTTTTCTCTCTCTTCGATTCTAAGCCGCGCCTGATTTTCAGTAGCCTTAAATTTGGGGAAAAAACGCCTTAGAGTCGAGTAAATACGGTAGTTCCTTTTAGAAATGAAACGATATTTTTCTTAAGTCCTGAATTAAAACATTCCATTTTAATTATTTGGACGCTTGTAATTACATTTATTTTGTTTATAACTTTGTATCGAAAGTAATTTCGCTTAAAAACTTAGTTTACAGTCTAGTTTTAGTAATAAAACTTGGTTTATATAACTTATAGATATCTTTTTTTTAATATCAAAAGTCTCATTAAAAATAAATTCGAAATACTTTGACTTGATATAATAATTGACGTAAATCATCCTGCTTAAAATAGATCTTGTTAAAAAGTTTAAAATCTTTTTGTTGGAGGTTTTTATCTTTCGTATCATTATATCATTATTGTTGTTTACTTTAAAGAGTATTTTTAAATTTCTTAAAAATTGCTTAGTCGGTTGCTTACGTAGCGCTTGAAGCAACAGAGACAATTGGCGACGAATTAATAGATTCATTTAACACTAGAACGTCCGTCGGTGTCTATTGGTCACCGAAGCTTGTTTCCTTTGTTCTCCTTTCCGCATTTTTCCAGGGAATTTGAAAAGTTTTCCTGACTTTTAATCATTTCCCTGGTGATTACTCAGAAAAAGTTTTGTCGTTCTAGGTTAATTAGGAGTGTGATATTTAACAACTAAATATACCTAGAATGTCCGTTGATGTCGTTTCGACACTAAGGCAATTTATCATTATAAATAAATGTCGTCCAACAAAATATAGTTCCCAAAGCAGATACGATTAGTAAAACAAATTTCCCAAAGTCCTGTCGTACATTTATTTGACCTTGAATGTAGTGTTATTGGGTTCACAGTGGAAATGGATAAATTTACTAAAATTGTGTGGCGTTGTAATGTTTCGTTGCATAGTATTTACCTACCTACTCCTAAAAAAGTTCATTCCATTTTCGAACTTAGTACAGAGCAGACACCCTGAAACGATGGCTCGTAGAAAAGGTCTAAGCCCTGTTGAAATTGCGAATTTGTTGAATCGGATGATGATTCGCGCGCTACCTTGCTTTAATTTAGATTCTGATGAAGACATAAGGTTGAGTGAATCTGAAGTCTTGAGTGGTGCGGCGAATCTGAAAAAGGGGCAAATGTAATTGATAATATTCCAGTAAATTCTGATATAATTTATCTCTAGGGATGGTACAGATTGGACACTGTATAAAAGCAGTGGTCCAACAAGCTTCGCGAAACATGTCAAAGCCAGATTTTTATGATATAAAGGGTCCTAATATACGATAATTACATAAAATTATGTTAAAAAGTCGTAAAACTAAACCCAATTGAGAAGCTTGACATCTTTGGGAAACGTTCCTCCATCTCATATCGAAAGGTATTTGGGCCTTGAAGAGGAGAGGCCTGGATTGAGAGGGAGCTCCCTGATTAGTGGACTAAAAGAATCAGTAAGTTAACACTCCATTCGCTGCCTTGAAATTATGGAACAGAAATTGAGTTGGAAAAAGTGCTTGCCTGTGTGGGTTGCAGATTGAAAATATTTTAAAATAAAGAAAAGAAATGTGAAAGTAAAATGCGTTCGTAAAAAGTAATATTGCGTTTAATAATAATTAAAAGTACCGCCGCGTGCATTTCCGTCCGTGATTGCGGTCGTTTCGATAACAGGTGTAGCTAGGTATGCTAATGTTGTGTGTGGGTCTCGGATGTGTTTCCTGCATGAGAAATAAGTCGTGACAGTACTTTTCCACGAAAATTTTAAATTCCATTTTTTTGTTTAATATACCGTTTGCATTCCAAGAGCAAAGTTTCAGGCCAATCAAATTGTGATTAATCATCGTCTTTATCAAGGATTGCCTCTTTTAGGGCGTATAATTATTTTTTTTTCTATTTTTAGGTTTTTGGTCTGAGTGGGGGATTATTAAAAGAAAGTGCAGCAATTTGCTGAGTTAAGACAGTTAAAGCTTGTATCGTGTGTTGAAGGATTTGCAAAATAATAGCCTGTGGAGAATTATCCTCCGGATTAAAAATTTTTATAATTAGGGGGTTAACAATGATTCGATTGGCCCGGTTTTGCTGAGATGTAGCAGGATTTCCTCTTTTTAGTGTAGTTATTTGTTGAGCGTTTTTATTAGCAACTGTGTTTTTGTTTGCGGTGGCTTGTGCATAAGTGGTGTTTGGGCGAATGATACTATCTACTACAGTAAAATAATTGCTAGTTGTAGTTTTGGAACCTTTACGAGGTTTAGGAAAGAGTGGGCATTTTTGGAGTAATTGACCGTGTGTCCGTACACATGGCAATTAATGCAATATGTTTTTCCGACTCGTTTGATAACACAGTCGCGTGTCTGGTGTGCCTCTCCGCACTTCAGGCTGCGTGGTGTAATGTGGCAATTTTCCGCGGTGTGGTGGAATTTGTTACACGAGTAGCATTGGGTTACCCCTTTGCCATCGTAGCCTTCAATTCTGATTGTAGTAGAATTTGGTGATGTGGAAATTTTTTTAATTATCTAGATTCCTGGTCAAAGTAACCAAGAAAACTGGAGTGTCTGTTTAGTAATTCTTCCTACGAGTTTGGTGACTTTATCTATAATGAATCCGAGTTTTGTAAGATTGTTTTTAATGTCCTTAGCGTTGGTGTCCTCCGGTAGTTCTTTGATTACAATTTTTATTGATCTTTTGGTTTTATTACAAAGTATTGGTATTTAAGTTGCTCCAAAACGTGGTTTAATGATCTGTATTCTTTAAAAGTGTTTGTGTATAGCTTAATGTATTCTCCGGACTTTTTACTTCGGAGAGTGGGGAAGGCGTCAGTTAGAGTTTTTAAGTGCTCCATGAGATGTTTTTCAATTTATGCAAGACCGGTGGTGGGAGTTTATTGGGCGTGGTTTGTGTCGTTGTTTGTGATTTGTGGATTGTTTTCAGAGGTGTTAGAGGTTCCTGTTATACCTATAGTTTCTTTAAGACTTGAAAATTTATTTTGAGTTTCTAGGTTAAATTTCGGAATTTCAAGTAAAGGTTTTTTGACATTTTGTCTCGAATTAGGTGAGATGAATTCATCTACGTTTTCCTTCCTTTTAATGGAGTTAACTTTAGATAATTCAGGAAATTCTGAGAAGTATTACAGTGAGATAGGGTGTTAAACTCACTTACCGCTGCGTCAAGTCGCTCTTTAAGAGGGTATAGTACCTTTGAACGGCAAAAAAAATCCATTTTTCAAAAATATTTTTAAAAATTAATACAGACTGTTAGAAGCATTTTAAAATAAACCGCGTCAAAATCGGACCAAAATTACGGCAATAGCAACAAAAAATGTCAAACGTCAGCACTGGATTGTCCATTTAAATCCAATGTAAACAAACCATGTTCGTTAGTTTCGGTTTTGAAATCGATGGTGTTATTGAAATTATTTTCTCCCCAGTTGTTGCTAATTTTTAATTTTATCTATTTTTAATGAGAGAAGGAAGTTTGCAACTCAACACTGCCCTAGTTCGAAGTATTGCTTGTTTACATTTGTATTTCATACTGTTTACTGCTGTTTTATTGAGTGTTATCTCGTTATTCTCGTAATTCGTAAGCTTTTTAAATTTTTGTTGATTGAAGTTTTTTTGCATCTTTTTAATTAGTAAAAAATGTCTAGTAAAGCTCAACGTAGAGGCAGTGACTATCGCCGAAAACGAAAGCATTTTCATGCGAATCGATACACTCGAAAAGTATCAGATACGCTTGATGTTGACTGCATATCTGCTTCAGCTAAGAAATTGTGCAAAGAAAATTATCTTGACAAGGAAGTAAGAAATTCCAATCAATCTAATGGATATAGAATGATAAACATTGATATTTTATTATTTGAACTATCCAAATATTTAATATGTCCTAACTGCAATACTAAAGCAGTTCTGAAAGAAAAGATTTTGTATGGATTGGTATCTGAGTTTTATGTTGAATGCTACTCATGCAGTACATTGACCACTTTTAAAAGTTCCTCAGTTATTGCTTCAAGTAAGGACTATGAAGTAAATACACGAATAACCTATGCTATGCGCACAGTAGGATTAGGTTTTTGTACAATAAAGAATTTTTCACAGCAATGGATTTGCCACCACCAGTATCACATAAGTCATATGAAAGGATACTGCGAAAAATAAATTTGGCCAGTCGTGAAGTAGCAGACGACTCCATGAAAAATGCTGCGAAAGAAGAAGTATCAGCTTCTAGAAGTAACGAAATCTGTGTCAGTGGTGACGGTATGTGGAAAACACGTGAACACAATTCACGCATTGGTGTGTGTAGTATTATTGGAGATGTTACAGGGAAAGTGATTGTTGTTGCTGTTCACTCTTCATATTTTAAAGGATGTGAAAAATGGCGAGGTCCAAAATCTGGACATTCATATGAAGAGTGGAAATTGAAACATCAACCACACTGTGTAAAGAACCATATTGGTTCTTCCAGTAAAATGGAAGTAGACGGGATGAAGGAAATATTTCAAAGATCGGTGCCACAACGAAATGCGAAATATATTAAGTATATCGGCGATGGGGACACAAAAACCTTCCCAGAGCTTCAAAGGACAGCACCATATTCTATCGAAAAAGTTGAATGTGTTGGCCACATACAAAAGCGTATGGGTGCTAGACTGCAAAAATTAAAACAATGAATCGTGGCAAAAATTATCAGACGGTAAGAGTATCAGCAGTAAAAATCGTCTAACTGATAAGTTCATTGATACAATTACCACCTATTATGGCAATGCTATTAGACAGAATAATAGCTCCGTTAGTGATATGCGTCAGGCCATATGGGCAATTTATTGTCATTATAGATCCACTGATGAGGAACCTATGCATCACTTCTGCCCAATTGGTGATACTTCGTGGTGCAAATTTCAAAAGGCAGTTGCTACGAATAGTGCTTCTTTATTCAAACATAAAAATATTGTGCCAATTGCCATAATGGATGAAATAAAACCTATAGTATCAGAACTATCTGCTCCAAAATTGCTGAAAAAATGTGTGGGGGGTAAAACACAAAACGCTAATGAGTCGTTCAACTCGACTGTTTGGAAGTACTGCCCCAAAACTTCTGGGTCATCTAAAAATATTGTAGACATAGCAGTAAATGAGGCTATAGTGATGTTTAATGAGGGAATGACGAGACGTATAAAGATAATGAAATCTCTTGGCTTTAAAATAGAACATTTTACTGTTACCTCTGCCTTTAAGGGCAATTATGCACGCATAAAAAATGCCGAAATTAAATCAAAATCATATACATTAGAGGCCCGTAGGGCTAGCAGAATGAGAAAAAAGCCACAAATGAGAGAGCATTTTGTAGAATTAGAAGGTTCTACATATGAAGCAGGATCATTTTAAATATTATGTATTAAGTTTTATTTGAAATATTGAAATGTCAATCTTTAAACTTGATTTTCTCAGTTTCAATTTTTTACACTTTCCCGCAAGATTGTAAAAAAGTTTTTACTCTAGAGCTACAAAAATTGGCATGCATATTCTAGTCATAGATCTTAATTCTGTATGCCATAATTATGTTTTATGGTTTAATACATTTTGATTTGCAACTGTATAAAAATTGAAATTTTTTTAAAAAAATATTTTTTATGAATTTTTTAATTTTAAAAAATATTAAAATATAAGATACTTTTCAATTAAGTGGTATACACAGAATAAAGGTTATATTTAGCTTCAATTTAATGCAAAAATTGAGATTCTAAAGTGTATAATTTAAAAATTATCTTGCTGCGGGAACAGGAGGTAAGTAATATATTTTTTAAATTTGGTATATATATTTATCTTCTTTTTTAAAATTTTGTATTTATTAAAGAACAAAATTTCTCTAGTTTTCTTAAAGTTTATACATTGTTATAGATAATATATAAAATTCAGATCAAAATTTGTTAATTTATGATGAATCGTAACATGTATATGACAACGAACAATTTTTGTTCTCGCAAGGTACTATGCCCCCTTAAGGTATGTCTGTCTCTGGATCAAATATTGCATCTCAGGGTCTTCCTCTTCCATGTACGGTGCGAGGGAGTTTAAGGTGTGCGTCACTCCAGTTGTTCAAATTCAAAATTTTAAATAATATTCAAATTCGTAATTCAAAAATTCAATTCGGATTCGTGCATTAAAATGAATAAATTGCTCTTACCTGTCAGAAGGACGAGGCGACGCAAAAAACACCCGACCAGTCGGATGGAGAGACAAAACACTTTTTTACAAAACAGGAATGCTATTTACACTTGAATACAAGCGACTGCAGCGCCGCTAAACTAGAGTTACAACACCAGTGTGCATAATGGTGTACTTTCGGATGTCAGCTTTGCAGAGCTGTAGGAAGTTACAGTGCGCAACTTGTGGGGTGGAGGATCCTGAAGAGGGCAATGATACCGCTTGTGCATAGTCCATAATCGTGGCCTGGTCAGTGGGGAGTTCCATGTCGTAATCCGTGAAGACAAAACGCGAGAAGAAAAAAAGAGCAGTGAAATGCTGTAAAAATACAGCGAGAGTTTAAAATAGTTGTTGCCTAAATTATTGAAATTTTGAAATACGAAAATAGCAATGTTAAAGTAATCTTTCAAAAATGATCGAATGTCAATCCCGAATTAGTGAATATATGTACACTAAACCCTATTGAACAGTAGTCATGCAATTATTTATACATATTATATAGTGGTGTCGAAATGACACCGGTAGACGTTTAAGGGTATCGAAATCTCGGACGTTCCAGTGTTAAAATAAAAGTTTAAATCCATTTATTAATTTAATATATACTTGTCCCTCATCAGTCCGAGAAATTTTGAAATGAAATTGTTGCCAAAGACAAATTACGAATAAGGCCAACTGAGTGTTTCTCGTGAGAGAAACATTTATATATATAGAACAGTGTTTCTCAAACTTCCAGTATTGGCGCCCCAATTTTCAATCATAATTTTCACCGCGCCCCCCATACAATAACAATGCATTGAATGCAATAATAATGTACTTTAACTCTAAAGCTACAATACAATCTAAATTAAAAACCGTACAAATTATCAAAATAAATATTAAATTTTGCATACTATTTTGCATACTATTTTGCATATGATAAGCTCATGTGAAAGAATCCCTAGTAATTATTAAACTTGTTCTTAACTTAGTATTGATACTAAGTATCAAATATATTGTGTATTACTATGATATATTTATAAATATAATATATAATATATATAGTATACAGAGTAAATGTGTATTTTATTTTTTATTATGTTAGAATAAAATTTGTTTGGTTTCCCTTTAGAAAAAAAAATCGTAATTTTTAAATCTTTTATTTTCGACCTGCTCGCGCACCCTTTGTAGGGTTATCATGCCCCCTAGGGGGCGCACCCCCCAGTTTGAGAAACACTGATATAGACGATATGTGTGGTGGAAAAGAAAGGAAATATATGAAAAAATCGAATATGTTCGATAAAAATTCGACTATCTCTCTTTGTTGTATTTTGGATTCAGTGAATTTTTTTAGACTAAAAATTTTGTTACATATTAATTCTCAAATGTATAAATATTTTTGAAAAATAAATCGAAACAACTTCCATACATTAGAAAAGAAGCACGAATAACCCTTTACTTGAATAAATTGTATATTTCAATGACTCGAAAGAGCTGAATTTAAACCATTTAGGCAAAACACTTCGTAACTTTTCAAAAGTTTAATTTTTTTGTGTGTGAAGTTATCTTAAGATTGACAGAATCATTATAAACGAAAGAAATCACAAAAATATTTACGCGGTATATATTTATTATATACCTCAACCACAAAACAAATACAAACAGAAAAACTATATAATTACTATATAGAAAAAATAAATGTATACAAAAAATAATACAAATAGTATACAAAAATATATACGAACAATAAAAAAAAATATATACAAAAATAAACAACAATAAACAAAAATATATACAAAAAAACACATAACACAAAATTTACAAAACAAACAAAAATATAAAATAAAGATACACATAAAATACATGTAAAAAATGCACATAAAATAAAAAAATACACATAAAATACACATAAAGTACAAAAAAAATTAAAAGGTAAAAAAAATAATAATAAAAAGACATTTTAAAATTTAAAAAAATAAATTAAAATAAGCAGAAACAAAAATTAAAAAAAAAAGAATTTTTAAAAAAAATTACTAAAAAAATAATAAACCAAAATAAAAACAAAAAATAAAACAAAACACATAAAATACACAGAAGACTTTCCCCTTTTTTCTTTTTTTTTTCAATGAAGTTATGTTTTTCATGTCCGATAATTTTGTTCAGCTGGTTGTAGACTGGATTTCCTAATTTTGTTGTTAACGTGCTGAAATTTGGAGTAGCTGGACGATTTTTATACAGTCTTATTTCATTGAATTATGCAAGTCGAATATAAGTTCTTGAATTTTTACAATTGCTGGCGACGTTTTACCATTCTTCAAATTATCTTCTTCCAAACTAGCAGAAATCTTGGATGTAGAAATGATTTTCTCGGCTGGATTTTCTAATTTTGTTGTAAACGTGCTGAAATTTGGAGTATCTGGACGATTTTTTTACAGTCTTATTTCAATGAATTTTTTAAGTCAAATATAAGTTCTTGAACCTTTACAATTGCTGGCGACGTTTTACCATTCTTCAAATTATCTTCCGAACTAGCAGAAATCTTGGTTGTAGAAATGATTTTCTCTGCTGGATTTTCTAATTTTGTTGCGAACGTGCTAAAATTTGGAGAAGCTGCGCCATTTTTACTGTCTGATGTCAATGAATTTTGTAAGTCGGATATAAGTTCCTGAATTTTTTCTGAATCAATTTCCTTTACAGTTAAATTTTGATCTTGTTCCTTTCTGACTTCTTTATTGTTTTCTGATTTCTTTTTTCTGGCTTGGAAGTGGTTTCCAGTCTGTGTCTGGATATTGGATTTTGAATCTTCCAAGAGACTGTCCAGGATTAGTAAAATCGGTGGTAGAAATAAGGCATCCCAATACGTCACAAATAAAATTCTGTAGGTAAAATAGAACCACACGAGCAGAATGGTTTTAGCCAATATTTTGGGATCCATTTTTATAGGGGGTGGGGATCAGGAATTAATAAAGGCCGTAAAAATAAATAAGTAGAAAAGAAAATTTGAAAAATAGCGGCAGGTTTTGAAAACGAGGAACACTAAGGAGCAAAAAAACCCGACAATTATTTTCGATGCGCAATTATGCAATGTACATTACCTTCTGATTGCGAAATATTGTTGCACGGAAAACAATGCCTAAGTTTTAACAATACATATTGCTTTAACGATGTTATTCTTCTGTTAAAAGACAATTTTAGAAAACATTGTTGAGGAGCTTTTATTATTGTGATTCGAACAGAGTTTAAACAATGTTGGGTTTCCAGGTGTCCAGTAAACTGTAAATCATGAGAGAAAAGCTTATTTATTTTCCTTCACGCATGCACTGGGCAACTTACGGATAGAGTCAAAAATATAAACTAGGCATATATATTACATTGATTAATATGTGAATTTAACATTGTTTTGTAAGATAATTTATAAAATAATTTATAATCAAAACACAGTCTAATTACACATACCATAAAATCCGGAGTGTAACACGCACTTTTAACACGAAAAAAGGTATGAAATTACGGGTGCGCGTAATACGCCGGGTATGAAAACGACAGCTTTAAATATAAAAGCGAAGAAGATGAGCATAGCAAAAATTAGACTTCTACATAGATCGAAATACTGTTTACTTAGAAGAAATGACATTCCTTATATGAACTTAAAGGGCTGTAGTTTTAGAAGTATACTACTTTTTTCTAAAGCTTGGAAAACAAATGCCTTGAATAATTGATTGTTAATCGTTATACGGCGAATATATACCTAAAAATTAAATATTGCATCTTGAAACTATAGGTGCATGTTATACGGCGGTGCGCGTTATATGCCGGATTTTACAGTTTATATATATAT
Organism: Trichonephila clavipes; assembly: GCA_019973935.1. Taxonomy (NCBI): domain Eukaryota; kingdom Metazoa; phylum Arthropoda; class Arachnida; order Araneae; family Nephilidae; genus Trichonephila; species Trichonephila clavipes. The sequence continues at coordinate 144,555 of BMAU01004508.1, forward strand.
ATTATACATTTATGATTTAAAGCTTTTCTAATGGTTTAACCATTCTTTTTAAAAAAAGGAAAATAAGTGTACTGATAAGTGCATAAGTGACTCACACATTCCTTCATTACGAAATCTCCGGAACTATTAGACCAGAGTTTCCCAAACTTTTTTTTCTTATAAACCCCTTGCCATGTTTTCCGGTTTGGGATAGATCATTGCATACTTAATATTGAATTTATGCAAATTTGTGAATTAAATGTGTTTTTGATAGCTGGTACACAGAGCTACTTATTTTAAAAGATTTAATTTTTTAACTGTAATATGAAAAACTTAAGAAAACAAACACACATCTTAATTTTAAGCATTTATTAATTAAATTAAAATTTAATACCTGTTACACGTAAAATAACTGAGCAACAATCAAATGGTTTTAATGCGAGGGATGAATGGCAGCAATTTTGTTAGGATGAATCCTAACACTCCTCGATTAGTATAGGGACCAGTCTTTCTTTTTTTTCGTTATGAAGATTGGCAACCGCCCTGAAATTCCTTTTCCCGGGGAAAAGCAATTAAAAACTTTCTCGCGATATTCCATAATTATAGATAGATAGATGTATTTATATTATAATAAAATATTACGTCAGTAAATAAGTAACACCCCTGTGTATGAGGAATATTTATTCCACATTCAAAGTTAAAATATTAAAATTATGAAAGGGTTATATGAGAGTAACAATTCTAGACCCCAATTTACACTTCATGGACCCTCAATTTTTTTCCTGCTGTCGTAGACTCCTGGGGGTCTATAGACCACTTTGGGAATTACTGTATTAGACCAAAAGACTTGAAATTTTCCAGGAATGTTATTATTATTATTATTGTTGTTGAGTAGAAATCCTTTATAAGGACAAGTTTTGCAGAAATTCACCCTCAAGGTGGCTGAGGGAGGAGTCTTATAAATAAAAATTATTGTTTATTGAACTGTTAGAATTACAGACTTAAAATTCGGCAAGCATTTTTATATATTTTGTCAAGTAGATATGCTAAAAAGGGATTTTTCGGAAATCAATTCCGAGGAAGGGGAATACAGGGAGGTAAAAAATAAATATACTTTCGTCGTATAAATTCAAGTTCTATCTTTTTAAAATCAAGGTGCCAGTGCTATAAGAACATTTTTCAATGCAATTCAAAGCTTGATTCTTGGATTTATATATCAATAAATTAAAAATGATATATTCTGTCATACAACATAATGAAATATCCTGCGAAGTGTGTGGGTAATATAACCAGTTTTTATTATGAATTTAAGAAAAAAAAATCTTCAAACTTTGTTATTACAGACCTAACTATTTTTTCAATTAGTGAATATAGAATACGATGTTTGACATCTTAATTCAATATTAATCTTTAATATGAACTACAATTTTATTATGTGAAGTTTTGATTTTTTAAAAATTTTTTTTATAAATTTTCAATAATTGTGTGGCTTGCGAAACCATTCAGAAATGCTAATTCACGTTGAAGAAGTTCAACTCACAGTGCAATAATTTTTTAACAAAACACACACACACACACAAATAAAGATTTTTAGTGATCTTTACTTTTCTGTCTTACTTTATTTAATAAAAACGTAATAAAATCAAATTAATCATCATCGAAATCAAATAAATATTTACTTTTATTTAAATTTACACTGAAACTTCAGAACAGTTTAACAACTTTTATAGAATATCTGAAAAGACATATATAATATAATATTCTTTTTAACTTGCAGAAGTTTCTTCATTATTCCCACGCAACGCTTCTTTAATCTAATCAGAATTTGAATTCAAGAATTATCTTGAAAATCGCAGACCAAATATAGCATTTTTACAAAAATTCTAAAAGCTTTGAAGCGTTAATAAAAAAAGGTCTTGAGTAAATTAGAATTTTAATCCCACATATAATATATGCTAGTTGTCACCCTTCCGCTTCTCTAGATAGTTCGTTATGTTGTATGAATATATACTTTTTACACATAAATTATTGATATCTAAGTCCTAGCATTGTAAGAGGCTAGGGCCCCTCTCGTGGGCACCTAGATGTATGGGGGGAAGGGAAGAAACATTTGACATGATTCAACTTGTGACGGACTCACGCGTCTTTTCATTAACATATCCTTTTGGGTTCTTTGGGGCCAGAATGAATGGCAAGTCTTTTCCAAGCAACCCAAGAGATGTAAAGCGTGGAGGAAAGATACAAATTAGGAAGCTTTTAAATATCAGAAGTTTAGAGTAAGCTGGGTGGCATTTGGGGAACGTTATGATAGCTCGTTGTTGTTCAAGTGTGTAGAGGTTTTGAGAAGTTAAGTAACAGCCAATAGAAGTTACCCGTGACAGAGAGCCCTTAGGTCAAGGTGCCTACCATTGCACGCCAGTGAACCGCAACTTCAAATAGGATTAGATAGATTGATACTTCGTTGGACAATAAGGGTAGGAGTGACTAATTAAATATTCGGATCTGTGATCGCATTGGAATTGAGCTTAGGCGAGTTAGTTATTGATAGTGTTCCGAGTTACGTTATTTCGGTATTATATATTGTGTGTTTAGCCACCGTAGATTTGTGAGAACCCCACTGGGGTTCACCCTGGATACCAAGATTAAATTGATGTAAAGAATTACCAGACGACATTTTTACAATAACAAATTATATTTATTCACTTGAACCAATTATTAACTTTCTAAATACAAAGATGAATCAATGTGTCTACTTCATAGGAATTGAACTTTACTATTAAATTAAATTACGAAATATGATACTAATCAACTATTGAACTCAATATCGAACGGGTTTACCGGAATAAGAGGACCGAGAGATATACGCAATTTGAATTACTAGCAATCACTTTCACTAACTCTATTATATATTTACTCTTATGATCCGATAATTGAAATTTAAATATCACCTGACTTTTACTACTTCACTCCTTTCCAGACGGCTCAGACTTTCCAAATGTAGATCGCTGCCTAATAATCAGCCAGAAACTAATCACACAATCACTTGAATCTTCTTAGAACTCTGTCAATGTAACTCTTGTCTCAATAGCCTTCTCTCTGCTAACTTACAACACTCTCTTTAAATACTTTGATTCATTTGCATATCCCTGTTTCTCCTTTTAGAGCTGGTTGGAAATATACGCGAATTTACAATTCCCAAAGACGCCCAAGAATATTAGTGATAAAGCGCCGTACAGATTAGTCACAATCCCCTCCAAGAATCTGTAAAAAGTCAAAGTCAGGTTTTGGACCCCAAGTCGGATCTTACAAATGATTGAAAAACCATAACATAACATGTACTTTGAGCCCACTAGAATCCTTAGACCTTCTGCAATATGGTGGAGTACGTTACGGCACTAACTCTTTTACACTACCACATTTTAGACAAGTTACTGTATGTATAGCGACGAGATTTCGTTAATATTTAAATCTGCATAGACGGTCACACCTTCAACCCGCGCAACTTCTACCGTGTGAGGCTCATGATTATTTGTACATTGTGTACCTATCTAAATATTTTTACTACAAGATTTTTAATCTTTACTCTAAATTTTTTTAAGGCGTAAAAGTCATCGTTAATTTGCTTCAACTTTCATAATAATGGAAATTGATTACAAATATTTTACTTCATATGACTGAAAGTAAAGCTTCATGTTATTAGTAGATTTTAATTTCTAATGTATTTTTAATTTATGGCTACCCAGTTTGCTATAACTTAGATTAAACTATAGTTAAGTAAGCCGCATATGAATAATAATTAAGCTTTCGAATGAAACAATTAATTTTTTATGAGTAAAGGTACAAAAACTAATTACATTTAGTCTAAAAACATGAGTTCTCTCTCTCTCTCTCTCTCTCTCTCTATATATATATATATATATAGTTCTAGATATATCTAGATGAGTTTTAGATATAACCTTCATATCTATATTTTGAAACAAATTTGTTGGACATAAATTGAGAGAATTATTGGATTCTATCATATAGAACATTGGAAAAAGTTATATATATATATATATATATATATATATATATATATATATATATATATATATATATATATATATATATATATATAGTAGTATTCATAACTTCTTCATCTTCATCTTCAACATTTACATCAACCTCATGAGGCAAATACACATCTTGACTCATCAGAAATACAATCACTTTGGTTCATAGTTCCTCTACTTCTTTCTTAGTGAAATATTCTAAATCAGAATATAACAATAATTATAATAAGCTTCATAAAATATGTGTATAAACTAAATATTGAAGGAAAAATTTTAATTTATCGCCAGTTATAAATAAACCAAATTAATCTTGAATTAGCACAAAATTTGACAAGATAAAAATGAATTATTATTTAAATTTTATGCATTTCTAAATTTTTGTTAAACCGTTGACTAGAAAATAAACGTCATGATATATTCTACAGTTAACTGTGATTGACGAGTATACTCGTCATAGAGAAGTTGCAGGATTTTTTGTGTATTGACGAGTATACTCGTCATGAGTTAAAAGTAGTGACCATTGGCTATTTAAATTGTAATTTTGGAGAAAAAACAAAGTATATACTCAAATTTCAAGATGTTTAGAATATTTTCAGGCCAGTCTGGAATAAAACAAATAAAAAAAAGTATAAAAAATTTATGATGATTCATGCATCCCCGTAATGCACTGGTAGAAGTTCGCTATAAGTTCGCATAACGAATAAATTAATGTGCAATGAGGATGCTTTTTAGATGTTAGCCTAAAAAGGGCAAGAGCAAAAGTCAGAAAGTTGATTGAAATAGGGTTCCTTCAGGTATGATCAGCCATGGGTCAAATGCGCGATGCCAACCAGGAGCTGAGCCCATTGATAGCTGTTGGCCGGAAGTTTCCTAGCTATCGAGAGGTGCATATGCCAATTGTTTGATGTTAGAACCATGTGCTGACATTAGAGCCTAATGCCGTGCTAACTAAAGAACAGTTTTTTATTGAGGTGGGAAAAGGACGAATGGTTTGTGGTAAGAAGACTATGATCAATGCTACAGCACTTCTCCAGAACTTCCTTAGTGTCAAGACAAGTAGAAAATACCTTTTCAGTTAAAGAGGAAGTAAATCTGTGTGTTTAGGTTTCAGTCCGAGAATTTTGATGGTCTCTAAAATTCATAGATATCCGTAAAAACATAAGGTCGGAAAGACCATAGGTCTCAGGAAACCACGACTAAACTAAATTGCTTCATAGCCACGTACACAGTAATAAGTATTAGTAACAAAATTGGCAAAATTATAAAATAAATCCATTTTTTATCCAATATTTTAACAGCGCAACTTTCTCTGTGATTGACAAGTATACTCGTCATCGCTTGATTTTCGTGACACACACAATTGCGCACTCTCAAACTGGAGAACCACAGTTAACTGGTTAAAAAAATTATCAGTACACTTTAAGAATTTGGTAACAAAAGAGCCACGGCACAGTGGTTGAGATTCACTGTTCTAGAACAATTAACGCAATTTCGATCAGAAATCTTAAAATCTCTCTCGTGATGATATTTAATATAATTATAAATAAACTCAGTTTACACACATATTACAAATTTTAAATCTCTCTCTCTGTACAAGAAAAGTTTTCGTGATGTTGTAATAAATTTATTAAGTACTATCGCAACAAGGCCAAAGTTCAGGATAACTCGCCCAGACGGCAACCCCAATTTTGCATGCGTCGTATGTGTTGAATTGGTAACCATGTGCTTCGTTTCATATAATGTCGCCAATAAGGTTGCGATAGTATATTATTGCAAGCTCTCTCAAAAAATATCGCAACGATTGCCTGAAGTGGAATCTTTACGTGAAAAGAAAAGCGTTGTCTCGAACGAAGACCTATTAACAATCAACGGTACTAAATAGTCAATTTGACAGGAAGTTGCAGGTTTATCAAAATGTGAGGACTTCATGAATGAAGTGTTGGACGATGCAGCTTCAGTGATGAATTTAACAGAAAAGAAGCGCCAAGAACAAATTTTGCGAAAAAAAAGAAAAAGAAAACTTACGTAACACATGTGAGTTAAAGTTTTAGAATTTGAGTAAGGATTATGAACAGCTGTGTATAATTTATAACTACATAATGCATGTAAGCTGTAAATACATAATATATATGTGTAAAAGCTGTGCACATAATACTTGTAAACTGTAACTATATAAAGTAGGCAGAGGCGAATTAAGTGGCTGGCGGACCCGGAGGCCGAAAGGGGCCCCAGCATCAGTATGGGCACCAAGCCTGATGTATATATTCCAGTTACAAATTCAACGTGCAGAAATTGAAACGATATTAAACCTCGTGATTTCCACGGATTTGAGTCATGCAGCAGTCTTAGCCATCTTTCTTCGTTATGAGAGTATTATTGAAATTTGGATACAATTTTCGAATGCATTTTTTTGCTCAAATTTTATTTCGAACAAACGAATACTATTCAGTTCAAACAAGTTCATTTTTAGTTCACAGCTGTGATAAGTTGCTCTCGGATACATCTTTCCCTGATGAGACCCCTCCCCCTCAAGAAAAAGCTATTGTAGACTAATGAAACTTAGGCGATACACTTGTCTAGATAACATGCTTAATTGATTAAAATTTCAAGATCACAGGTTAATGTAAGCACGAGAAGAGTCATTTCAAATGTGAAATGATAATATATTAAAAACCGGTGTAACCGCCAGAATTTTAAATGCAAGCATGCAGTCGTGCATATAATGTGTTGTACACGTCCGAATATTTGTTAATGGGATGGAATTGTATGTATGTTTCTCTTGGTAGGTCAATATAAGGTTGTTTAATGCAGGTTGTGGATGATGCTGTCTTTGACGTCTAATGTTGTAACATTCGTGTTTGATTGGAAAAATATATGGTGATCCAGCAGGTCAAGATAACACTTTATAGGGCACGTTGGATTACAACGGGGTATGAAGGTGTGCATGGAAAACATCCCTTTGTGACGTTCTCCTTTTGAAACAAGATTCACTCTTTCAGGACAATACTATTGCAGGACAATACAAGACAGAGTTTTAGGTGCACGTGCAGCTGGGGTTCATTATCGCTTATTTAGCGTCTGGACTTTGGTGCCGGTTAGACGAGACCAACAATTGTCTGACCATTCTACTGTGGACGAAATCGCTTCCGGGGCAGCGGACTGTTGCCTTACTTACACAATGGCGAATTGTCCTCAAAGGCGGTAAAACGACGACAGTGGGCCGGAGGTGGCTCGGCCGTCGGTGCTTGTGTCGGACACCTGCTGGTTTGTGAAGAAACAGGGTGAGTGGACGATTGGCGGATTATGGACCAATGGGCTCTAATGAGTTGAGGTTGAAGGATCGACTCATATGGGCCCACCAATGAGAAGACGTGAGGGGGGAGAAATGGACTGCCCCTGATGTTTTAAAAGGTTGGAAAAACCGGGAGAAAAAAGAAAAAAGAACGAGAAAAAGAAGGAAAAAGAGCTCGAAAAAGACAAGGGCTGGTGGTTTTTTAGGAAGCGGAGAGGAGAATCCCAGAGTTTTTTGCCCGGTGATGCTGACGAGGAATCCGAAACGCGAATGAGTAAAAACGCCTTGCGGACTGGACGGAGACAAGCTGTGGAGTGAGCGACTTCAAAACGGAGTCACCATACTGGCTAGGCACGGAAACTATTAACTTTACAATCTAACTTAAATCGATTATATTATTGGAGAAAAAAATTAAAAGTATTTTTTTTACTCCCACAACCTTGCTGTGATGTATTATTTTCACGCTACCTTCTGACGACGGTACAGCAAGATCTAATTTGGTGGCAGCTTTGTGAGATAGGCATTTCTGTGAATAGATGCCTCGAACCCTTTATTGAAAAAAAAAAACGCCAGCCGTATGGAGTTATGCCCGCCTGATTCTCGCACAACTTGTGAAAGAAATGTGTTTCATCGAATTACATGCAACAAGAAGTGACCGGAGTGCCTTGCTCGTGCCCGTGTGTTAAGGAAGTGTGCCCACCTGAAAGGTTTCCCGGAATTCCTGTATTTTCCTGCTTGTGAAGAGTGCCCGCGAAGTGCCTGCCTTCCGTTTTTTTCCAGGAGAAGGATGAGGAAGATGTGTCCAGTGTTTCCACCTGCAATGTTAAGGTCACTCTTTTTCTTTGAGTATAGTATCGGGGCAGCAATACATTATTTCTAGTTTATGTAAAATTTTGTAAGAAAAGTAATGCTAGATAAAGTTAAAAGTCTAGACTGAGAGACTACAGAAATTATTAAGTTTATTTGAAGTGTATTGGTGTGCTATGTTTGTATGTGTGTCTGTTTATTGAGTTAGGTCGTAGTATACAGTAGTATACTTGCTTCGTTAGCACAATTTTGCGTAGTGTATTGTCACGTTACTCTGAGTATTTTTATTATTTTGTGAAATATAATTAAGTCTCAGAGTCTAGGGTACAGTTAGTTATGCTAGTTATGAGTATAATTTTGTGAAGTATAATTAAAGTCTAGGTTTAGTGTATGGTTAGTTACGCCGGGTAGTTGTATAAGTTTGTGTAGTACAACTAAGTATAGTGTATAGTGTAGTGTTGATTTGCGTTGGATATTTGAATTGTTTTAGTGACAATTGAGATTGGATTTAGTGTTGTATATTATTGCATGATGACTTTCCTTTTAAGATTAAGAAAATGTGATTTGCTAGAAGTAGCAAGAGAATTAGGGGTAGAAGTCAACGGCGATCAAACAAAAGTAGAAATTAAGGATATGATTTTACAAAGTGATAAAAATGATATGGAAACGACCAAAGCGGTGATGAAGGGAATTTTAGAAGAAAAAGAAAAGGGAATTTGAGGAGCGAAGACAAAGTAGAGAATATGAGTTGGAGCGGTTAAGATTGTCTAACGTCACTGAGACGGTTAGTGTATCGTCTGCCGATTTAGAAGGGCAAGGGGTAAATAGACGTGTTAATTTAAAAGACTTAGTTCCTAAATTTGATGCAAAAAATGCAGACATTAATTTATTTTTTGAAATATTTGAAAGGCAGGCGAAAAAAGAAAAAGTGGCTGAGGATAGATGGGTCTCCCAACTCATTCCTTTACTTCCGATAGAAATTGCGGAGATAGTAGCGAAAGAACCTTTAGAGAAAAGCGACGATTATCCCCACATAAAAATCTACTCTTGGCCCGGTTCCAACTCACACCGATAGCCCTTAGAGATAGATTTGAGTCGCATCAACGCAGACCAGGGGCCATGTGGGCGGATTTAGTATTCGAACTAAGGTCCTACCTGGACAACTGGCTAGCGGGGATGAAAGTGGGTGATTTCGCCGCATTGAAAGAGCTACTAGTGACAGAACAAATAAAAAAAGAGCACCAAGTGAATTAGTAGACCATTTTCTAGATTCGTGGGATGGTTTCAAGGAGGCTAAAAGTTTAGCTGAGAAATTGGACCATTTTGAGGCGATTAGAAGAGTGCATAAAAAAACAGGTCCGACGAAAACATGGGAGCGTAGAACCTTTGATAAACAGTCTCTCGAAAGTAAAAATAAATCAGCGCATTTTAGTGGTAAGGGTAAAAATATCGGGCCCTTGAACAGGGATCCTTATAAGCATGATGTAAGCCATGGGAGTTCTCAAATTAGGAGGGAGTGCCCCAGGGCGGGGGATAATCAATTTGAGAAAAGGAAGCCCATAATATGCTATTACTGCAATGAGACAGGGCACATAAAGCCAGTGTGCCCTAGATTAAGGAAAAATAATTTCGAAACGGTAGCTAATTTAACTTTAAATACCGGGAATTACGACCCATTTAAAAAATTCAAAATGAACATGGAAATAAATGGCATTGATCGAGTATGTCTAAGAGATTCGGGGTCATCCATAGACGTCTGTTTGCGGTGCTGGATTAATGAAAATGACCTCCTAGGGGAATACGTTTGGTTGAAAAGCCCGTTAGATGAGATTTGCCACTGTTTGCCTCTGGCTAAAATTAAAATCAAAACGAAGAAAGGAGAGTTTTATACCAAGGCTGCAATAAAACAGGATAGTAGTGACAATGATCTATATTTATTGGGAAACCGAACAGCTGAACTGCTGGAGTCAGACGAACAGGGGGTGCACTTGGTTAACGCAGTGGTGACTAGAAGTAAACAAAAAAGATTTTCCCCCGAGAAAGAAAAAGAGGCGAACGAAGAGGAGCTTGAACTTACGGATTCTCCCCCGTCCGAGAGAGGGGAAGACGATAGATTTATCATTCCTGCTTTTGAAGGAGAAGGGGGAAAGAGTTTGGCGAAAGTGAATGGTGTTGAATTTAAAGAGGAACAAAGAAAATGCCCCGATCTGAAACCATTATGGGATAAGGCCCTAACAGGAATAGACAAAGAATTTAGGGTCATCAGGGGGAAATTAGTTAGAGTTGCGAAAACTAAGCGAGGGGAGGAGGTCAGACAGCTATGCGTACCCATAAAGTTTAGACTTGACATTAAGGCTACAGTGGACAGTTAAAATGTGGAAAATTGACTAAAACATCGAAAATTTTTTTTGGCTTATTTTAATATTATATTAGCTTCTCTATCAAACGCAAAAAAAATTTTTGGGTTTCATGCATTTTTACTGAGTTATGGGGTAGTTCCGATTCAGTCATTCATGACCACGCCCCTTTGTTTACATTCTGATGTCATGCTGACAAAGCTGTCATGTACTTTGACAGTACGAATTTTATTTACTGTAGACATAGCCTCTCTAATTTTTATTTTTAAATGTTAATTTATCAAGGTCTGGATGGCAACAATTTGTTTTAACTGTATCTGAGACCTAAATCGGCATTATTTGTTTACGATTCGTTCGAACTTGCGTTTGCATTTTTCGTTCAATTTTATTCAAACTTTATATTGATTTTACCAAAACAAAAGTTCTTTTCAGAACTAAAGTTCATTTTAAATTGCTTTTGTTATTTAAAATTTTTATAATGGATCTTATATCTTCGAGATATAGAAAACCTAAAGGTCGCGTCCTACCAAAGGAGAAAGATGTTGGCTGAAAATAGCAAGAAGCGATGGCAGAAATCTTCTAAAACTGTTGATGAAAAACAGTAATAGTATGGTATTGCAGAGAGATACATTGTCTGAACCGAGTACATCTTCCCAACCTGAGGCAAGCTATATTTTCACCCACAAGGCTGTGTTTTCTGAATTATTGCAGAAAGTTCCTTGTAAATATTGTACAAACTGTACCCTTGTTATAAAAACAACACCATTCCTATTCTACAAAGATGGAACTTTTATGCGAATCATGTCATGAAAGCTATGGAAGTGTTTTTTCAAGTTTCCAAGAAGAGGCCAAAAATTCATATGATATAAACAGCAAACTGGTGAGTGCCTTCCTATCCATAGGCAGAGGGCATGCTGCTTTGGAAACGTTTTCATCTGTGCTCAACATGCCAACAATGGACCCAAAAACATTTGCCAAATGCATGCACAACTTATCCGTGAAAAACAAAGAAGTGAAGAAAAAAATGCTCGAAATGTCACGTCAAGCTGCTAGAGAAGCTCACGTAAAAGTTGATGCTTCTCTAAAAAATCAGGAAATAATTGATGTGAGTGTATCATATGACGGTACTTGGCAAAAGCGAAGACATACATCTAACCTAGGATTAGGAATAATCATCGATATCCTTAGTGGACTTGTCCTTGACTTTGAAGTATTGTCGAAATACTGTCATAATTGTGTAGTTGCTGGTCGAGATATGGGAGTCGATTGGGCGGAGTTCCACATATGGCAAAAAGGACATGCGGATGAGTGTGACAAAAATTTTGATGGAACTTCTGGAGTCATGGAGATGCACGCTGCACTAATTATGTGGAGGCGATCAATTAGTGATTGCCAAATGAGATTCGTTTCCATGCTGAGTGATGGTGACTCAAAAACTTTTCAATTTTGTCGGACAATAAAATATATGGTTCTGATATAAAAATCGAAAAGGAAGAGTGCCTGAATCATATTGCAAAGAGGCTAGGCACATCGTTACGTAACAAAGTGAAAGAATGGAAGGTGAAAAAAGTGACTCTTGGTGGGCGTAAGCAGGGAAGTCTTACAGATAAAAACATCACAAAGTTGCAAAAATTACTATAGAAAGGCAATAAAAGATAATGTCCCTGATACCGATAAAATGAAAACTGCTATATATGCCAACCTGATGCATTGCTCGTCAACTGACATAAAGCCTATGCATGGTAAGTGTCCTGAAGGGGAATCATCATGGTGTTTCTATAAAAGAGCTATAGCCAAAGGTGAGACCCCAGGGTCACACAGTTCCATGAAAACTTACTTGTCGCCACAAGTAGTGGAGAAAATTATGCCTGTTTATCAACGTTTAGCTTCAGACACCATTCTTGAAAGATGCGTAGCAGGCAAGACGCAAAATTCGAATGAAAGTCTGCATAGCTGCATTTGGCGAAAATGCCCAAAGAGGTATTCGCCTCCAAAAGGAGGCTGAAATAGCAGTAACGGATGCCATCGAAAAGCACAATTTGGGCTATGTGAAATCTCTTGAAGCGAAAGAGGACTCATGTCTAAATGACAGTTTTTCTTTGACTATTGCAGAAAGACAAGATAAACGACGCATTTCTCAGAATATTTCTACGAAACAAAGGAAAAGAAATGCCACGAATATAAATGCAGCCTATAGTGCCGGTGCTTTTTAAAAATTTTTTTATCAGACTTAGCAAACAGTTTTCTTGTTATGTGTAATTAGATTTGTTATTTTTTTGAATTTTTGTCATTTAATTGTATTGAAATACTTTATTTTTACTCATTGTGATTAATGAAATACATAATATATTATCTGGTTGATGAAATAATAATGAAATATATTCTGTTAATTTACTTTAGATTTTATTGAATGTGTTCTTGCTTACTTCAATTTTTATCACTATATATATTACATGTCAATGTGACTGTTACAATAAATATTGCAGAATCTTATACATATATTCTATGTTTATCTTATCTTTATGATATTAGTGTTTTTCAAATTTATATGAATGTCTTTAATTGTTTTTAAAAAACTAAGTTTTTTTCCTTTAGAATAAAAATAGCTGTTGTTCTAAAAATGAAAGCTTCCTCGAAAGCATTGAATTTTTGTAATTTAATCCCTTTGAAATACTTTATTTTTACTCATCATGATTAATGAAATATATAATATACTATCTGGTTGAGATAAAACAATGAAATACATTCTGCTAATTTACTTCAGATATTATAAGAAAGTTCTAGCTTACTTCAATTTTTATCACTGTATATACCACGTGTCAATGTGACTGTTACAATAAATATTGCAGAACCTTATGTATATATATTCTGCATCTATCTTATATTTGTATTATATTAGTGTTTTTCAATTTCAAATTCATATTTATATCTTTAATTTTTTTTTTTAAAAAAATAAGTTAATTTCCTTTAAAATAAAAAAAAGCTGTTTTTCTCAGAATCAAAAATTTACCTCGAAACCAAAACTCAAAATGTTCCATGCGTTCCAATTTTTGTCGAATTATAACAAAACTTTCCAAAAGTATTCATCTAATGTATACTTATAAATTCTTGGATGCATTGTAGTAATAGTGATAGGGTGAAAGAAGAAATTAAAGTTTTTATGTAGGAAATCATTAAAATTCTTGAAATTTTTATATAAAAATTTGCGTTTACCCATATTTTGTAAATTATCATATAAAACATTACATTGTATGCATACATTTGTAAATAATTGCTTAAAGAAGTTAAATCAGGTGAAAATATGAAATTTAAAAAAAAATTAAAACGCATGGAACGTTTTGAAATTTTTAAATTTTCGTTAAAAAATTTTTTTTAATCTTAAATTTCTTAAAAACTAATCATTTTTTTCTCACCAAATTTATTATATGGTTTTAGTTTTAAGTTACATACAGCCAGTAAAAATTTGGGGCATGTTTGTAAAAAATTAAAAATTTTTTTTTTTACTGTCCACTGTAGCCTTAACAAACTTAGCCATGACGAAATAGGGGGCATCTGGGGGTGACGAAAACCAAAGATAGAATTCTAAGGCATTTTTTTGGCCGAACGTGTACAGAGACGTGGAGGAGTTCGTCAAAACTTGCGATTCGTGTGGACGAGTAGGGAAACCGAGAGATAAGGCGAAAGCACCCCTGAAATTAGTGCCGATTATTTCGGAGGTATTCTCTAAAATCAATATATATGCTGTGGGACCTCTCCCTGTCTCAACAAAGCAAAACAGATATCTAATTACGTCAATTTGCGTAGCCTCTAAGTACCCGGAAGCTATTCCAGTGGAGAGTATTACTTCCCCGAACGTAATAGACGCCCTCTTGAGTATCTTTTCTAGGTTAGGATTCCCGCGCGAAATACAATCCGACCTGGGGACTTCTTTCACTAGTGAATTGACCACCACCTTTTTCAATAAGTTCGGCATCAAAGTGACGAGGTCATCAGTCAGCCACCCCAAAGCAATGCAGTGGAGCGAGTGCATAGAACCATCAAGAGCGTAATTAAGGCTTTGTGCGTGGAATCGGGAGAAGATTGGGAGGGGGTTCTTCCTTTAGCATTATTCTCTCTCAGAACGGTTGCGCACGAGAGTACAGGTTTCAGTCCCACCGAGTTGGTCATGGGAAAGAATTTGAGAACACCCCAAACGTTAGTTTACGAGGAATGGATGGAGGAGGGAAACACGAGTCAATCGGTAGTGGAATATATATTGCAGTTAAATAATAGACTCAAACGTTGCCAAGATATTGCGATCACTAGGATGAAAGAATGCCAACTTAAAAGGAAAACGTGGTACGATCGCGATGCCGTGGAACGGAAATTTGTAGAAGGGGATCTGGTAATGGTGTTAGCTACCTCTAAACAAAATAAACTTGAGGTGAATTGGATAGGGCCGGGAAAGGTACTTAGTAGAATTTAGGATACAAATTATGTGATAGATCTACCAGGAAGAAGGGACCGTAGTACTATCTATCACGTAAACTTACTAAAACCGTATCATCGGAGACCCGAGCTGGTAAGCCTGGTTGTAGAAGAGGTCTCGGATGACATAGGGGAGATGCTGAAATTCCTTATCCAGATAAACAATGCACGAAGTTTGACTATCACGAAATATTGCGGGAAAGTCAACTGCAACTTAAACTATCCCCCTCTCAGATCGACGAATTAAAACAAGTCATTACTAAAAATAAAGACGTGTTTTCCCCAGACCCTGGGATGACTCACTTGATGCGAATGGATATTGAACTGATCTCCGACAAGCCCATTAAAACAAAACCTTATCGGATGTCTCCGAGACAAATTAACATATTGCGAGAAAAAATTAAACGTTTGTTAGAACTGGGTGTAATAGAGATAGGACAGTCCGATTACACTTCGCCCCTTATTTTAGTAGAAAGCCCAAATAAAGACCCTCGTCCATGTGTTGATTATCGTCGATTGAATGAGATAACTCGAGCTTAATTTTTCCCTTTGCCAAATATTGAAGAGATAGTAGAAAAAGTGAGTGCGGCTCCCTATGTAACTGTGATGGATTTGTCGAAAGGTTACTTTCAGATTCCGCTCACGCCGAGAGCTCAGAGATACGCAGCTTTCGTTACTCCATTTGGCACCTATATCCCCAAGAAAATGATGTTAGGGTTAGTATGTGCGCCCTATTATTTTTGAAAATTGATGGCCCAAGTTTTAGAGGGGCTGGAGCCGTTTGCATTGCCGTACATAGACGATATAGCCATTTTTTCCCAAGGGTGGAAAGATCACGTAAAGCATATCGACATAGTTTTAGGAAGATTGAGAAAGGCGGGGCTAAAAGTGAAACCCTCTAAATTTAAGTTTGCTCAAGAGGAAGTCTTATTTCTAGGGCATCGAATTGGTTCAGGGAGTAGGTCTCCGAGTGATCTGAAGATAAAAGCTATAGCAGATTTTCCGCGGCCCACCACTAAAACACAGGTACGATCCTTTCTCGGTCTAGTGGGGTACTACTCTCATTATATCCCAAATTACAGCACAATAGCTTCACCCTTGACCGACGCACTGAAAGGGAAAATTAAGAAAGAGAAGATCACTTGGGATGAGAAATGTGGGAAAGCGTTCGAGGAGCTAAAAGCGAAACTCGTCTCCCAACCCATATTGTTTGCCCCAGAGTTTGCCACGGATTTCATCCTGCAAACGGACGCGAGTGAGGTGGGTGCTGGGGTTGTTTTATCGCAAAGAATAGAGGGAGAAGGACACCCCATCGTTTTCCTAAGTAAAAAATTTTCTAAAGCGGAGCGAAACTACAGCACGGTGGAAAGGGAATTAGCTGCGATAATTTTTGGTCTAAAGCGATTAAAGCATTATTTAGACGGGCAAAAATTTATTATAGAAACCGACCAGAACCCTTAAGGTACCTAAACAAGATGGGGAGTACTAATCCTAGATTACAAAGATGGGCGTTGAGTTTACAGCCGTTTAATTTTGAAATCAAACACAAATCTGGGAGGCTCCATGGAAACGCGGACGGCCTAAGTAGATTTGATAAGTAGTTTTTGGATTTTTCTATTAATTATTATATATATTTAAATTACTGTTTTATTTGTATGTGTGTGAGTGTATCTGTGTACATTGTGGAAGCAAATGGATGTTAGTGAAAATCTCTGATGTCTCTTAGTCAACCGTAGGCCAACAGAGGTTTACTTCTGTATTCATGCGCGATTAAGTGTAGATGGTTAGTAAGAGATTGGCATTTGACACATTCTGTTTAAAAATTATAATTTAAAGGTGAAACGTAACTTTGAGAAAAAGAATCCCAGATTCGGATTTTAAGAACTAATTGTGTGAAGTGTACATTTTTTTTTGAAATTTTGATTCATGTATTATGTTATTTTTTTGATTGTGTTTAATACCGGGATTGCTGCCCTGATCAATCTCATTGATGGGACGATCTTTATGTGTGTGATTTCTAAGAACTGAATCCAACTAGGACCAGAGCAGTCCCGTGAAATGGACCTTTTTTTAGGGGGAAGGAAGTTGTGACGTTCTCCTTTTGAAACAAGATTCACTCTTTCAGGACAATACTATTGCAGAACAATACAAGACAGAGTTTTAGGTGCACGTGCAGCTGGGGTTCATTATCGCTTATTTAGCGTCTGGACTTTGGTGCCGGTTAGACGAGACCAACAATTGTCTGACCATTCTACTGTGGACGAAATCGCTTCCGGGGCAGCGGACTGTCGCCTTACTTACACAATGGCGAATTGTCCTCAAAGGCGGTAAAACGACGACAGTGGGCCGGAGGTGGCTCGGCCGTCGGTGCTTGTGTCGGACACCTGCTGGTTTGTGAAGAAACAGGGTGAGTGGACGATTGGCGGATTATGGACCAATGGGCTCTAATGAGTTGAGGTTGAAGGATCGACTCATATGGGCCCACCAATGAGAAGACATGAGGGGGGAGAAATGGACTGCCCCTGATGTTTTAAAAGGTTGGAAAAACCGGGAGAAAAAAGAAAAAAGAACGAGAAAAAGAAGGAAAAAGAGCTCGAAAAAGACAAGGGCTGGTGGTTTTTTAGGAAGCGGAGAGGAGAATCCCAGAGTTTTGCTCGGTGATGCTGACGAGGAATCCGAAACGCGAATGAGTAAAAACGCCTTGCGGATCGGACGGAGACAAGCTGTGGAGTGAGCGACTTCAAAACGGAGTCACCATACTGGCTAGGCACGGAAACTATTAACTTTACAATCTAACTTAAATCGATTATATTATTGAAGAAAAAAATTAAAAGTATTTTTTTTACTCCCACAACCTTGCTGTGATGTATTATTTTCACGCTACCTTCTGACGACGTTACATCTTGAAGGGTGTTTATAATTGACTTTGCAGCAGCATGAATCACCAGACTGATGTACAAGTTTACAGTCAGGGCGTGTGAATTAACACCGAGAGTGATCCTGCAATCAAAGAGAATTGCTCGTTTCAGACCATAACTCTAGGTGTGTCCGGGCCGCAGAAAGGTTGTTTGCAGACGCTGACCTGGTCTTCTTCAAATTAAAGTACAACCATCACTGTCACAAAGACGGAAACAGTTTTGATAAGAGAACGCAACGTATCGCCACTTCACTCTACAACTATCTCTGGCATAACTACACTGAAGTCGCAGATGTCAATGATTTGGAGTTAATGGTATGAGTGCAACAGGGTGTTTGACTGGAAGCTATTTTTCAAACGATTGATTTGCTACAGTTCACTGTGCCACTCTGGTGACTATAAAAACGGTAAATTCTGCTGTAGATGCTCTACAATGTTCCCCAGCCATGTGGAGAATACGGCGGTCTTCTCAGTCAGTGGTGACCCGTATGTGGTTGGACCATAATTTTCTTGAGATAGTGTCTGTCCAAAATCCTGCTCAGGGGATGCATTCCTACCAAGTCTTTCCGTAATATCGAGAAGAAAATTCATCTTTTTTTGCTCTTTTATATTACCCCGTTTAAGCTCAGTGAGCTGTGGATAATGGATTCTCCGTCTTCTTAAAGTTTCTCTGGACTAACATCGACTCACTACGTCAAATTTTAATGATAAATAACACTCACGAACTTTATAGCGTGCATTTAAAGTACATTTGATTTGCATCCTCAAAATAGCCCAATTAGCGCCTAAAGCAAAATTGGAATCGAAGTCTTACTTTAGAAGTATAAACACTCCCACCAAATTGCTGATATAGCACAACTTCCTGGTAATCGGATTTTTATTTCCATCAGTGTATTTTACTAAAGATAAATGAAGCAAAATGGAGTTATGCGATAAAAGATATACCTAGTTCAAAGCGAACTGTTTCAAGCTAGCTGACTTTTATTATCTTGCCTTCATAGCAAGATAATAAAAGTGATTAGATTACTAAAAGCGGCCCTGGCTGTAATTCGTGATATGAATGATGAAAAAAAAGACTACAGCATCGGAGGTAACTTTCATTATGAATCAGATGTGGACAAATATACAACCTCCCTAATGACCATGATTTGGAATACCATACTCCAAAGAATAAATACTACTTGCAAATATTTACAATAAGTTGATATCAATTATTAAAAGGATAAAATCTGCGAAAATCTCTAGAAAATTGTCTCCAAAATTTCATAAAGGAATTTAGAGAAATGGAGCAAGTAGCAATTGATTTATCAGGGCTCTCATTTGCAGAGGAAGCTGGATAAGTTTGTAAGCAGCAAAAGAGCTAAATTATTTTCGGTAAAAGTAAAGAAGTTTGGTGATGAATTTTTAAAAGGAGGGAAAATGTCATAGTAGTCATTTTATGTCCTATGCGATAGGGCCAGAGCTGAACTATTCTGAAGAGCTGAGATTGAAGAAACTGTTATAGAACACTTCACTGCAATTTTGTATGAGAAATTAATACCTGAAATTAAGAAGAAAGCTACACAAAATCGAAAGGAAACGTACGAAGACGACAATGAAACTTTTAATTTTAGCTATATGAATTGAATAAGTTTTTACTATTCTTTAGTTTTTTTTTAAAACAAAGATACAATGAAGATCCCACTAAAAACTTGTCGAATTGCAAGTGAAATGTAGAGATACATTTGAAAATATTTCTAATAATTTCGATATCGAATGCATTAGGTGAGAGATCTTTTTTCAGTTTTAAGATTATAAAAAAATATTTATAAGAAGTTCTATGGATGAGAAGACAAATTGAACAACATGGCCATATTATATAGAGAACAAGACGTTTTGCACAAACTAGAAATGGCAAAAGATGTTGATGATTTTGCCAAAGAAAGATCAAGAAATAAGGTTGTATAGCAAAAAATTCTATGCTTTTTATTAAGATTTTTAATTTTATAAAATACAGTTAAGATTTTTCTTTAACCGTTGAGTTTTATTAATAGCAATACATTTTATTTTGAGAATTTAAGTTCAGCAATTATTTTCACTATTTTGATATTTTGACTCTTGAGTCCATGGGTCTCAAACCTTTTACCACCAGGGGCCTCCAACTAGCTTAATCCACCTCTGAATATATGTAAATTACAGCTATGGAATTTAAGTAATAAGTTAAGTAATAAGTCCGTGTAATTTGTACAATGAGGGTTGTACCCCCATTAAGCAGACAGGAGGTATACAGCACCCTCACCCCTAGTAATTTTAAAAATTTTAATATTATTTTCCTTATTGTATTTTAACATGCACATAATACCTGATTTATCTTGTAAATTTTTACCTTCTTGTGTTTCCCTATCCGATATATATGAACAAAAGAATATATTTCAATTATTAACTAGTAATATTGAGAGAATAGTATAGAATATTAATATATATTATTAAAACAATAGAAATGTCCTTTGCAGTTTTTGTTAGCTTAATTTTTTCCAACGGAGACAAAACTCATTAAGAGATATTCATTATAGAAAATTACTTTAATTCCAGCAATTTCAACGTCTATCTTTTTAAAATTATAATAAAAAATAGGCTTAGTTTCCTTTTAAAATATTATTCTCATAGACTAACTAGTTTTGATAATTCTATTATTAACTTAATGGTTTATAGTTACAGACACAATAAACAATGGATTTTTGCAATTTTAGCAATTAAACTATTCTTTTAGAGAAAACTTATCCCTAGTTGTGTGTTTCATTTCTATGTTTATTAAACTTTGGATCCTCCAGAAAGGCCTCTACGTAGTTGTTATTATTAAAATGATTCTCAATTTGTAGTTTGAGCGTCTCAAAGTTAGGCAAAGAATATATATTTACATCTGCCATGGGTCTATCCACGAGCTTTCTCTCAACTAATCATCCTGGGGAAAATGTATTTCTTTTTAACACGCTTTTATAAGTTTCATTTGTATGTAATGGAATTTTTGTACTTGATTTTTACCCAATTTAAGAGGTTAGACAAATTCAAAATCTCGCACACTTGTCAAAGACCCTTGACAATATAAAAATCTCATAATTTTGTTTCATTGTCCTGATCAAGATTTTAATAATTAAGGATTTTAAGGATTTACGAGATTTGGCGACTGATTCATAAGATTTGGTGACTAATTCATTATATAGTTTCTAGATTTGGCAACTAATTGCATAAACCATTTTCAGAATTGGCGACTAATTCCATATGCCATTTCTAGATTTGATGAATAATTCCAAATTTAGCAACTAAAAGATTAAGTAGGCTTCTGTTTAGCAACAAAATAGGCTTCTGGTTAGTAAAAAATAAAACAAAAAAGTATTCTTTTTGTGGAAAAAGGTGGGGTGAGTGTGTGTGCAGTTTTTCTGAAAATGGAAATAAAAATAAAGACTTGCGCATGTGAATAAAATTAATTTATGTTCTAACTGCTAAATATTTCTTATTTTTATAAAGAAATAGGTTTAGAAGTGATGATACGAATTAACATTACAGTAATCCGAGGCCCGTTAACGAAGAGAATAAATACCCTTCAGATCCATTAATTAATATCCATTAAAGAGCAAGACTAATTCCAGCAGCCGCATAATTCTGGTCTCAAATGTCAAACTCAAGGATAAATTCAGCAAAGAATAAATTATGGTTTTTAAAAACTAATAAAACAAGCTTTTATTATAGATCGAACTAAAAAAAGGAAAAAATAAATGATGGTTAAAAATTTTTTTTTTAAAAAAACTAAAAAACCCGATTTTATAGTGAATCGAACTAAAAATTAAAAAAAAATTCTTAATATAAGAATAAAATGATTAACGAGAAAATTAATGTCATTGTGGTAAAAGCGTGGGGTGTGCTTTGTGCTACATTTTTACACTAACTCAGCATTTCGGAGTAGAACTAGTAAGAAATTATAACAATTAAAAGAGCACCCCACGCTTTTATCTCAATGACATCGATTTTCTCGTTAATTATTTTATTCTTATATTAAGAATTATTCTTTTTTACTCCTTAGTTCGATTCACTATAAAAGCGTGTTTTTTAGTTTGTTTTTTAAAACTACAGTTTATTAACTGTTAGTTCTATTGAAAACTTTCTCCCGAAGCAGAAGATTTAAATTATGCAAATGAATTGTTATATTTAAGCGGAGACATTTAGGTCCACGAAGTTAGTAGAGAGCTAGTCGACAAGTAGTTTTCGGATGGTCAATTATTGCTAATTGAAGAATGAGTTTAATGATAACGACCGGAGGTCGTATAACAAATAACAGAAGTACGGTGAATAATACAGCAAAAGTCTAAAGTGTGTCCAAGAGTAAGTGAAGTAGATTATATTCATGTATTAAGTATTCTTTAGCCGTGTGATTCTTCTTACGATTAGTACCGTTGTGCATTTTCAGCCTTGAGTTGTTTGATTTAAGCTAGTGAGAAATTAATAAATCAGAATTTGAACTAGTTATGGCAGATCTTGACTCGAACCCCCAAACTCCAACAATCTCAATGAGGTTGTTACGCATTAAAACAAATCGATATCAAAACCTTAACTAAAATAGAGTACTCATAAAATAAACTCCGTATATTGTAAATAAAGTATGTACTAATTTGGCATTGGTATAATTTAATTCAGACTTTTATTTTTGCACTCTTTTCTCATCCCTGCAGCTCAGTGGTATAGGCAAATACAGGGGAAGATTGGCTTGCCTTAAAATTATGTTTAACTCTTCAATCTTAGTTTCAAACGGTAAAAGTGTGCTATTATTCTAATGCGGCTATGCTGTTTTTGATCTGTACAGTCTTGCTATATTTCTTTTTATTGCTTACCTTTATTAAATTTATGGAAGTTTAGTATATACTAGCTGGTATACTCGTTCTTCGCAAGGATGAATTGAAAAATTAAACAATAAAAATTGAAGGATAAAGAAGTTTTTAATGAGTTAATTTTATGTAAATTGCAAATTAAACAAAAAGAAAAAAAAGCTTTTTGCGTTGCTCAGCTGAACAAAAAAAAAAAAAAAAAAAACACCTGATGTTTGTTAAGTTTTAAGTCTGTAGATCTAATAGTTGATAAAAAGGATTTTCTTTTATTTATAACGCCCAGTAACTCTTTTGTGGGTCGATTTTTGAAAACACCTTCCTAAGCTGATCTTTGATCAGCAAAAGTAACACATAGTTATAAATTTTGTGTATAATGAACACTTAAAATAGTGTAAATAATTTATATCTGGATGTGTAATACATTAATATTACTTTCTGTTGTATTTATTTTATGTTAAAAATTGTCATATTTGCAAGCAACGCCATTCCTTACATTATAATCGTGATTCAATGGAAACATAGCGGAATGTTGGTGATAGAGCCAAGTTGGCATCGTTTTTGGCAACCATGTTGGCAACTTGTTAATTGATTGAACGGTTCAGAAGTATATAAGCCCCCTGGAGAGAAGCTGCAACAAAGAGGATAGCACAAATACCTTCTCCACAAAAAATACATATACATGCCGATTTCCATAGTGATCGGTTGAACGATGTCGGAGGGAAGCGAGGTTATATATACAAACATCCATTTTAATGTGATGCACACACACATTAAACATTTTCTTAAGAAACTCATTTTAAAAATATCTTTCTTCTGAATAATATTCAAATAATTTGCCACTTATATAGTTATACTATAAATGTTATGTACAAAGTAGCTTTAAGTGATGAGTTTTGAAGTTCCTTATTTATAGAACAAGTAATATAAAAAAATTATTAAGTCAATTCCTACTTAGATCAACAAAGAAAAATTTTATTTTAGCTATTTTTTATTAAGTAGTTTCAATTAATCTAAATATGTATATACAAATGACAGAATCACAATAATAAGTGGTAATTAATTTTTATTAATTATAATTTAAGTACCGTATTATCATCCAAAACAATCGTGCATATAAAATTTCAGTTTAACTGAATGCTTTAAAACGTGAAAAAAAAAATCATCGAAAGTTCTGACCCAAGTCGCCAAAAATTATGCCAACGTGGCTGTATTTGTAATTCTTCAAATAATTAGTTTTAATCAATTTATTTTTATTAATTATAATTAAATTCCTGTATTGTCATCCAAAATAATCATGTACATAAAATTTCAGCTCAATTAAGCGTTTTAAAATGAATTTTATTAACGATTGAAAATTCCATCAAGATAAATAAATAAATAAATGTATAGAGAGTGTGAGTTATAATAGTAGGAATTGAACAAATTACCCAATATAATTCTAGAGTCATTTTGAGCACATTAACATTTAGAAGAGGAGTGACCTTTTGAAGCACGAGCGTCATGTCCGAGATAATCTCGGATATGACACAATGGCGTGCTACAAATGGATTAGGTTGTACCGTGCACTGGGGCCCACAATTCAGGGGGGCTCTCGGACCCTGACCATCCATCAAGCCGAATTTGCGATAATTTCTCCCAAAGTTAAGATATGAATATAAAAGATTGCAACACAAAATATATTCATGGCAATTCAGTTTAAAGTAATTCTGACTTTTTAGGGAATTCCCCTAAATTCTTTCCGTTGTTTTTTAGTGTTGCGAACTTTACTTATTAAAAATTTATATCATTTTCAATATTCACATTTTTCTTTAAACTGTTACTGGAAAAAAACTATTACTTGAAAGTTCCATGAAAAATCCTCTACCATACTTATTATTACATCTTAAAAAACCTATACAAGAGGCAATTCTTTTCTAGTTACATTCTAATTTTAATAACAATATGATTTACAGTAAGCTAGTTTCTTATTTCAACATTTCGCAATCTTCTTGTATCTGCATTATACTGATGTAAGCTACCTACCCTCCTCTGCTCTTTTTTTTTGCTTTTTTTAAAAATAATTTTAGTAATATTGTATTATATTTTCTTGTTCATGCACATTTTTTGTATTGTTTCCTGTCTATCTGGGTGGACCATTTAGTAGCTCTAAGCCCTCTGGTGGTTGAGTTCGATCCTCCCATATAAATATCCAAGGAATCCTCAACGACGTTTTGTAACATAGAATTACTATTATCCTTCCTTTTAACGTCAGTAAGTACTCGAGTACATACGAAATGTATCGAATAAATTGGCCGTGGGTAGCCTAGTGGTTAGAGCACCGGACTCCAGACCGGAAGGCCTGAGTTCGATGCCCGATGCCACCACATACCCTCCAAATACACACGGAGTACGTGGTCGTTAAATCAGTGGGTCTGAAAGTCTTGTGGGCTGAGTCGCAAGTGCAGGGGACTTAAGAATATCCCCCCCTTCAGTTCCATCCATAAATTGTGGAGGTGGTGTCGTCATCTATCTTCCTTTTGGAGAATTTCGCCGAGCTAATTCGTACTGTCACCTGTATGGTGGTCAAGGTCAAAAACAGGCGTACTTCTAGACCTTTGCCAGGATGAATTTCGTTGACTACGTCAGACAGGTGGCATTAGCCACAACAACAACAATGTATCGCATAAATTATAAAGGATAGAAAAAGAAACCCAGTGGTGCGTTTAAGTGCAAACAGTGCCAAGAAAAAAAGGTAGTTAACGAAAATTGTAAAGCTTTGTTTATTTAAAATATTCATCCCCCTCAAGTCCTACAGACTGCCTCACCGTGGCGAGGGGGTGACACTGGACGGAGTGGGCGAAGTACGTCGGGAGTGTATTCTCTTGGTAGGTCCACCCTAGTTGTGAAGGCCACTCCAATTTGTCCAGCTAAAGTCTGTAGATTGATTGATTGATTGAATATTAACGTCGCACTGTTCAGCTGAGCTACACGAGGGCTTTTGGCGGCGGACCACGTAATTTTGAAACATTGTCAAGTGACGTGGACGACACCTGAGCTGGCACCCCGTCCTAACTACCACACCAGCGGGAGGACGTTTCAGCTCTCGACAGATTTAACGTGCATCGCTGCCCTACACGGCGGGTCTTTAGTGGTAGTGGGCTCGAACCCGTGAGAAAGCAAGCCACTGTCCGATACCTATACCACTCGGCTACCGCGTCCACAGCTAAAGTCTGTAGGCTCCAGAGCTAAGTCAGTCTTCTGCCACCGGTGTTCCAGGTCTCTGACCATAGAAGCTGCTTTTTACCCCATCCATGAACCAGTCACCCATTGTTTTTCTTGCTGCCTCGATCGTCGCGCAGTCTTAAAAGGATCGCGCTCCTGGCTTAGGTATAGGGCTAGGTTCGAAAAATTTATTACAGTCTCCGAAACATTTAAGCTCATTGAAGCTATTCCAGATCAATATATAAATGGTATTACTTCTACCAGATACAAATTACATCAAGTGTTGGAATTGACTGAGAATTATGGTGTGAAAATTATTTTTTTTGCAAGAATCAAAGTTGAAGAGTGATACTCATCTCAAGAAGTTAGGGGTCTTTGGGAAACTGGATTTTATGAAATCCGCCGTCCCATATCTGAAGTATTTGAATCATTAA
The DNA here is from genome assembly GCA_019973935.1 of Trichonephila clavipes. NCBI lineage: Eukaryota > Metazoa > Arthropoda > Arachnida > Araneae > Nephilidae > Trichonephila > Trichonephila clavipes. Next base: position 170,917 of record BMAU01004508.1, read on the forward strand.
ATGTGGTAATTGGAAATTAAAAATGCACTTAATAGTAATTATAGTTCACTTGAGTTCTTAAAATTGTACTGTCCAAAATGTTCTTTATGTTGATTCCAGAGTTTTTTGCTGTCTTAGGTGATTAATGTGGAGTCTTGACAGTTCGTTGTAGCTCGCAAGGAGCCGTGCTTTCTTTAGCAGTGTGTCGTCGCAGCATGGTGATTGATGGGGTGGCATCTGGGGTGAAGCGCTTGTCAGGAGGAGTGACGTCATCTCGTAGAGGAGTGGGCTGTCAGTCTTGATTTGTGGTCTTTCTGTTGATTGTCGGTCCTGTTGTGTGAGATAGGGCACTTCTATTGGATGTTGCAGCAAGTGAGAATCCTCTCCATTGGCCGTGCCGTAGGTTGTGCAGAAAGTAGTGGGGGAAAATTTTTGAATAATTTCCTGTTAGATGCATTGAATGTAGAATAGTTGGGGAGTTGAATGAAATTTAAAGTTTAATGAAAAATTAATGAAGAGTAATTTAAAATTTAGCAAGAAGGGGTTCATTCGCCGATCGGTGAATGAACGTTTATGTGAATTATGGCGGATTGTAGGAGTCTAGGAGAATTCTCCTAGGTCTTTTTTGAGTGTCCAGAGGGGTGTAATTTTCGAGATTGATGATGTTAGAATTATTGATGTTGGGGAGATTATCATAGAAATTTTTGGCTAAGTCTTGAATATGTTTTTTAAAAGGAGGTATTTTGATTGCTCTATAAATGTTTTTGTTGGAGTTGTATCTACATGCTCTTACAATACATCGAATGATGGAATTTTGAGCTATTTCAAGAATTTTGATATTTGTATTAGCTGCGTAGCCCCAGATGGGACATCCGTAGCTCAGAATTGGTCGCAAGACGGCCGTATAGAGAAGTACTTTATTGTATAAATACATATTGGAATTCCGGCAAATTAAGGGGGTAGAGTTTCTTTAATGCGATCCGGAATTTATCTCGCGCATAAAGAATATGAGGCTTCCATGTGAGAGTTTTATCAAAAGTAATTCCAAGGTACTTAGTTGTTTGAGACCAGCGTAGTTGTGTGGAATATAGAGTGGGTGGTGCAATTGGTTTACGAGTTTTAGTGAATAACACCGCAACGGTTTTATCCACGTTGATTTTGATCTTCCAGTCGTTGAAGTATTTTTCGAGTAGGGCCAGGTGTTTGTTTAGTGCTATTGTAACTGATTTTGTATTTTTGTAAGTGGCTGAGATCGCAGTGTCATCAGCATATAAGTTAATCATGGTGCGTGGGTATGAGGGTATATCATTAACGTAGATGTTGAATAACACAGGGCCCAATAAGGAACCCTGTGTTACCCCAATGTTGACGCGGTGTGTAATTGAGAGCGTGTCGTTCACTCTGACTTTGTATTTCCTGTTAGTAAGGTAGGAGTATAGAATATGAATGATGGCAGGTGGAAAATTATAAGTAATAAGTTTATAAATGAGTCCGTCTAACCAGACACGGTCAAATGCCTTTTGAATATCCAGGAAGACAGCACCAGTGGTCCTGCCTCTCTGAAATCCTGAGGATATTTTTTCCGTTAATCTGAGTAGCGGGTGGTAGGTAGAAAGTTGTTTGGTGAATCCAAACTGATTAGGGTTTAAAATGTTAGTGCTATAGATATGATTTTTAATTCGATTTAGAATAATGTGCTCAGCAATTTTGCTGAGCGAAGATAATAAAGAGATTGGCCGGTAGGCATCAGGAGAATTTTTACTTTTTCCAGGCTTGTGTATTGGAAAACGATTGCAACTTTCCATTCATTTGGAAAGTGTCTGAATAGTAGAATTTTATTTATGATGTAGGTAAAAATTAGCATGATTTTGAAAGGAAATTTTTTTTATCATTTTGTTGGTAATATTATCTATTCCAGGTGCTTTGGAATTCTTTAGTTTTTTCATATATCCACAGATCTCGTCTGGGTCTGTGGGAGAGATAGGAGATGAAAGTGGAGTAGAAAAGAATCTTGTTAGGGTATTAGTGACGTCAGAGTCGATGTTGGTAGTGTGTTTCCCTGGTCTTTTATTTTCTGTGTAATTGTCTATGAGCGTGTTTGCAATTAAGTTGGCCTTCTTTTCATCGTTGCTAGCGATGCCATTGGGTCCGGTTAAATTTGGAATGTCTGAGCGTTTTTGCGAAAGTATTTTTGCATATGCCAGAGACTGTTATCTTGAGTTTCGAGTGATTCTAGTTTGGCGTTCCAAGTGTTTTGTGCGTGTATCCTGATTTCTTTTTAATTAATTAATTTTTGAAGTCTGTTGGCTTCAGTTTTGTGTATTGGATTTAGAGTCTGTTGATATAATTTCCTGGCCCTGTTTTTACAAGTTATTAAGGAATTGATGTGTTGTGGCGTGTAGTTGTGTCGGGTGTTTTTAATAGGTTTAGAAGCTAAGTTGTGGGCGGAGCTAACCGCATCTGCGAACTTCGCTACTTTTCTTCGAGCGTAGATTCATTATTGATTTTAGCGTAGTCAAAAGTTTAATTTCGTTTTTAAGATTTTTCTGAAAGCAGACCAACAGGTGGTAATTGCTCTTGGATTATCTTTATGGATGGGGGTAGTGATATTAAAGTTTAACATGACAGGATTATGATCTGACGAGAGGTCATTTATGGATACAATATTGTAGGGGTAGTTAAAGTTACTAATTATTGCGAAATCTAGAGTATTCGAGGAGTTGTATCCATATCTGGTTGGAGATTTGGGAAATGTAATTTCTAGGTTATTGTCGTCAGTAAAGTCTTTTAATCGAATGCCTCTGGGAGAGTTTTTGGAGCAATTCCATGCACTGTGTGTGGCGTTAAAATCGCCAAAAATCACACAGTTACTGTTGGCCTGAATGAGAGCCTCAATATCTACAGTAAATAAGTTTTTATCAGATCTAGGGGGAATATAAATACAGGTTATTGAGAAGTTTCTGATATTCGGGGGAGTAATAGTTACGGTGGTAGCTTCAATATGATGCAGAGTGGGGGAGGGGGGGGAGAAATGCGGAATAGATTTTTTAATAAAAATAATAGTACCACCGAGAGTAGGAGTAGTCCCGTTCGAGATGCGGTCGTTCCTGTAACATGTGTAATTTGAAATGTTTATGTTGAGGGTGGGTCTCAAACGTGTTTCTTGGATTAGTAAGATGTCAGGGTCGTACTTCTCTATGAAAATTTTGAATTCGGAGACTTTGCTTAGAAGGCCGTTTGCGTTCCACGAACACAAACTCAGGCCGCTTATTTGGTGTCTATTCATCATAATCGTCTAAAAGAGCCTCTACTAAGGCGCGTATTTCCTTCTTGCGTTGGGTTTTATGTTTATTAGTACTGGATGGTTGAGGGTGTTTGATGAAAAATCAATACTATTGATTTGTTGAACTAATAATGAAAGAGCTTGAATGGTTTGAGAAAGTGTTTGGGTTATGAGACCCATGCATTCGCTTTTAGCATTATTGGTATTTGTTTGCTTAGTGATGTGAGTTGTTGCGGCCTGAGTTTGTGTTGGTATCGTAGAAGGAACCTGACCGTTTCGTGGTGTCATCTGTTGGGGGGTGGGAGCGGTAATCTTACTTCGTTCTTGTTGGGCTGCTGCTTGCGCAAAGGAAACATTAGGGCGGACTAGACTGTTAACAATGCTAGTATAATTAGGTTTGATTGACGCGCCTTTACGTGGTTTGGGGTACAACGGGCATTTTGAATAATTGGCCATGTGGCCATAGGCTTCGCAATTAACGCAGTACATTGTTTCGACTTTATCGATCTTACAATCAGTCGTTTGATGGGGTTCCCCGCATTTGAGGCATTTAGGTTTTATGTGGCAATTGCTTGCCGTGTGATTAAATTGTTGGCATTTATAGCATTGGGTCACCCCTTTGCTATCGTAGCCCTCTACTGATACATTTAAATATGAAAGTTTGTCTAATTTAAAAATGGTGGCGTTAGTCATGTTTCTTGGTAAAGATACCAAGAATACGGGAGTAATTGGTTTGTAATTTTACCAGTTAGTTGGGAGACCCGATCAACGGTGAATCCCAGATCGATCAAGTCATTATGGATATCTTCGGGTTTAGCTTTTTTAGGTAGTCCTTTAATCACTACCTTGATGGGTCGTTCGGATTTTAGTTTAATTGAATAGAATTGATATTGTATTTTTTCAAGGAAAGTAAGCAGTTCGTGGTATTGGTCGTGAGTATCACAATATAACTTGAAATACTCACCGGTCATTTTGCTACGTATTTTAGGCATGAAATTGTTAATCACTTTCATTTGTTCTCGGAAATCAAGAGTTATTTTTAACATGACTGGTGGGGGGAGATTTTTCGTCAGGTCGGCTGATTTATTTACGGCGGTATTAGTCGCGGGTTTTTTCTTGTTACTTACTGTGTTAACATTTTTAACTATAGTTCCGGTCGAGGTTCCTTCAACGGGATCGATTTCGGGAGTCGTTAATTTCAAGAGCGTTGAATTTGTTGGAAAGATTTAGCCTAAAGTTTTGTTCAGTATTCGGTTGAGTATTTTGATTTTTAGATAATTTGCGGTTAGGTGGGGAAATAAATTCGAATTCGGTATCTTTTCTTTTAAGTGAGGCTGATTTCGGTAAAGTTGGAAAATCATTATCGTTAACTGTGGTGGGAGTACTTAATGGAGTGTGGTGTTCTGCACAACCGGAGGTATCACAGCTTGGAAGAGAGGAAAACTCACTTACCGTTAGCTCGTTGAGTGCGGTGTAGTTATCCAATCTTTGAACGTGTTCCTTCATGATGTGGCAGTCTTCATCCGTAAGTCCGTGTAGTTTGTGGGATCTTATATTGGCCTTGATATTCTCTATGGTGATGGTGTAGAACTTCATATTTCTGGCGAGTATTTTCCTCTGCTCACAGTTGGTGAGGTGTGGAGTTCCGGGTCGGGAGTCATCTACAGGTAGAGGTTGTTCATTCACGGGTGTCGGTCGTCGTGGTTGTCCAATCCGTTAATCAGTTCAATGTCTAAGTCCATTTCCGGGGTCGTTTCCATAATGTCAGCCATGATAACTTTGATTTAGATAAATCAAATAAGCAGGATAAATTATCCTCTTTACTCATCTCAAGGTTAAGAACTAGGATATCTATTGGACAAATATACAAAATAAGAGTGGTGGAGGCTTAATGTTCCTCATCACAGATATAAAATATCAAATTAAAATGTTAGTAGCAATATCATTGGAAACTCTAATCTCGAGATTCAGGGGGGGTATCAGGATAAATTAAAGAGGCAAGTATCTTAATATATTTATTTAATATGTATCAGCCTCCTGACCTCAATAAAATACTTATTGACCTGCAAAATCTCTTCTTGCCGAGTACTATTTGTTTGGGCGATCTTAATGCCAAACACTTTATGTGGGGCTCCTCTGGCATTAATTCTAGAGGAGTCGATTTACTGAAAATGGTCGATGATAACTGTTTTGTGTTTCTTAATGATTGATCTCCCACGCATTACTCACATAGCTACAATTCTAAAGAGGCTCTGGATGTAACCATAGTTAGCCCTGATCTCAGCCCCACATGTAACTGACAAGTACTTGAGTGCATAAGAAGAGAACACCTTCCAATCCTGTTTGAACTGAATAAGAGGCAAACTAATAAGATTAGTAATAGACGCTGGAACTTTAAACGTGCCGATTGGCAAGCTTACACTGATCGAGCTGAAAAACTGATATGTGTGTGCGGAAACCCTCACTCATAACCTAGAGACTGACTGGCTGTCTTTTAAACGAACCATTTACTGTGCTGCTGGCCAGCCCATTCCTAGGGGCAATTTTAGAAGAAAGAGGCCTTACTTAACTAGTAAAATGCCTGTTCTCTAACCATTAATTGCAGAGAGAAGACAAATACTTAAGTATCTGGATTCTGCCCATAGTGACACCAATAGAATCAAACTAAACAGAGTGAATGCACAATTAAAAAAGATATATGCGCAGATCAAGACAGACAGGTGTAATGAACTTTGTTCTAGTCTGGATTCAAGATTACCCAACAGTAAATTGTGGAAGCTGGTGAAAGGTATAAGTAAAGAACATCCCCAACTTGCAAGGTGCAACGCTATTCAATCTACAGATGGACTCTTGGTTCAGAATGATGAACAGGCAGCTAATATCTTAGGTGAACACTACCAATTAATAAGCAGTCTGAACTGGCAACGACAAATACGCAAAGACTATGGCGAGTAATGTTGTTCATGGCTGTCGCAGTAATCCTCATGGTGGTCCGGCTATTTTCAGCAGAGCCTTCTCAGCTCAAGAGCTTGATGCTGCGATTTTAGGTTTGAATTTAAACACCTCACCTGGGTCTGATGGTATTCACGGTCAAATGATAAGTCATTTGGGTCCATATGGAGAAAACGGATACTTTTAGACCTCTTAAACGACTCCTGGAAGCTGGGTCGTCTTCATCGAGATTGGAAAAAAAGCGATTGTGGTACCTATTAGAAAACCTGGCAAGGACATTGCTTCCACTGGGAGTTTTAGACCAATTGCTTTGACTTCCATAACATGTAAAATTATGGAAAAAATGATTTTAAAGAGTCGTTTTATTTAAATTTCCACAACCTGTTACCGAAGGAGCAATATGGTTTTATAGAGAGGGCCACAGCACAATTGACCAGGTGCTTTATTTCAGCCAGAGTGTCAGAGACGCTCAAAACAAGAAACCTACAAACCACACTATAGCCACCTTTCTTGACTTTTCTAATGCCTTTGATAGGGTTTGAACTCAAAAGCTGATTGCTAAATTGTATGCTAAGTCGGTATACGTGGTAGAGTGCTGCCCTAGATTTATGATTTTTTGAGAGATAGGCACATTAGGGTGAGATTCAATAGTTCGACCGCAAATGGTTTTAAAATAAGCCAAGGTGTTCCTCAGGGCTCGGGTTTGAGCCCTACCTTAGTTTCACTTTTTCTTGCAGGAATTGAAAAAAGTCATTAATAATGACTGTGAAATTGGAATCTTTGCAGATGATATTGTCCTCTGGAGTTTCGGTTCTGATACTGAAAAGGTAGAGGAGAGTGTGAATCTGGCTCTGGCTGACATGTGAAGCTTTGCTGTAAACCACAAATTAAGTTTAAGTCCGTCAAAATCTACTGTGGGTTTCTTCACAACTAATAGGAAACTATACAATTTTCGATCAAGAATCCTGTTGAACAGTCAGTCCCTGGAAATAGAGAAACACCCAAGGTATTTGGGCTTCATATTGGATCCTGAGATTTTGAGTCGTAGACATTTGGAACACCTAGCTTTGAGAGCTAGGAAACGCATTAAAATCCTAAAGTACATTGCCAACGATGATTGGGGTGCTGGTACTCTCAGAAACACTTACGTTTCCCTCGTTCGTGCCATTTTGGAATATGGCTTCCCCATCTTCTGTTGCTCCTCTGATTCAAATTTGCAAAATCTTGAACTCAGTGCTTCAAGGATTATTACAGGCCTTCGCAATTCTTGCTCAAAAGATATTGTGTTCTATGAAGCTGATCTGCAGCCATATTAAGCCTTAGGAGAACTTCATGTTTAGTGAAGTACTACAGCAAGCTCTCCAGTCTTGGCTTTCAGAATCATACATTGAAATTTCTAAGGCCATGGAGTAGTCACCAGAGGCTCAAACGAGGCAGTCCCTTTGGACACGTTGTTTCTGGCCACCTTGTTGCTAGTTCTATAGAACACACACACGCATCACAGCTTATCTCAGACTACTGACCCTTCTGAGGGTCTTGTTGGAGTTTACTTTCATGTTGACCTCTCTATCCAAGTTAGCAAACAAAAGGAACTGCCGTGCTAACTGAAACAGTTAGCTCTTGAAAGAATTAATAAACGCTGTTCATATGTACACGGAACGCACTAAACTTGGTAGTGACTGTTCTGGCAGTGACATCTATATTAGTTTTCGGGACCAGGAAATTAAAATCCAGAGAAAAAATCCGGTATCTTGCTCAGTATTTCGTTCCGAGCTTGTTGCAATTCTTGAGGGACTGAACTCCATTGAGTCGCTTCCACAGCTACACGATATCTGGATTTTTTGGATAGTAAAAGTGCCATCCAGCAATTGGCCGATTGGCATAACGTGAGGGATCGCACAGGTGCGGACATCTTCAAGATACTAAAAAGACTTTCCCTTTCTTGTCAGGTCCACTTCCAGTGAATCCCGTCTCATGTCAACATTGTTGGGAACGAAGTTGCGAACAGCGTAGCCAGGACTGGTGCTGGCGAAACTACAACGCCTGCCGCTACTCTTACTTTGGAACTATTTTCAAAGTATAAAGCAAATAATAAGGCCATTTGGATGATCCCATCGGTGCACCCATGGTATCAGAGCAAATACCCTGGCGGCTTCTTGGTTTGGGACAGCAGTAGACGAGATCAAACTGAGCTAGCTTATTCGATTCCTTAGTGGTCATCTGATGTCATTGGCTTTTGTCGATGGCATTAAACATTTCGAAAATTGCACTAAGTGTTCTTCTAATCAGGCCTCCCCTGGCCACATTTTACCTTGTTTGGGGCTTACAAGGCAGGACTTGGTTCAAGATCCCCTATTGGTTTTGGACTTCTTCAGGGTGAATGGACTCATGGACCTGAACTAGCTCTGCTGATCAAGGGGATGAGAAAGAACAAACAACAACAAAATATTCATATATATTTACTTAACAAAATCTAACCAAGTAGGGCTATCTTTTTTTCGCACCAAGGCTTTTGGATACCTAAATACGTCTTTGATCCCCAGCATTTTGCAAACCCCTTCCTGACTCTTAACACATGGCTGAATGATTTAAAAGTTCCTCAATAATCCTAAAACTGACTCTGCTACTGACTCATACTTTTTAACCCTTATTATTTTCTTTTAGCAAAAGATCAAACATTTAACAAAATATATTACAAGATACTAATTTCAAATAAATAAATAATGTTCTTAACTGTATTAATTAAAATTTTTAATGAGAAGAAAGGATGCTATTTTTCCTTCTCAGGTATGTGTATCAGGTGTAATAGACAGAAAGTCCTTCGCACTTTATGGAAACTATTTTGTAATTCATTTTCTAGGTTGCCTTTTGAGATGAAATTTTCGCAACTTCAGAAAAATCATCTGCTAAGGTTTTCTATTGATTGGAATAAAAAAAAAGATTTATTTTAAAAATGGTTCCAAAAATGATATAGGGCTTGAAAGTTACGTACTAATGCTGGGGGGTCATTGGGAAACTGGGTTATATGTTAACCCTCCGTCCCATATCTAATGTAAACGTTCCTTACGGTTGAAAGTGGAAGTTACAAGAGCAATGAAGTATAATAAAAAAGTGTTACAGAGATCTTCTTGAGTTTCAAAAAGTAAAAGTAAAAATGTAAATAGTCCTTGGCTGTAGTAGAAAAGTCCCTTGAAGTTTCACATTTTGCACAGAAAGTTCAATGTAGCAGTCCATTTATCATTCACGCGACAGTTCACTGGGAGCCGTGCGAAACTTAACCGGTGGCTCTAGTCAGGATGATTGATGGGGTGCAGAGGTGACGTCATGCAGGCGAAGAATCCAAAAGTCCAGGAGCAGTAAATTCTCGTCGTCGGGGTAGTAGAAGCACTGTGATTGGTCCAAAAGGAAAGTGAGTAAACCTCTCTATTGGTTTTGCAAAGTGCCGCGATCGTTGGGGTGGGGAGGGGTAATAATGTTTGGATTAGATTTAATTTAAAGAATGAAGATTGAAAAAATGTAAGACTAAGAAAAATTCTTAGTCGCTCGCTCCATCGTAATGATTTAGGAGATTGTAAGTTACGTACTATTACGCTTTCCAAGAAGAAATATTCATATCAACAAACTAAAAAGTGGTGTAAAAATCTCGGCTATTGCATTTTAAACAAATATATTTATAATAGTAACTGTACCCTGCCACGCGTTGCTGTGGCTCTGTATAACTAAAGTGACTGCCTACATTAAAAATGTAAAAAACATTGAGAGCTGATTGACTTCAAAAAACGAAGGTTAAATTTAAAACATATCAAGTATTCTGTTAACAAATTACTAATGGAATCTGCTTAGGAAATTTATAATATAAACTTAAATTTTAAAAAGCCATCAAAAACAAAATAAGGTTCAGTATTTTGATAACTTAAATGTATCCGAAAACCTAAATTTTGCCATTTATAGTTCAGTAATAACATGAAATGAAATTTTAAAAAATTGGTTATATAAAATAGAGAAAAAATCATACATATTTTAAATCCCGTCGATTAATTTCGCGAAACTAAAATGTTTCCAAGTGGAAAATATACTATGTTTGAATATGCAAGGAACGATTTCTAAACATTGAATGCATATGTCTCTGCATTTGACGACGTCTTTTAATTTGATGCAAATTGCAGACAAAAAAATGCGTGCGCACCAAAAAAAAATAGAAAAACTCATTTGACAAAGGATTAATGGAGAAAGATAAAATGGCGGAAAATAGTATTTTAATCAGTACGCTACGTATGGAGATCAGATAGCTAATCTAATGTTAATGTCAAAAGTAAACGTCGAAAATCTAAGACAAAAACGCTTAAGGCACTTTAGATAACTTTTTGCCTCAAATTAATGTAGTAATATTTTTTCGGTACATTTTTATGTTTTTGACTATTTTATGAACTGATTTATGTATTTTGAAATTATTTTGGTACTTGCGTATTATCGCAACCTACTGCCGACGTTATATGAAACGAAGCACCTAGTTGCCAATTCAGCCTGTACGAGAAGCTATATTATGCATCACAAATATTTTTTTGAACATCGCGATGTCTTACTTTGGTGAAATTAATTGGCGGGAATATTTTCTTAAATAGGTTTTTTTTATCTGTTTTTGACAATTTTTTAAATTTCGTTTAATGTCTCTCTGAAATACGAATGGAAAAATAAAGATTAAAAGTAAACGTAATGTAAACGTCTTTAAGAAATTTTAACAGCTATTTAACCGAAAAATAAATAGCGTACAGGGAAAACAAATATAATTACAAACTTCATTTAATAAACAGAAACAAATTTGGCATAAAATTAAAGAAAAAAAAACACGACGAAGCAAAAATGTAAATATAAGCAAAATCGTACAGTCCGTGTTAAATCTATCGGAATGTTGCCAAAATTACAAAACAAAATTTGATTTGTTGTAGGAGTAATTTCAAAAAAATGATTTATTCGAAGAATAATCCCAATTACTTATCAAAGAACAAAAAACAATAGATAAATACGACAACCAATAAGCATAACCATAGATGAAATATCTAATAATCCAGCTAAAAACTATGTGTAAAGTTTAAATTTCACATTCAGATAGAATAGTGACATCATATGACGTCATAACACCAAAAATTCACTTGAAATTTCAATTAAAAAAATTTATACTGTTTCGAAAACTAAAAGTACATAAAAACTCACCCGGATTCAAATGCAAAAAACTTTATGGCCAAATTTCAGATAAATCGTTTCAGAACTTTTAGAGTTATTGAAGCGAATCACAACATTACATTATATATATATATATAGATTAAATTTGAAAAAGGAAAAAAATTTCTAGCAGAGAAAGTAAAAATGAAAACATGACCACAAAACTTCCTCCTAAGACTGTTTAAATGTAGACAACTCTCAAGAATGTGAAGTCTATGATTCTAAAAGAAAATCCGCCGACTCATAGATTCATTGCATCGAAACTAGGAAGGTCTTCCAGAACTGTTATCAAAATCATTCATAAGTATTTAAAGTTAAAATAGTCTTCTTTTAAAAAAGATTTTTCTGAAAGAAAAGAAAATTGTAGAAAATTAAATAAAAAATTCTAGACACTGAAAATTGAAAATTTTTGGTAACACCCGATGAGTTATGGGCAAATTTAAGTGACCCTAATAAAAGAAGATAAATTTCTATTGTTCATCTGACAGGAATGACTGTATGAGATGGCTTCGTCAGTGTACAATAAAGTTCCAAAAAGGATTCATGATAGCTGCAGGATTTTCAAACAACGGCAAATTAAAAATCAAAAAAGTCTTAAGTAAAGCCAAAATTAATTCAATCTACAATCAGCAGAGTATTTAACAACCAATTTTTGAAATAGAAACTCGAACTTTATACTGAAAGAACATTTATAAAGTTGAGCTTCATGTGAATAAAGGCTCTGGTAACACCTTTAAGTCAACTGCCACTTATTTATCAAAGTAATAATCAGAAATAGGAATAAAGTGTATCCCATTTGATGAAATACGGGTAAAAGCATCCTACGTTTCTGCAATGGACGTTTGTGCTTTCTGTTAAGGAAAACGAGCTTTAGGATAACGACATCCAAGAACACTGGAAGGACTTTGCATGAGAGAACAAACAAATTTATTTTCTTGAAAAATTCTAGCTAGAGCTGTTGTCAAGAATCATGCCTATCAGATAGAAGCGAATTACCACATAAATTACGGTATTTATTGATAAATACCCACAGTACCTACACAGTACCACATACTTACACAGTACCCTAAAAATTTCATTTTTACCGAAATTTATGTTTGCATTTTCTAGTAGCTCATATCATTGAGAAGCTTGCCACGAAATTTTAGATCTGTTAGCAAATTAGTTTTTAAGATATTTGAAGTTTTATGTGCCATTGTTCTGGTTCGGTTTCATTTTAAAGCATTTTTCGACTCTTAAATTGAATGAATTAAAAATATTTTTGAGCTTTAATTTGAAATGATTATTAATTCCAATTTCCTCATTACTAAAATCCTTTCTACTTAATTATGCTTTGAGTCTTTTGATCTATCATAATTAATTAATTAAGATTAATTTCATGGCCAATTTTTGCACAATAAATAGTTTATATAACGCAAAAGCTACATCATTAATTTTTTTCTGTAGAGAAAATGCTATGGAAAATGCATTCTCAGGTTGCTGTGAGAAACAATATTTCGGAGATGGAATACTACTGAAAATAATGTATCTAAAAATCAGTCGTCTGCTGATTCTGCAATTAGACTTCCGAATACAAGTATTCTGAATTCAAATGTTGCAGATGTAGCTGAATATTTCCTTGATGTATACCAACTATATTATACTAAATATATTGTAGTACTATATTTTAGTATTTTAAAGTCGTAAGACAAGAGCTAAAACTTCCTAAACTGTCCCAATTTAAAACTGCAAGCCAGCCTACTTTTAGCTTAAGTTAGTATCATTATTATTTTGTACATAGACGCTTTGTGTTTCAAAATTTTTGTGAAAATATTAGGTTAAGATAAAGTTGAATAAACTGACTTCTTAAGAAATGCTATCAATATTATGCAAAAATATATTTTGAATTAAAAATATCATTTTCAGTCATATTTAATTAAAATAGTGTTTTAATGCAGAACATACATTGGAAAACAACATATTAAAAATTGAGCTTTACGACCATTGTTTATAACTACGTTTTTTTATGACATTAAAAACTTTAAATGCGTTTTTCTCAGATTTTCAATTTTGAAGGTATAGTTGTTTTTTCATCCCTAAGGCTTTTTTCCTGTTCAAGATTAAGTCTTGAGTGTTTTTTTTATGTACTCCCAAACGTATGTTCTATAAAAGTTAGTATGGATTTAGGGCTATAAGATCTCTAGTTATTTTTTCTAAAAAAAATACTAAAGTTGATATTAAAAAATTTTCGTGTTTTTCCAGGTTTTTTTAGCAAAATAATTATTAAAAATTAAAAAGGGAATAGATTTTCAAATCCATACTAACTTTTGTTTGAAATAACCTAAGAAACATAAATAACTTCAAAGACTACAAAATTTTAAAAATGAAATATTTTATAAAAATTTGAAAAACTTCAAAAATTCCTAATTTTTTAAAATTGTTAAATAGTGGTTTGTTAAACTGACTTTTTACTTACAGAATTAGCTCAATAATATAATCTAAATGTATAACATCAATTATTTTTACTGTAATTCTCCCCCCAAATTTTTTTTAAAAGGGTACCTTAAAATCGTTTCCATAAAGTGGGAACGAACTTCGGCACCACATTGCACAAGAATGGAACAATTGCAAGAACAGTCACAGAAGAAAAAAATTGACAAGAACTAATTTCTCAGAGATATAATCTGTAATGAATTAACTCTAAATATAAAATGTTTAAACTTCTTAATAGAAGTAATCTATTCAAATTGAAAAGGAAAGCACCCATTATCCTTTTGTTTTGCCATTTTTCCTACCAACTAACTTCAAATAACCCGAACAATCTAATCAGATATAAACTAAATGCGTGATATTGTAGAAAGAATTTACGAAATAATCCCTTACGCCTTCTTGCTTCTTATTTATTTTAATTCTAAAGACTCATTCAAAAATATCCATCAGCATTTATTAGAAAATTTACCCAAATATTTATTTTTTCATGTTTACATAATTCTAAGCTGGAATTTATCGAGTGGAAGCAGTTACTATTTTTTAAATTTATTTTAATAGAAACTTCAAATAACCTCAAATCTAGTTTCCATCATGATGAAGAGAATCATATATTGGATAGTGGAATACATTTTTCAATTTGTTCGAATTATTGCCCATCCACTATTGGCTGTTTGGCTCGGCGGTAAAGGGAAAACCGTTCCACCTGTTGAAAATCCACTGTTGTTGAAGTCTGCAACGAAGTTAGCTGAAGAAATACGTGAAGGCAAGGTAAGAACTTCATAAAATGTTTTATTTGAGTTTTTAATTTCATAAATTTGTTTTGTGTGTTTAATATGCGTAGTAGAAATCCAAAATGTTTTGAAAGTTCTCAAATAATAAAGGGTGTTTTTTTAGAGGTATAGAACTTTAAATTGCAATAAAACAACGATGTATTATTCGATTGACATGATTTTTTTTATTCGAAAGATAATTTTGTGGCATTACATTTTAAATATGATGGACATCATGATTGTTCAATTCAGGAATGAAAAAGTTAGTAATCCTGGCTCTATACCGATCACTATTGACTGTAACGTTGTGGCCTTCATCGTTTTTGAAGAAGGATTCCACCAGCCCATAAAGCGCACCAAACAGTCAGTTTTTCTGGATGTAACGGTGTTTCGACATACACTTGTGGATTAGCTTCACTCCAAATGCGGCAGTTTTGTTTGTTGACGTAGCCATTCAACCAGAAGTGCGCTTCATCGCTAAACAAAATTCGCTTATGAAAATCGGGAACAACGGCAATCTCGTTTTGGGCCCATTCGACGAATCTACGCCTTGCTTGATGATCGTTTTGATGAATTGCTAAACCAAACTGAGAATAAATCACTTGACAGCTGTTAAATCGGTCGCCATCTTGGAAAGTAATGCCAACTTAAACTTCTATACCTGGAAATAAAAACACTCTTTATAAAAATCTTGCGGAAAAATTGTAACTCCCAAACTTATATTAACATGGATATATTTTTCGTATAAGTTGTTCAAATTTACGTCCGGTTGCTTACGGGACTAACTCTTTCATGGTAGATATGTAATCTTCCCTGTTATTTTTTTTCTCGATTTGAGGAAATTTATCAAACATTAACAAGAGAATTTTCGAACTTTAAATTAATTGACTTGTAACACTCATAATTACCACATTCCCTTTAGCAAAACATTTTCTTTGTATTGTTGTTTCTTTGGTTCATAGAACTACTACATATTCATTTTTCTAAAACTTCTGATAAGAACTTTGAAAACTTTAATATTCTTTGATGTGGAGATCAATAACCTCTTTTTATAATCAGTTAAGATTAATTAATTTACAATTTCATTATATTATATATCATTGTATTGGATTTAACCTAACATTTTATTGGAATGCTTAACGATTTAATAATATGTACTGAAATATAAATATTAAAATAATTTTTAAAAATGTGTTTAGCTATTACATTGAAAATTAAACAAGAACAAGTTATATATAAAAAATTATAGTCAATTCCTACGCAGGTAAAACAAAGAAAATTTTTTCATTTTAGTTACTTTTCATTAAATAATTACAATTAATATAAATATGTATATACAAATGACAGAATCACAATATTAAGTAGGAAAATAGCAAGCAATTTTCCTAGCTATGTATGATGCCGGGCAAGTATTTTTTTTTGTTTTTTGTTACAATTTATTCATTCATAAATCACATTCTCAGAAATTAAGCCATCTCAGGTAGGATTCGAGCCCAAGACCTTTGGATTAGCAGTCTAATGCACTGTCCATTGCGCTACAGTGACACGACGACAGATTTTCCTTTTTGGTTTCATTTTTGTTCGTTACTATATATTCATTAATTAAATTTAACTAACGAAATTAATATTTGAAAAAACTGTATTAGCATCAAGTGTCATCAACTACAATTTTTTAAAAAAATGTATTTGAACTTAAACGGACGAATAGAAACTATTTTGCTAACGATTGAAAATTTGAACAAGATATATATATATATACATAAGGAGATTGTGAACTTATAGTAGGATTGAATAAAATGGCTACTTATCCGTTTCGCTGGCGCAGGCTAAAAAGTCGCCAAAAATGATACAACCAGCGCCAAACGAAATATTCTCGGTTGGTAACCCTTTACCACGACATTTTCAATACAAGTTACGACCTTTTCTTATGAGTAAGGTTTTTTTCATAATACATAAAAATAGATGAAAAATTAACGAGAACTTTCATTAGTTACCAATTTTTTATGTGTATATTGTGTGTTGTCGCCAATAAAGCCTGCTTGGCGAGATTTGCGTTGACGAAATTGAAATAATGTTCTTTCTAAATTTAAAGTTTCAGATTTTCTTCAAAAACTTAAGCTTTTTTTGAAATCTAAGTATGCAATAAATTTCTTTTAATATTATACGGAATATTTTTTAATACTTTTAAGAATTTTTCCCTTGAACAAATTCGTTTTAGAATATGCGCGAAGTAATTTCAATGGATAATACAGTGTACGTAGGAGAAGCATTGAAGATGTTTAAATGTCATTAAGAATGCACAGACCCTTTTCCAAGAAATTTTTTAGAGACAGTTATAGTAAAAATAATTTGCGTTTCATTTAAGATTATGTTATTAAGCTGATTCTGTAAATAAAAATTCAGTTTGACCAACCATTATTTTACAATTTTAAAAGATTAAGAATTTTTATTTTGAAGTCTTTTCAAACATTTATGAAATCCTCAATTTTTTAAATTTTGTTTTGTCATTTTAAGTGATTTATGTCTATTGGATTATTGTGAACAAAAGTTAGTATGGATTTGTAAAAGTCTGTTTCCTTATTGATTTTTAATAATTATTTTTTCGAGCTAAACCTGGAAAAAACACGAAATTTTTAAAATATTAAATTTAGCATTTAAAAAAAATAACTAGAGATCTCAGTCATAACACCAAAGTTATTTTTATAGAACATACGTTTGGGAGTATATACAAAAATTTCAAGGCTCTATGATGAACAGAAAAAAAACCTTAGTGATAGGAAAACACTTATATCTTCAAAATTAAAGGTCTGAGAAAAGCACATTTCAAGTTAATAAAAGGAGAAAACAAAAACTTATAATAACCATAAAGATCTCAATTTTGTATTTGTTATATTTCCCAATTTATTTTCTACCTTAAAACATTATTTTAATTAGACATGACTGAAAAAATATTTTTAATTCAAAATATATTTTTGTATAATCATTGATAGCATTCGTTACGACGACAGGTTATTCAGCTTATAATCTTAACCTAATATTTTCACAAAAGTTTTAAAAATTAAAATATTTATGTACACAATAATAATAATACTAACTTAAGCTAAAAATTGTCAAGTTTGTACATAAAATTTAAATGTTTTCAATTTTAATTTGGGTAGTTTAGCAAGTTTGGTACATGAAGAAAATATTCAGTGTTATCAGCAATACTTGTATTCAGAATACTTGTATTTGGAAGTTTAATTGCAGTATGTGTCGACTGAGGGCGCATTTAGATTTATCATTTTCAGTAGTAATGCGACGCCGATTTAACTTAAGTTAAATTGATTAATTTATTTTATTTCCATTAATTCCATTTCGTTAGATCCATTTTAAATAAAACCCGGTTCTATTCTTCTGTTGGCGTCACACTATAACTTAAGTTTAAACATTAGATCTTTTAAAGACAAATAAACTGTACTCTAAATCAAAGACATTCTTTAAATAATCATTAATTTATTTTTTAAAACAATAAGATTGAAATTACTTTAAATTATAAAGAGATACATAACAGAACATTACTTAACTGATAGAGATCGAGAGAGAGGAGTCATGACGGTGCCTAGAGTCCCCACCTGCTGTATTGGAAGGGAAGTGTCAGACCAAGTGGGTGTGAGAGAAAAAACGTCAGAGAGTGAGTCAATTCGGGGTGCATCCGCCTTTTATTCCGTGGCAGTTTTCTCCTGTATTCTGGAGCGGATTCTTTACAGAAATTCAATCAACTTTTCTGATTGGTCTAGAGTCAGCGGAAGGATATCCTCTCACGGTCAATGACATCCCCCAAACAGCTATCGCAAACCAGATAACCAAATTTCTCCATTGTCAGTTCTCTTTTAAACTTGAGTCTAATCTGGTTCTGCTTTTATACACTGGTCGACAGAGGTTGGCAGTACTGAAGAGATAGAGGTCGGGAAACTTGAACTAGTTTAAAATACCTTTGCACAAAATTTTGAACAAGTCGTTCATTAGCGCAGTGATTTCCATTGCGCAATCGGTTGATTGGTAGCCCTCGAGAAATATGCCACAAAAAATATAGGCAGAAGAGACCACATGTCATTGTGTTTGGATGTTGCAGAATATTTTCGTTCCATTCGAAACTGGTTGAGTTTTCAATTATAAATTGCTCAATATCATACTGAGGTCGTGTTCCATATGAACAGAAAAAAACACAATGGTTGTCTTGTCTAAAATATATAGCTTGCCAATGTCGACCCTTGAAATAAGCAGGATCTGTATTCACAATGAAGGAGCGATAACGTTTCCTTTGTTTCGGAAGTTTATCACTAGAATAGACCCCCGAGAAACCATACCGTAGTCTGGAGTCTGAAAGAGATAACCTATTCAAAACAAGTGAATCCATGAGCTGGCTTTTAATAATCCATGAATACGTTTCGGCTTTTATCGATTTCTGTAAGCGAGGGCATTTCCATGTAAGCAATCAACGTAGCTGTTTCGGGGAGCTCTGCATCAAATTTTAAGTGAATCGAAATATCTCCACTTCGTGTCACATTTCCAAATGGTTCACTAGCTGACTTGTCTTGTGTGAGATCAAAAACGTACAGGCATATGTTCTCTTTGTAATCGTCGTATGAAACATTCGTTTTGTGTTGTGCTAAATCGGTGAATAAACTTAAATAGTTTCTCGCATACAAATCTTTTGCATAGTCAGGTGTGTAAGCAGTAGTGGGTATCTGTATACCATTTTCACTGAGCGAAATATGGTTTAAATTATAATGTTTAAAAATTGAATGGATTCTTTTTCATATCTCCATTAAATGCAGAATTCGAAATTAGACCTAAAATTATCCTTGAAGGCAATACGCCATTTACTCCATTAGGGATTATTACACTCTTCAGACCGGAGCTCACTGTGAAAGTTTTCACTTCAATTCGTGTAAAAGGCATTTGTATGAGCGACTGTTCAAGTGCCTTTTCATGCGCCACCAGAATTGAACTTGAAATTTCACATTTTCTGACATATATACTTATATTTTCTATTTGAAGACGATAGTCCCCTGTAGCAGCTAATAAGGAAAATTCATTTTTCGCCTTAATTAATCGAATTCTGGTTGGTGTGCCATTTATTAAAAGCTTAGATTGAGTTCCAATATCGGTGTGAAGAATACCGCACATGTCAAAAACTTTACCATTTTTCACACGGTCCCATCTTTTTCTTAGTCCTTTATTAAGCCCCGCATCTGTAAGGGTGACATCGTCAAATTTTCCAGCAGTGTCTTTTACAAATAATCCGGCACTCAATAAATTTTTTTGAGACGATTCAGAATGAAATAACATACTTTGAATGTACGCTTTGTAAGCATAATTGTTTTCCGACGAAATTTGACGATCGTTGAGCGAAATGTGACATTCTGCAAACATAGTATTCAATAGATAGTTAATAGGTCCACATATTTGTCATCATTCTGAAAGGCTTCCCCGTTTCCTTTTAAAATTCGTGCTTGAACATGTAGAAAAAGATGTGAAAGATCGAAGTAAGATTCGCCTAAACCTGAAATGAGGAATTCAATAGTGTTGTTGTCAGATATGGATGCAACAGGATGAATTTCCACAAACGATGATCGATCTATTGCCAATTGTATTGGAGATGATGTAAACAAATCTAATTCACTTTTGGTGCAGTAACACTTTTCCATTTTTTCACAGATCAGTAAACACGTCTTTCTCGCAAGACTTTTTTCTCTTGGTCTGTCGCCGTGAACTCTGTTTCTTTCTTTTAACACCTCCTCCACCTTTCAATTTGCGAAGTATATCCTTTCTAATCTCTTCACCAACTTGCCGCAATTGATATTTTGAAGCTTCTTTAAAGGATTTTCCTTGCGACATATCTTCCAATACATTCTGACCTGTGCTCAGTAAATGTTTTCCCAAATATTTACCAGCTTTCATCATAATCTCGGCATTGCATATCTCCTAAGATTACTAAATAGCCCATAACCTCTTTGTATAGGATAATTTGAAGCAAAGTAAGAGCCACTTCCTATTTGTTGTTTACAATAGTATCCAATACAATCATTCGGATCTAATCTTTGCCCACGTTTCTCCATGGCTGACAGTTTTGAATATAACAATAAAAACTCTTTGTAGGTTGTTTTATGCAGTTTTCCTTCGAAACGACAAGACAAGGTTTGTTTTGCCTGATATGAATTTAATGGGCGTGCCACTACTTGTTACTAATTCGATTTCAATTGTATCGAAATAGTTCTTCCTGATGGGGAAATATAACGGACAGTAAACTTTTTGCGATTTGCTCCTTATATTCGTTGGCAATTGGTATTATTTTTAAGATAGATGCTGATACATCTCCAACCAATGAAGGAGCAATAATATCACAATACACATACACCTCTGTAATTCCTGCTCGCAATTCTAAAATATAATCCGACGCATAATTTCCTTCTGTGAAAGTATTCATACGAAATCCTAGCATATTTGACAACTTTTCTCCGAAAGTTACTTTAGTATGAAGTGGCACACTCATTGCGACTTTAGAATCTACCAACTCTCTCAAAACAATATACTTAAATTCCTTAAACAAAGCATCTGCGTGTTGGTACATACCACTCCGAATTTTCAGCTTATAAATTTTTCGTGCTTCTTGAATGAGAGGAAAATTTTCGTATTCGATAAGATGAAATTTCTCTCCATCCAACTTCCGTGTAATTTCGGAAAAGTCAAATCGAATGGGAAAAATAGCATGGTGAATGTTGTGCGATTCGGTTTTTATATTTAATGCGTCCATCAGTAGGGGACAAGAATTGCGATACATTCTTAGTTCAATATTGGAATTCAAGGTAACAATAACTTTATTTCTCTGCTTTTTTAAAACAGCGGATACATCTCCTGTTTCATAGATTATTTTCTCAGTAATTTGATCAAATATGTCGCTCGAATTCAAATCTTTAAGAGTGAAATTTCATATATTTTCTTAGTCAATGGACTTTTGAGCGCAACTCGAATTTCTTGATTTTTAAAACAATTAGCATTTGGAGCGCTATAATTGCGTGTGATTGATGCTCCAGCTGGATAACCAAGTACTACATAATCTTTGTTAGGATTTAATTTTAAAAGACGTAGAAATTTATTTGCCTTTTCGTCTGTTATAGTCAATTCCCAATAGGGGTTAATATTGATTTTTATTTTCGTTTTGTTTTCAATAAGCGAAAAAGTATTGGAGGGTCTTTTATCAGTTTTTTCACATTAGCATTAACACCTTCTGTAAACTCTTGATAATCCTCGTTGTAGAGGGGGATAACAAATTCAGGCGTCAATGATGTGCTCTCTACATTTTCAATGGTTTCTATCGAATAAGAATCGTTGTAATCAGGAGGAATGGTAAAATACTTTCCGGGAATTGTTACTTCGCTCAAGCAATATTCCCATTCTCCGTTTAAAGTTATTGGATAAGCCAATTTTGTTCGGAAGTGATCTGGAGTGTTATTGGGGAAATAATTCATACTCGCATTAGAAGGTAGCAAAATATGAAAATCATTCGTGTTCTGATTCATTATGATATGTGATTTGATCGGCTCTTATCCAAGAATTTTGAGAATCTGGAAATCCGACCCACTTAACAAATAACTTACGAGAAGCACCTTTACCTTTAGTCCGAATGATTTTTTCAATTGCCCAATAGTCATTCGTTGATTTGTCTATTTTTTGTAACTCCTCGTTATAAAAACGACCCTCAATTTCATTAGAATTAAAATCTTGTAATGTATAAGTTGGAGGAATTGTTGGATATCTTTTGTAAATGCGAAATGTTTCTTCAGTCCAACCGGGTAAATAGCCTTTGCGAAAAGTTTTGCGAGCTTTCGATAATCTGACTATGTCTCCTGCTGTAAAACTGAATTGTGGATCTACATTAGAATGATATAAAAGTTTATATAATTCAGGTTCGTCATTTGTTGTCAATTTGGTAGGTTCAAAACCATGTGCGCGATGGATGGAATGATTGTATGAATGTACTAGTTCTGGTAAAATGTCATAATATTTATAGGAATTACGATAGGTAAAGGCTCTGTACAATCGTTCTCGTAAAGTTCTGTGCACGCGCTCTAAAATCGCGCATTTCGTTTCGCTTTTTGTAGAATAGTGGTGAATTTTTTATATCGCTTTAACATAGCGCGTACAATTTTATTGTAAAACTCTGTTCCCTTATCAGTTTGAAAATTTTTGGGTTTTACTTTTTTAAATACTTTTTGCAATACTTGTTTTTATTGTGCTGGCTTTTTTATCTTTAATTGGAAAAGCTCTTAAATATCGTGACATCACATCAATAATGGTTAAAATATAGCGATATCCTTTGTTATAACGAGATAGTTTTTGCATGTCTAATAAATCACTCTGTCACAATTCATTTATTCCATATGCAATAGTTTTGCGTCTCTGAAACTTATAACGAACAGGTTTGTGTAATGTATAAACATCTTGCTGCGAAAGCCATTTTTGAACGTCATTTAGGTGAACTCCGCTTGACTTTGACAAACGCTTCACGCCTCCGAAAGAAGCCGGTTCCTTTGGATTAAAGTATAATTTTCTTAATCGGTCCAATTTTTCCATTTTTTAATTTCTGGCGAACGCGGGATAATCTTTGTGAACGCAGGATTTGCATCTGAAAGAAGCAACTGTTCTCTTAATCTTTTATTGCCAATCCATTCCAAAGGAATATTCACATGACGTAATGCTGCGTAAAATTTTGCAAATCCTGTAGGAGGAGTTAAAACACGTTGATCATTTTTCATCATATAGGTAAAGAGATCTACTACATTGCTACGATATTCTGCTTTGCCATCTACTTCAAATTCGTTTTTATCATTGAATGTGTAGTTAGCATTTTTGAGTGTTTCTAAAATAGGCAATATATATTTTTTTCGTGTCTTTGGTATAGCATATCCTATATATTTTGCCAGAATGTTGATTCTTAATGGTACTTCGGATTTGTTTGTTAGTGGAAGCTCTGGTTCTGTCAATAATTCTGGAGGAATTTCAAATGGTTTCGAGGTGGAGGAGGTTGCATCACTCTCTGATACTTTGGTATCAAATCCGATAACAGTTTAGCTTTTATGTCATCAGGTGTCTCTTTCTCATGCAACAAACTCGAAATATTATTTTCTATTCGAACTTCTGGTTGGGTTTCTGCAAAGTAACGTGATATTAACCCTTTCGGGACTAAACCCATCTCTTGAGCCATGTTTCTTATATGCGTTTGCCGATCGCTTTTCCAGCGATTCCTCCTAAAAGAGACAAAACACCTGGTAAAATTAAAGGAAGGAAACCCCCGACTTGTCTATTGGTAGTAAACAGCTTACGTTTGCGAGAAATAGGTACGCTCCTATTGGTTAATAATCGTATCACTCTTTTGTAACTACACAATTTTTTGATCTTTTTTGTTGGTATGTTACCAGATAATAAATTGTCACAAATTTCACAGAGAGTTTTTATTTGATCATCTGTTGCACTCTTTAAAATCGCTTTTCGTTGAGCAGGACTTGCAGCAGCTAGCACATGCAGCAAATGAACATGTCGGCTAACTCGATTCATATTTCTTTTGGAACAAATACCCAATTAATCATTCCCCGATCGGGAAATAAAGACTTACGGAGACGTACTTCTGGCGATCTTGGATGAACATCGACAAGCAAATAACTAAATGGTTCTTCAGTTGCTTTTTTATATGAATCCATGAAAAATTTACCGCGCCCCGGAAATGCTTGTCGACCAAAACACGCAGCTTGTGATACATCTCGATTATTACGAAATAAAATTATGTAATGTGCGTTAAGGCTAATATCTCTCATAGATTTCACTCGGAAAAGATTTTGTGTTATAAGTATTATGCTGTATTTCTTATGATGCGATCCCATAGTAAACATTTGGGAAATTTCGCTTGTTACATCATTCATCATATCATCCAGTACAATCAAATCGCAATTTTCTTCTTCTGCTTCTGAAGGCAGTCCTGAAACAAATTTAAAATTTTTCTCGTTCAGAAACCAATTTTGCGTGTATTTGAAACACCAGACAATATTTTTCATGGGAACTTCGTACACTTGTTCAGATATGAGTTTCTGCACCAAACTCGTTTTCCCGCTTTGGGAAGGCCCCGAGATAATTAAATTTGACGGGTGGTGTAATTTTATCATTTTCAGCAGATTTCACAAACATTTTAAAATTCTTTTGCTGTTAACTGTACGCCAATAGGTTTTGGTTTCAACTGTTCAGATGTATTTTGCGGTGACCAGAAATAACGAATATCGAATACTTTTTCTCTGTTTTTATAACAAATATGGAGGAATATTTTCCTACCGATATGTTTTGAAAATACACACTGTGTTCCAGTAATATTCACTTCTACCGCTGTTGGTGTGTATACTTGCAAATAATTTATGAATACTACAAGCTGAATAACGATAACAAACCACAGGATAGCAAGGTGTAAATAGTTATGTTTTGTACATCTGTCCATCTTTAGAAGGTTAAATGTTTACTCAACACATTGAACATCTGTTCGAGAATAAAAGTTTTTTTCTCAGGATTTCTATTTATAAGATGTTCTGAAAATGATAATAAAAATCCTACTTTAATCATAGTCATTCCATCGTGGAAGAGAGATTCTGAAATTTCCGTAAATAATTCTTCATTTATTTGAATATTTTGTGACAGGTGTGATAATGCAGTCCCATAACTTTTGTTTATATCATCCATTTTACGTTTTTGAGCTTTCTTGTATTACCAGATTCGAACACTGAGAAAGAATAAATAAGGCTCGGATACACAGATGTGCTATCGCTTGTTTGACGTCTGTGCAACCGAGTCTCTGTTATTTAAGGGCTCTCTGGACTCTTAAGTTGTAAATTTTTCAATTTTTTGAAAAAAAAAAATAATAATGTTATGGCCTCATCATTTCTGTGTATTTTGATACAAAATATTTTGTTAATGCTGTGAAAACTTCCGAGGCAAACTCTATCATGAAAAGTACTTCAAAGCAATTCATGTACGTTCTTTCAAGTTTTCTAAGTAGCATAATACTTTTCATAATACAACCCCCCTGCGCAAACAGTAAAACATGTTTTTTAAATCATTACCTTCAATTTAAAAATACTAACCAAGCGAAAAAGTAATCACATCATTTAAATTCAGCGTGAACAATAAAAAGGGGATCAAGGAACAGTGTGGGTTTTACAATTTGGTGAACGCCACGAGGAAAAAAACTTTTCTTGTTTCGAGAACCAGTCATAATTGGGAAGATCATCCATTAATATTCAGTAAATTGCTTAGTAATCACATCATTTAAATTCAGCGTGAACAATAAAAAGTAGATCAAGGAACAGCGTGTGTTTACAATTTGGTCTACGCGAGGGAAAAAAAACTTTTCTTGTTTCGAGAACCAGTCATAAATGTGAAGGTCATCGAATAATATTCAGTAAATTGCCTACAAAAGGTTTTTCTTCTCAGTTCGTCAGCATGAATTCAGGAAAAGACAGGATGAAAAAAGGGGTAAGTTGGTTTTTTTCCCCTTCTTCTATTGAAGCTTTTAATCGGCGAAGTGAAAATGCTCGCGTAACAAAGTCAACTTTTACAATCGTAGTGGTAAAATGTTTTCCTTCGTAAAGCACAGGAATCCTTTGCACGGTGTTGGTATAATGTACTTATTTTGTTTTTCATGAATGTGTCTCCATGTAACGCACAGGAATACTTTGCACGGTGTTGGTATAATGTACTTATTTTGTTTTTCTTGAATGTGTCTCCAAATGTTCGTGTTTTTTATATCGGCAAAGTGAAAATTTTCGCGAAATTATACAGGTCCCATCATTTCCTACTACTGACACGTTTCTCCTGGTTCAGTACTTTGTTCAACAAGTTGATGGGGTGCAGGCGGGATTTTAAAGGCGTTTTTTTTAGATAAGCATATGGTAAAAGAACGAACAAAATTTTTAGTGTCTTTGTACATGTTATGCCAAAAGAAGTTTTCGCTGAGTCGATGGTATGTTCATTTGAAAACGTTTTCCTTTCTGTTAAAAGAATTTCCCCCTGATTTACGAGCTGTAACTGAACTGGCCTCTTGTAGACGGCCGACCCTTAAATTGATTTCTTCTAATCTATCCGCTAATGCTGAAAGAACTGGATTTTCCGTTTGTGCGGACGACAAACCGGATCTCTCTTCGCTAGCTATTTGGTTCAATTTCATATTTTGCTCTTCTATCAATGCCGCATTGATTGATTCGTCTAAATTCAAAGGATCACGAGAAAGCACGGATGTCATTTCTTAAACCACTTATGAAACGAGATTGTAACAATTGGTCGTTCGCATTTCTCACCGCGGTATTTTGAACCGAATTTCCTGACTGGAAAATCTGTGTTCCCAGTTTATTGATGCGTGCTGCGAATTCCTGTACGCTCTCAGAAGGACCCTGGATACATGATGAAAATAACTGGAGACGCGTTGATAAAGGTACAGCTTTCTCGAATCTTCCAATAAGAATTCATGCGATATCGTTATATTCTGTCAATTGACTGTGGGTTGGGTCGGATAAAAAAAATTCCTCAGCTATTCCCGCTAATTTTAATTTCAGAATTGTTACTTTCTCATCGTTTGACCACTTGCCTAAATTCGCAACATTGTTTATTTTTCCCAAGAACCTACGTATTCCTAACGATTCACCTCCGTCGTACATTGGGATTAGATCAATTAGATTAAATTTCTCGGACGCCATTTGCGTCATTAGGGGGTCTGATTGTCGTGTACGTGGCATGTTTTTTTTTAATTATTAATTAAGACAAAATTTCTAGCGAGTTTCATTCACAACGGAAACCGTTAAATTAAACAAAATTCAAGCACTCGTGCAGGGTAAAAGAAATTCATGAACTCTTAAATTTAAATAAAACTTTCAACTAATCGGCTCTCGCGTAAATACATGCATAGAGAAAAAAATTCACATCAATATTAAAAAGAAAAAAAAATTAAAGAGCACCAGTACCTGCGTCATCTCTGCACCTTGGGACTCTCTTCCTCTCACCAAAACTGCAAGAAAAAAAATTCACAGTATCAAATTACATAAAACATAGTGGCACACGAGATGAAAATTTGTCGTGATGATCCATTAAGAAACGTTTACAATATCAAGGATGTAAAAAAAAATTCAAATAATGGTACAAAGAAAAAATTTAATATCCTGGTCACTGGCACCAGATAATGCGACGCCGATTTAACTTAAGTTAAATTGATTAATTTATTTTATTTCCATTAATTCTATTTCGTTAGATCCATTTTAAAAAAAAACCCGGTTCTATTCTTCTGTTGGCGTCACACTATAACTTAAGTTTAAACATTAGATCTTTTAAAGACAAATAAACTGTACTCTAAATCAAAGACATTCTTTAAATAATTATTAATTTATTTTTTAAAACAATAAGATTGAAATTACTTTAAATTATAAAGAGATACATAACAGAACATTACTTAACTGATAGAGATCGAGAGAGAGGAGTCATGACGGTGCCTAGAGTCCCCACCTGCTGTATTGGAAGGGACGTGTCAGACCAAGTGGGTGTGAGAGAAAAAACGTCAGAGAGTGAGTCAATTCGGGGTGCATCCGCCTTTTATTCCGCGGCAGTTTTCTCCTGTATTCTGGAGCGGATTCTTTACAGAAATTCAATCAACTTATCTGATTGGTCGAGAGTCACCGGAAGGATATCATCTCACGGTCAATGACATCCCCCAAGCGCGGGAAATTCCCAAAAAACACCCCTTACCATGATGTATTTATGGGTGCAATGCCTTCTTCCAGGCGAGGGAACGCGTCACCCTTTTCGGTGGGGTAAGAGACGCACCCAACAAATTCCTTTCGTTGTAAACAACAACAGGGCACATATAAAAATTACAGTTGCTATCCCTAGGGACCGGCGACCTCCCATCAGTAGTATTCCCTCCCTTCGAAATATTGCTTCTCATAGTAACCTGAAAACATTTTGGCCATGACATTTTCTAAACTGGAAAAAAATTGACGATAAAGCTTCTAAGTAGTATAAACTATTTTTTAAAACAAAAATTGGCCTTGATGTCTGAATAAAGTATAGCTACGATAACTCAGAGTATAATCCAACAAAAATGATTTTAGTGATTAAATTGAAATTAATAACCATTTCACACTGAAAGAGTTGATTATTCTGATAGATATATTTAAGTACTTTAATTTAAGAGTGGAACAATGCTTTAAAGCAGGGGTATCAAACTGAAATGCTAACTCGGGCAAAAAAAATACCAACAACAACAAAAAAAAGAACAAGATTTAATTTAAGGTTGGCCGCAAAAAAAAAGAAATCAATATTTAGAGAATGTAAGGTTTATTTCAAATAATATATAATAATAAACATGTTTGACATTTCTTCTTTGCTTCTATCTTTTCAATTTCGGCAGGAACATTCTTTTTATTTTACTATATATTTCGAGCCGCAAGAATGTTCGTCGTGGGCCGCGAGTTTGACATCTCTGCTTTAAAGGGAAACCGAAACTAAAACTTAAGCTCAGAAAACTTCAAATAGCTGAAAAGCTAATTTATTATCATATCTGAAATTTGGTGACAAGCTGCAAAAGGATATGAACCACAAAAAAAAACATTAGTATTTTTGAGATTTGTTGGGTACGGTATGTAGACTTAATAGCTAAACGAAATTATTTCTTCCACTAATCATAAAGTAATCAATGCATGTACTTCTTTTTTTTTCCCAGCTAAGAAACATAATTTACTTTATTTTTATTGCTTTTACTTTTTATGTTATTTCCCTATGTTTATTTTGAAAAGGGAGCAACAAAACATTTAGTTTGACTTATCTTCAAACGCCACTTCAATAGTCATTATTAATAAACGAAACAACAAATAAATATTTTTCTTTAGAGTATTATTTCCTATTTAGATAATTTCCATTCAAAATGCTGTGAAAAACTGTTTTCTGAGATATTTTTAATGAATATTAATAAGGAAAATATTTTTTTAATTGCTTCTACCGTACACAAGTGATATATTTCATCAGCGTAACAGGAGGAAATATCTTTTAAACATGATTTTCGTTTTTTTTTCTCTTGAAAATAGTTTAAGAAAGTAGAAGATTTACTTAAATTACATGGACTATATTTTAAACATTATTTTAAGGGATTAAATACAACAACAGCTAAAAATGAAATTACAAACCACTGCAAGTTATTTTAAAAGTTGTGTACAAATTCACTTCACCTGATCATTCAAATCAATTCTTTTTCAATACAATGCTTTTTGTATTGATCTAAATTTATCAACGATCATCACTTGCCTGTCGACTTGGTAGCTTAGCGTACCAATTTCGTAAGCCTAAGGTAGCAGGTTCGGTCCCGACTGGAGGCGAAAATCGTAGGCACGCATGTCATGCGATTGATTATGTGGCGTGTAAAAGATCATTTGAGTAGCAATTTTGATTTGGTATCCTTGGAAAAATTAAATTACGTCATTATTTTTCATCTGACGAGAGTTAGAATAAGAATTAATACAATGCTCCAAATTTTTGGTAACGAGGGCCGCAACAAGATGTTGCCACCATGAAAAGGCTCTTATATTTGGAAACTTGTGTTTGCAAAAGCTTAGCACAGTGAGCCCATTAGAAAAAAAGTAACATTTTTATTTACACTTGTTAATTAACCAAAAACCAGTAAGAAAAACGTTTGGCAACACATCTTACAAAGCGCTAACAGTGTCAATTCAATTTAGCACTAAATGATAAATAAGGGATTTAAGAACAAAAAATATGTATGAGAGAGTGGTCTCTTTTACTTATATTAACTCTTTACCTACCGCATTATGATTTAATGCAGTTTTTTTAATGCAATATTTTTCTTCGAATCACTAGATTGAAAATTAAGGGATATACATAAACAATATACTCAACTTTAGGAAATTTAATTAGTTAGAGCTAATTAATTCATCAAATGTATTCAACTGTAAAATTAATTAGATACGCTGCTTACTTAAAATAATGAGTCAAATCGTTTTCTACGGTCTTCCTTAACATACAAACAAAATAAGACACATTTTGACATTAACTATTTTTGCGGAACAAAAATGACAAACTTCGCAATGCACTGAAAACACAATATCTACTATAAAACTATTCGCCTTCCTTTTAGAATACACATCATAGAACCCATGCTGCCATATATCTGGGAAGAGTGGATTTAAAAGAATATTCATGCTAAATATCATCAGAGTATTCGTAAAAATAGTTATTCTATGCAATTTTAAAGTGAGTGGTACTTACAAGTACCGTCGGTAGATAAAGGGTTAAACAAAAAAAAAAGGGGATTATGAGTCTATTATATTGAAGATTTTTTCCCCTCACTTAATTTTTAAGCAGTGAGAATGAGCTTTATCAAATGCTCTTATATTCATTTAATGTGATGTTTCTCTAATAAATTCTTCTTCTTCAGCTTAAATGTGAAGATCTTATAGAGGCTTACATTGACAGAATCAGTGTAGTAGATCCATACATCAATGCTACTGTGGAGCGAAGCATTGATGTTGCCTTGAAGGAAGCTAGAGAAGTGGACTCGTTGATTGCTTCTGGAAAATACAACAAAAAACAACTTGCTGAAGAGAAACCCTTATTAGGAGTACCATTCTCTGTCAAATTGTTATTTAGTTGCAAAGGTAAACACAAACGTTCATGCTTTAAATTAGTCATTTACTAACTTAAGACGGCTTAGTACCCTTTGAGCTACTTTCTTTCTTTATGTATTTAAAAATTACATTTTAACATTTTATACAGTGTTTCTATTCTAGAAAATGATACGAGATGAAATTTTTCACATATTATTCCCACAATTTTAAAAATTTAAATTTTTGAAAAAATTGGAAATTTTAAAATTTTACTCCTTCTGTAATCATTAATTTTTAACCTGCCTTTTTTTGTAATATTCTTATAAATGTTATAAACAACTTTCGGGATCGATTTTACAATAACTTAGTTCGTTATTGAGGAAAAAAAATAAAATGTTGATATACATGCTAAAAATCAACGAAAAAGCCAATATCTCTTACATTTTAATTTTTTTAAAAAACCATTCAGTTTACAGCAAAATGGATCCCTTATTTCATTACATGCTTTATATGCAACACACAGCAAAAAAATGGACGTGATTGGTAAATAGTTGAAGAAGGAGTAATATATTGAATGCACTAATGTTTCGAAAAACACAAACTGAGAAAAACCACTTTAAAGTTTATAATTCTGAAAAAAAAACTATAATAAGCTTAAATAAACTTAAAATACAACTTTAAGATATTAGTTATATATTTTTCTTGAAAATAATTGCATTTTCGTATTTTTTCAACCCATCCTTTTTTTTAAATGATCAATTTTAAGAAGGTATTAATTGTACACTAGAAAATTCAGGAAAAATGATAAAAAATTTTTTTCTTTCTGTCACAACAGAAAGTTTAGTTTTTGTCTTCACATAATATTGAAGTATTATGTTTGTATGAAAAACATATCGGGAATAAGACTTGAAATTATGAAATTATTAATATAAAATGCCTTAGTTCAGAAATTTTACATGCACACATTTCACAAAAAAGAAAAATTACATTATTGTATTGCCTCGAAAGTATTCTGCTTTATATATTACGCATTTTTTTAGTTATTGTTTCTCTTTATAAAATAGATTTTATTACCATAACGCTTTTTTTTCTAAAAAGATGGCGTGGCCGTATTGCCTAATTTGTTTTCAAATGAAGTTTTCTTCAACTTCTAACTTTCCGACTTGCACAAATTATATATCAATCAAAAGATAATAATGCAAAGAATAATATTAAATAAAAATTAAAAAAATGATAGGTCGGTCATTTTGTGGGTACCAAGTAATCTTGATAAGAGGAACTGAGAAATTTAAAAACAAACAAACATTTTCAGGTATGCTCTTTTTGTTTCCTCCCTTACACATCTACATCCCCAAATATAAGATACACTGAACTCTTTCTTATATAAGACGTTACATAAGTTCTTTAAAAAACCGTATGAAAAAAATCGCGTAAAAAATACATGCGACGTATGATAAATCCGAGGATATGTTCCATAACTTTAAAACATCGTGCAAGAATCGTGCAAAAAATTCTAAATATTTTTACAAAAAACCGCGCAAAAAGTAATAATGAAACCCACGGTACAAGAGCGAGTGAATTTTTACGTCGCACTGTTCAACTACTCGCTAGCTTTTGGCAACGGACTTCGTAACTTTGATCCATGTTCGAGTGACGAGGGTGACACCTGTGCTGGCATCCCTTCTCCTAACTATTCCACCAAGGGGGGGACTTTGAGCTTCTCCCACATTTAACGTGCATCACTACCCTACATGGCTGGTCTTTAGTGCTACTGGACTCAAACTCACGATATGCCGGTCATGAGTCCGTTGTCTTGACCACTAGGCTACCACGGTCACGTTGTGACGAATCTATACGGAACTTTATCACTAACCTTCTGAACCGACCTTTTTAGGGAAATTTAATTCCCTACCTATTTCCAATTAACTCCAAAAAGCGGACAGGATTCCTTATTATGCAGATTAGATTCAGTATTTAAGTCAAACGAAATAGTAAAGTTAGAGCAGTAGGAGATAGACATTGAAACATAGAGTTATAGTGATTTTGAATTGAAATATTGTTGTTGAAGATAAATTATCCTCATGAAGAATTGAGATTCCTAGAGGTAAATATCATTTTGAAGTTAAAGTCTCATTCAAGTTTTAAGAGTCGGATTAAAGTTAAATGTTCAATAAGAACATTATTAAATATAATTCTGGGATCTCTTATCGTGGTAATTTCTGCGTGATCATTATTTAATAAATTAATTAATTAGATCATTAATTAAATGAGTTAATTTAAAGGATATTACCTTTAAAACCTCATAGTATTGAAATTACTATTAATAAGTTTATTTGATTCTATTTAGGAAAATTAACCAAATAAAGAAAGTTATTTATAAAAATGGCTACTAGTTCATTTATGTCTCATAATTATTCTAGTTCTCAAAGTGAGGTCCCCAGAGACCATTACAATGGCGCCCAACGTATAAATCCCGAGAATAGAGTCGGATCCAGTTTTAGAATCATTCCGGAACAATATTTTTCGGGGATTGAGAACATAGATGATTTTTTGGAGAATATTGATCATAATCTCGCGTATTATGAGATACCTGCACAACTGGCATGTGCTTACTTGAAAGGTCATCTCAAAGGTCGAGCACTCGACTGGTTCGAAGTTCTAGGTTATAGAGTCATTGAAGATAAGACAACAGACTACGCGCACTTAAAACAGGCATTGTCGGAACAATTTCCCGTGGTCAGAAACAGGTCAGAACTAGAAACGCGATTTTATTCCTCATCACAAAGACGAGATCAACAGTCTTCGGACTTTATTTATGAATTGTTGAAAATTCATAAAATACTTAAACTAGAAATGTCGGAGGAAAAATTAATAGATCACGTCGTTAGTCGATTAGAACCTCAAATTTTGGATTATGTCGAAGTTAGACATCCACGAAATACTGCCAATCTCCTACAAATCGTTGATAAATACGAAGAACGTTTTATACATAGACAAATCAGAGGTTTGAGTGAGGGATTTAGAAGTTCAGGCCCTCATGAAAACAATCGTTTTAATACCCGGCATAGACAGGAAAATTGAGGGAAAACAGAAATAATGAGAGATACGCCAATAATAGCTGACCACAAAGGGAATTTAATCGGTTCGAAAACCAAGGTTTCACAAATAATCGCAGATTCGAGGGTAGACGCCAAGGTGGACAATCGGATCAACCATTCCACAGTCAAGGCGGTCGACAAAGTGGGTCGAGAAATAGTTCATTTCGAGGTCAAAATGAACGAAGTAGAAATTTAAACTTTTAAGCGATCGATGTGAATATGGGGGTAATCGATCGCGGGGTACGGAAAATCCTCCAGTTTGGGATCATCGGCCTATCAGAGTATCCTCTATAAGAATGACCCCAGTCGAATTACCGTATGTCCCTATTCTATTAAACGAAACATTTATTACAGCACTATGGGACACGGGAGCAGAGAAATCTTTTATTTCGGAGGAGGTATACCGCAATTATTTTTCATACCGACCTCGTCAAAAGACGAAAGACAGAGTCATGACAGCACAAGGAGCCCCGTGCAGTCATTTGGGTAGAGTCGAGTTGCAAATCCGAATCAGGGAATTTCAGAAACCCTGGGAATTCCATATACTTGATAACATGCAGTATCAGTGCATTTTGGGGATTGATTTTATGAAGGCGTCGCGATTAACATTAGATTTTGACCAGAAATCCTTGATCATTCCCGATCATCTGATCAAACAAATGCCTAAAGAGGAGAAACTCATTGATATTGATCTCACAGAATCGAAACTTGATGACGAGCAACAGAGGCAATTAAAAGCCTTATTTAATAATTTTAAAGGGTTATTTTCCGATCAACCGGGATTAACGCATGTTGTATATCATGAGATAGATACTGGAGATAAAGGACCGGTAGTGTCGAGACCATACACGTACGACCGGGTCAAACAAGGCATTATTGATTATCACATAGATAAGATGTTACGGGATGGTACAATTTGTCCTATTAATTCGCCCTATGCATCTCCAGTCGTATTAACTCGAAAGAACAATGACCATCCTCCAGATTCTCCCGAGGCGTATCGTTTCGCGATCGATTATCGGAAACTAAATGGAATTACCAAATATCCTCGATATCCATTACCGGTTATTGATGACTTACTCACCAATATCCCTCACACCAACGTTATGTCCACTCTAGATCTCAGAAGTGGCTATTTTCAGTTGGCGATTAGTCCAAAGGACATAGAAAAAACAGCGTTTATCACTCGCAATGGCACTTTTGCATTCCTACGCATGCCTTTTGGTCTTTCTGGGGCGGCGCCTAATTTCCAAAGGGCTATCGATATAATCCTCCAACCTGTTATTGGGCGTTTCGTGTCTGTATACATGGACGATGTTATTATTACATCTCCATCGTTCAAAGACCATCTTGATCATTTAACTCAGGTTTTTACCTTATTACGAGACGCAGGGCTAACGTTAAATAAAGAAAAATGTCACTTCGCTCGTGACAAACTCAAATATTTAGGCCTGATTATTAGTAAAGAAGGAATCGAAACTGACAATAGGAAAATTCGGGCAATTACGGAAATGAAACCTCCCAAAAATAATAGAGAAGTGTCAAAATTTTTAGGGATGACGGGTTGGTACCAAAAATTTATTCCGCGATACGCAGATATATGCGAACCATTGTACCAATTAAAGAAAAAGGGGGCGAAGTTTAACTGGTCGGGAGAAGCACAGGATTCTTTTGATCAGATCAAACGCACACTAACGGAGGCACCGATTTTGCAATTACCAAATTTTTCTGAACAGTTCAATTTATTCACTGATGCAAGTGGGGTCGGAATTGGTGCTGTGCTTCAGCAAAATCAAAAACCTATTGCTTTCGCGTCTCGAACCCTTAATAAAGCAGAACGTAATTATACGGTTACCGAAAGAGAATGTTTGGCGGTAATTTGGGCTCTAAATAAGTTTAAAACTTATTTTGGACCCCTACCTATAAAAGTGATTACAGATCACGCAGCGTTAACGAAGTTAACCAATGGTAAGAATTTATCAAGTAGGATGATCCGATGGGCATTGAAATTGTCAGAGTTTAACATAGAATGGGAGCACAGACCTGGTGTTCAAAACGTGGTCGCAGACCTTTTATCAAGAAATCCAGTAGACAGTGTCGAGGGATCGCAAATTTCGTGCGCAGCTCTTAGAGCCTCGCAATAAATTCCCGTGAACAATTCATTAACGAACAGAGGGAAGATCCTGAATTAGGACATATTTATCGATACTTAGAAAACCCTGATGACGGTTCTGTTAATGCGACGGTATGCGAGAGTTGGTCCCAGGACTTCAAGTTAATAAATGGTCTCCTCTTTTACGCGAAGTATTTTTCTAATCTGGGAGAACTAAGAGTTTATATTCCTGGTTCTCTTCGAAAAGATATAATGAAAGAATTTCATGATCTGCCATTAGCAGGACATCTCGGAAAGAGGAAGACATATCTTAAACTTCGTGACACGTGCTATTTTCCATTTATGAGAAAATATATATTTGAATATGTTTCAACCTGTGACCGGTGTCAAAAGTTTAATTATAAAAACGCGCTACCAGCTGGTCGTTTAATGCCTATAGTTTCGAAATATCCAAATGAAATTGTAACGCTAGACTTAGTAGGCCCCTACCCCGCATCCCGACCCGAGAGATATAAATTCATATTAGTTATAACTGACCACTTCACTAAGTGGTGTGAGCTGATTCCTCTTCGTAAAGCTTCAGCCCAGACAATAGCTAATGCCTTTTTTAATAACTATATAGCGCGTTACGGAGCTCCGATTTCTTTGATAAGTGATAACGGCCCCCAATTTATTTCTGACGTGTTTGAACATCTCAGTCACAGGTTGGACATCAAACATATGAAAACGGTAACGTACCGACCACAGTCTAATTTCACTGAGAGAGTGAATAGAAATTTAGTTCAAATGATAGCTTCTTTTGTTGAAGAAAATCATGAAAACTGGGACCAATTTCTACACGAGTTCGCTTTCGCATTGCACACGGCCGTAAATGAGACGACAAATAAAACTCCGGCAGAGTTGTTTTTGGGAAGGAAAATCATAACTCCGTTTAGCAAGCTCATAAATATTACGGAGGATGCGAAATATGTTGGTAATAACATCGAAAGATTATTCGATGAGGCAAGACGAAATATGCAAAAAAAGCATAAGTCTTGGGAAAAACATTACAATCTCAGAAGGAGGGATGTTCACATCAAAGTGAACGATTTGGTTTCACTTCAAACACATTTCTTAAGTGCTGCGGGTAGGAAACAGGTGGGAAAATTTATGCCTAAGTTCGAAGGTCCCTATAAGGTTTTGGAAATAAAAGGAAATAATTTAGTTATTTGGAAAAACGGAAGAAATATAACTGTTAATATTGATCAGGTTCGAGTGTATCGACCTCGTCAGTCAGACACGATTAGTTCGGATAGTCCGGTAGAAACTCTATATGACGAACAAGAAGTTAGTCATGGGTCGAATAGATCACATCAAGGACAGTTTAAAGAGCATAGGAAAACCTCTAGTCAGGAAAGTGAGGGGTGTAGATCACGGCAGAGTAACACCACACGGGAGATCCCCAGAAATAAACGTAAAATTAATAGTACTGCGTCGAAGAACCAAGCTTTAAAACGGTCCAAGATATGTAAGAAGAGATCCCGACAAGGATCTGAACACCAGGACCGGAAAAGACACGCTCCTGAACAAAGGCAGGGAGTCAAGAGGTCAATTCCATCCTCGATCTCATCCAGAACTTATAAATTTAAGAGACCTAATACCTCTTCACCAGGAGTAGAGTCCATTACAGGTCCATCAAAGTTACCTGATCGCAGGACTGCTACGACTACAAGTGGATCACGAATGGAAGTTAGTGGACGTGATAACCAGACCCGTCAGACCAGAGCGACAACGAGAAGACGCAACGAACAAGCGGAGAAACCAGTCCGGTCGAATCAAACCAATACAAGGAGACCTTGCCCATACTATCTACGGAGCCGTATACAAGAAAAAGACAGAATCCATGAGGACCTCAACAACATCGAAATCAACGG
This sequence comes from Trichonephila clavipes, assembly GCA_019973935.1. Classification (NCBI taxonomy): domain Eukaryota; kingdom Metazoa; phylum Arthropoda; class Arachnida; order Araneae; family Nephilidae; genus Trichonephila; species Trichonephila clavipes. Next base: position 209,393 of record BMAU01004508.1, read on the forward strand.
CATACCTGGCAGCACATTCCGCAGAAGAAGCCTCAGTATGGAAGCGTTGAACGGAAATCCAGTGCATAGGATTTAACAGTCAAAATCCAGGTTGTATTGTTTCTTTATCTTCGCGATACGAACAAATGAAGAATTTTTGCAATTAAAGCAAGTCACGGGCGGACTCTAAAATTAAGAAGACTGACAAAAGTGGACACTGCATTGTGTGTGTTTTTTTTCTATAACAAAAAAAAAACGACTTTTGTGTTACTTTTTGTATTTTGGAGAAAACATCTGTAAATTTTGCATTTGTTTACTTCGATGTATGACTTCGCTAAGATGCGACAATTCATTTGGTTGTTTGTGTTATTTGTTTATTACAAAATGATTATTATTATATGCTATGTGTGTTTCTATGTATGTTTTGTTTCACATCTGGTGCCTTAGAGCGCGGCGAAGTTAGATAGGATTAACCATTAACACTAACTAGCGCATCAAGTTTTTCGAATGGGAAGGCAAAGGAACCAGATATTTATTGTATTTGACATTCATGTAACAAATGTATAACTTCATGTCTGCTTTTACCTACTTCTCAAATGGATATCAATCTTTCAGGGTAGCTGACCCTGAAGTCTTCGATGTTCCAGTGCCACAGAAGATTGTATTGTATTTTTTTGTATAATGTATAAGTCATACTCTATGGGGCTGGTTTTTTGCCACCACTAGGGTGGTTTTTCCCACGCCCCTTGCCGAATGGATAGAGTGCAGGGATTAATTTAAACTTGTAAAATATTATGAGATTTGTCAATTAATTCTAAATCGTAATTTTATCCTTTTTCATTACGGAAGATGTTTCAATAATATACAGTTAGAAATTAATATCGTCGGTACTGTAAGACAAAGATAGAATTTACGTAATTTATTTTCAGGACATTTGAGTCCTTCGAATAAATCCCGTTTTCTTTTTGGAGGGGATTGTGACGAATCTATACGGAACTTTATCACTAACCTTCTGAACCGACCTTTTTAGGGAAATTTAATTCCCTACCTATTTCCAATTAACTCCAAAAAGCGGACAGGATTCCTTGTTATGCAGATTAGATTCAGTATTTAAGTCAAACGAAATAGTAAAGTTAGAGCAGTAGGAGATAGACATTGAAACATAGAGTTATAGTGATTTTGAATTGAAATATTGTTGTTGAAGATAAATTATCCTCATGAAGAATTGAGATTCCTAGAGGTAAATATCATTTTGAAGTTAAAGTCTCATTCAAGTTTTAAGAGTCGGATTAAAGTTAAATGTTCAATAAGAACATTATTAAATATAATTCTGGGATCTCTTATCGTGGTAATTTCTGCGTGATCATTATTTAATAAATTAATTAATTAGATCATTAATTAAATGAGTTAATTTAAAGGATATTACCTTTAAAACCTCATAGTATTGAAATTACTGTTAATAAGTTTATTTGATTCTATTTAGGAAAATTAACCAAATAAAGAAAGTTATTTATAAAAATGGCTACTAGTTCATTTATGTCTCATAATTATTCTAGTTCTCAAAATGAGGTCCCCAGGGACCATTACAACGTCACATAGATATTAACTAAAGATCCCTTCAGTATTTTAGCTAAAAGGGGCTTCGATAATGGACTTATTTTTCCTTCGCCGTCTTCATGATGCAGCAGCAAAATGCAGAATAAAGTACGGAAGACAACAGGACAATACTAAGAATTTGCGAAGTCTACAGCTTTATTTTCCTTATAGTTAGATTTATGCCCTAATAAAGATAAAGTATTTATCTGAAGTATGTCTCTAATCTGGTAAATTGCTGTATGTTATGTATTCATTGACTTTCATTTTAATGCACTAAATCCTTTATGCCTTCTTAAAGTACGTACTTTTTCTTTGTAAGGGTGTTTGGAGAGTTTATTTTTTCTTGTATTTTCCAAAAAATAATGCATAGAAGTGCAAATCAGTATTTTTTTAGGAAAACGTTTGCTTTTTCTTTTTTAACCCCATTCTCGATAACGCAACATTTTAATGAACTCGTCCAGCCTTCGCTTCACGTTAAGTCGAGTTTTTAGGACTTTTCTGTTACTGGTGCCACAGATTCTTAATAATCCCTACGCAAGGGACTTCTATATAAGTGTATTTTGCCTATTCTCGATGGTTAAACTCAAAAAAAGAAGTAATTAAATATTTTGTTTGGCACTGGACAACGATAAATTTTGTACCGATTATTTTTATTCAATCGATTGCTGTTTGTAAAGTTATACTCTTATTTCATATTTGTTGTACTAGTAGCTGTTTTATATGGTACGGGGTTTGGTTAATAAGACAATGGGGAGAAGTAAAATATGCAAAAAGGACTCAATTCGGAAAGGTCACATGATAAAGACAAGCATGTGTTCTTCAATGAATTCAAAACTGACATTAAACTAATTGTGTTTGTTCTTCTATTTGTAAAACTTAAATGAATTTAAATTTCAAAGTGGGTAAAGATGTTTACATGCTATAAACTAAAATTGTTTTTAAAAAGATTTTAAAATTTAAAAACAAAGATTATTTTATGCGTGGGGCTTTAAATAAAATGCATTTTGTATACCAATGGGCGTTATTATTGTTGACAAATATGTATTTATTAAGAGAAAGATTCTGCAAAGAGCAAAAGGGGGAAAGAACTTTTGCTTGATCAGTTGCTCGCGTGAACTGATCACCCAGAAATACATGATGGCTTTTATCGTGAGATTATAGCGTCACATGAGTTTATGAACTGATTGGTTAGAAACATGCGGTTGCCATTAACCTGCGACTGTGACTTCACATGAATTTAGGCCATTACGACATATTTGATTTTTCTCTACATAACATTAATATTTTTAAATGCAAAAGTAATGTCCAGGTAATCAATATATTGATTTCTTTACATGAAGTGGTAAATTACTTGTAAATTTGATGCCATTTCTATGATCAACACTCTCCTATTTCTTGCTCTTTGATTGTTTTATGAGCAATCTTTTTACTTAGCAATGTTAACCAAACATAATAACTGTTTATTAAAAATATTCATTTATTTTACTACTGCCGTATTATATATGCGTGTGTGCAGGGACATCTTAAAGCATGGGCCAACTGGGCCCAGGCCCAGAGCCTCGGCTTCAGTGGAGGCTTCGTCTCGTTCTCGATTCAGTCTTAATAAGATCATGATTAAAATAGATATAATGATCACAAATGTTATTTCTAGTTGTATTCTCTGAAAAACGGGGAATTTCGGATTATAGGTCAACATGCAAAAATTGCAAGACTGTATTATTATGTGATGACCGTAGTCCATGTATAGGCCTAGGGCTACCTCCATAAACCATCTTTATTCATTAAGTCAAAGAGCATCAGTTGGTCGAGCCTTTTTGTTCGATTGTGAGTTGTGATACCCCCTGACCTGGGGGTACCATCTCTTCATCTACGCGACCTAGATTTGTGGGAGGTAAGGATCAATCACCCTAATTAGCCATAATAAATCCAGTTTATTATAATCCCAATATATTGAACAAAGCAAGTCTTACAATATGAAGGCAATCAGGAGTGATATAACGCATTCCTAAGTAAATAGGCGCCTGGAATCCTAACCATTTATCTTTATGAAAAGTTGTCCTATGAAGCTTTATCTTCCTTAATTTCTTTACCTCGCTAAAGCCCGTTCTATAATTACGCTTCTAAGTTTAATGTTTTACCATCAACTCACGGCGTTAAGCATCTCAGCTTCCTTTCTCCTTCTTCCTCGCGATTACAAAACCTTCATTATATACCTACTAACTAATCTGAATATCACAGTTTCTTCTGGAGAGGATTGGCTGTGAATTCATTCAATGTTGGCTCCAAAGATTCCCCAAGAGAATTAATAGGAAAAACGCGGTAAAGCACCGTCACAAAGTCATGCACATTTGTTTGTTTCGGGTAACTATAAGTACGAATACGATCTATACTGTGATTGTTTCTTCCTAAGCCAGCAACAGCCTCCGGACAGGGGTGATCACTTTTGTTTATGCGGTTACGGATCCTAGCATCGCGGATTCTGTCAACAGATTTTTGCATCCACAAAATGTATAGCGATAACGTCCAGATGTTTTAAAAGACTCCAGAAAGTTTTTTTTAGTTTGGTACATGTTCAGATCTCATCTAACAGATAATACGAAGAAATTGCAGACCGAATGCAACACAAATATGGCAGTAATTCCAGGCGCATGATCACCAAGAGTTCTGGCTTTTGTTGTGTGTATCAATAAACCATTCAAATTAAAGAAGTTGTAGAAGGCGCGAAAAAACATTTTCAAGAGGAGGCAGAATGCACGTGTCAAAATCTATTTTTTTTAAGCTCAATCTTTACTTTACTTTTAAATCTATCATTTGTATACCTTGTAAATAACGCGTCCCGTAAATTTCGGTCTTATTTTTCGTGTTAAAAGTGTGCGTTATAAACTGGATTATACGGCAAACCCTTTTTTAGTGTATTACATGGAATTCCAAATTAATATCTTTTCTTTGAACTTTTCTTTTAGTTGTTGTTCTAAAGACACGTTTTGTGCTTGATAGGATATCTAAATTCATCTGGATGCCGATACTTTGAAAACATGAGAGCCACCAAAGACGCAGACTGTGTTGCGTTATTCAAAGAAGCTGGGGCTATTGTCATCGCAACGACTAATGTTCCGGAACTTGGGATGAACATGGAGACATTCAACTACTTGTATGGAAGAACAAAGAACCCATACGATACTAACAGAGGGTGTGGTGGAAGTAGTGGTATGTAGCATTTTTCATGTTTGATATATTGTCTCTAAAGATAATTTGTAAGATTATTTAAAAATGAATCGAAGCTTATTGAAAGAAAATGAGCAGAAAATTAAATGGGAAATATATATATTTCAAAGAAAGAATGAGAAATTAAATTTCAATTTAACAAATCATTTTATTTGAATTATCAGAGGCCTTTTGAAGTTAATCCCTCAGTGTATATGTTAAAGTAAAAAACCTGACTATTGTTGATAACCAACGGTTATTATTGATAATAACCACGTTTTTGGTTGAAGTACTGCTTAAAGAAAATTTGTGCAATGTATTTCTCATTCAGAAAGCACTTTGCGAGGTCTGAGTTTGCTTAGAATATCGTATTATGCCTCGAATACGAAGAAATTTTTACCAGCAAGGGTTGGAATTCGATAGAGGCCTGATCGTTGCCTATCGAAAGTGTGAATTATCGTTCTGTGATATCGCTCGTCGCACCAATCGAAATCCAATCATTGCCTTGAGAATACGGAAGAAAAAGGTTGTTGAGGGACTAATGAAAGGAATACAGGATCTCCATGCCCTTCCATGACTAACGCCCAAGAGGACAGGCATATTGTGAGGTCAGTCTTGCAAAACCATACAACATCAAGGACCATTAGTCAAGAAATAGCCATGTTTGCCGCATCTCAGTATCCGCTCGTACGGTGCGACGAAGTTTACAACAGTGTGGATTGTTAGCATGGTGGCCAGCTTTTCTTAACAATGCAGCTTAGAGATAGACGAAGACTATGGTGCATCGAAAGGCGAAGCTGGATACAGGAGTGGCCCAATACCACCTTTTCAGACGAGTCTTGTTTCTGCATACAATATCTCCATGGGGTAACTGCACCTAGTGTGATACTTTGGGCAACCATTGAATAAACGTCACATATATGTCTGGTTCGGAACCACGGTAATTTAAACGTGAATTGGTACATTTATGACATCTTTCGAGTTGTGGCTATGCCCTATCTTCCAGGCCAGTCAAACACCCGCTACCAACAATATAATGCAAGGCTGCATGTTGCACTTCATGTTCTGACTTTCTTCAATAAACAGGGTATTCGATTGTTACCCTGGTCTGCATGATTTCCAGCTCTGTCACCCATTGAAAACGCTTGGTCTTGGGCTACTGAGAGAATGGCCCACCACCCCTCTCCAGCTTATACTGTTGGTGAAGAGTGGCATACAGCATGGTATGAGTTCGTCATTTCTGTCATCCAAGCCCAATTTGATTCCATGCTATCCCCAAACTGCTTGCAAGTTTAATCATTTTGCCTTCATGCTATACTGTTTAGCAAAATAGACATAATTTTTTGTATTTGCTTTCCTTCATGGTGTTGTAATTTTAATTGACAGCAGTATACTTGGGAAACAATTACTCTTAAGTCCAAGTACACATTACGTTAATTCATATGAAGCTATAACTGATGTTGAGGATTATTTCTCTTCGAGTAAAATGGTTATTTATTACATGATTTTTTCTTCTAGCTGAGCCCAAGAGAATGGCTAATTAAATTAAATTAAAAAATTCAGTTTATTTTTGCTCTTACATATTTACACATAAGCAAGCTTTTATTAATTAATTATCTCGAGGTTTCTTTTGTGTGTGAGATTTAATCACTCAACAACCTCAAAGACCAAGTTTAATGATTAAGTTTTGAATATAATCACTAGAAAAAAAATTGTAATAAGTATATATGTAAAAATAATTTTGATAAATAGAGGCGAGAGGAAATACCAAGACAATGTATTTATTGAAATTAACCCCATGAAAAGAATTCAGTTTGACAAAGAGGATACTATATTTATAAATTTTTTCATACAATTTTTTATACACAACAGATTATGTAATTTTAACAATCTTCCAACACTATGTTCGGAATCATGATTTCGAAATTACGCAAAAATGATTAAAGTTTTTATATTTAGTGTCACCTGAACTAGAATTAACATATAAAACTGTGTAAAGAAATTTTAATTTAAATTACATTACATTTTAATTTAATTTGAATTTTAATGAAATGTGTGTGTGTAAGATTTTTTCAAAATTTACATTATTTTTAGAGTTACAATCATTTGAAGTAATATAACGGATGTTTTTTTGTTAAATTTTCTTTGTTCTGATATATTAAAATATGAATAAATCCACTTCTAAATAATATATTTTAAAAATCCTAGTTCAGGCTGCGTATATGTAGGTGAAATATTATTATTATATAGAATATAATTTTCCACAAAAGGAGAATGTTCTGAAAACATGTCATCCTTTATGTCACAAGTTTATTTGTATGTTGTAATTCAGGGATACTAAATATTAAAAAAAATCTTATATATATATATATATATCTACGGTATTTCAAAACCATGTTTCGAACGTAGTCGTGAATACCTTAACGCCTATATATCTATGAGTAAGACCAGAGTATTTGCAAATTTAGTATAAAGTTGTTGATCTCATATTAATTGAAAGCTATTTAAAAATAAATTTAGCAGTGTCTCAAATCTAATATCTAAAAAAACTTTTTCTAAAATCAACAATTGTTTTTTTAAAAGTAGCAATTTTAATGAACTTTAACTAAATATGCTCAAAATATAATAAAAACATTTAAATGCACCAACAGTGTAAGAAAATACTTGTGCACCAATTTTTACAGCTTATATTTTAATTACAGGTGGAGAAAGTTCTTTGATAGGAGCAGGTGGATCTGTCATCGGATTGGGTAATGATCTTCTAGGAAGTTTGCGCAATCCAGCTCATTTCTGTGGAGTTTTTAGTCATAAGGCCACACATGGTATTAGAACTTTTATGTTTTTATGAAAATGTTTTTTGTATTGAGCAATAACTAGTCGTAATACTGACATGTCTCTGCAATTATTTCAAACCATGCTTTATGAAGTGAAATTTCTAGTTCTTTGATATTTGTTGGAAGGTTATTCAGCTCTCTTAAATGCCTTTCCAGTTCATTCCACAAATTTTCGAATACATTAATATCTGGACATTTCAGATGGTGAAATGTACCAATGTTTTGGTTAAACCAGATCTGTGTGTACAGTTTTGACGTGAAGAGGAATAGCATTGTAGTCCTTATATATTCCATTACCATCAAAAAATCAATCTTCCATTAATGGTTTAACTACATTTTCTGAACGAGATAAGTTCTCATTTCCAGTTATGTTACCCTTTATAGTGAAAACGAGACCGATTCCATTTTAACTAAATTCTTCCCAGATCATTAATCCTTTACCTCCGGTCTGCACGACTGGTTAAATGCAATCTGGATGAAGAGCTTCATGTTATTCCCAACGAATTCTTTGTCTGCCCTCATTTGGAAAAACTATAAGATCGCTCTTATTGGTCCATACAACTTTCTTCCACATTTCTACATCCTAGATTTTCTGTGTTTAACTCAAGCATAACGATTTTTTCAATTTAAAGCTGGCAAATATGTTGATTATCGTCTTTCAAACCCCAGAAATCTAAGCCCTCTTTCAATTTCCTCTCATCACGTTTTGTCATTTTCTTGGGTCTATGTCTCCTAGATGATGAAGCTTTTGTGATACTTTAATCTAAAATGTCTTATATATCCTTATAACGCTTTTGTTTGATATTCAGTTGTTGTTTTGAAATTTCAGATACTTTCACTCCATTTTATCTCTTAGAAACAATCTGCCATCTTTTAAACTCACTAGTAATTTTTGTTGATGGCATCGTAAAACAGAAACAATTAGTTTTATAAAATTTAGAAAATCTTAACTTTAAATAATATAGAGTAGATTATATATATATATATATATATATATATATATATATATATATATATATATACATTGGCAAGTACTCTTTCGAGGATATTAATGAATATTTTCTATAGCTGCAATTCAAGGAAGAACAAAAATAAAAATGACTAAAATGGCAGATGCCAAGTCATTTGACCTCTATGTTTAGTTACAAGCAAATAAGTGAATATTTTGACAGCTGAAATTCTGCACAAAAGAATGAAAAATTAGGAGTATATGTGTATGTGTAGAGGAATGAATTACTGTGCTGTACATGCCTCCTATAAAGCATCTTATCCATTCTTCTTATTATAAAGTTGTTACTTTACGGCAAAAATTAAGTAAAAATTTCAAGTGGCCAAAGACTACATAAAGCTTCCATGGAAGAATGGATTCATCTCTATTCTTCCCTTGACGTCCTAAAATGCTTAAAAAGTTTCTTTGAAAAATTTTTCATCTGAAACTATAATGACAGCCAAATATTAATAAACCCCATACCACTTGACACTATTTCGATACTCATATTGATTGCTGATGAGAAGATTTAAAAGAAACACCGTCACAAGAATTCAAAAATAAGTGGTTTGTGGCCTTACGGTAGGTACCAAGTCATGTTGGTATACCCGGTAGTCAGAAAACCAACCAAAAAGCCAAGCAAGGAGCTAATTTGTCTCAATCGGAAGTTCCCTTCACCATCAGAAGCCCCTCAGGGGCTCACCTTCTTTAGGTGAGTACGGGTGTCACAATCCCGAGGTGCCCTAGTGATCGTTTCCTTTTCCCAAGAGGTTTACGATCTTTGGTAAACACGGGCCTCACGAACCCGGGTACCTTAGTGATCCTTCTCTATTTTCGACCCTCTTTCTTGTCATCACATTTCTCCTTATTTTTTCCCGTCCAGACCACAATCAAATATTTTAAAATTTTTAATTTTAATTATTTTTTTCTATTGAGAAAACTTACGTTTTATTACTAATACATTATGGTTTACATTTTGTATTGTGTTATTTAGTTTTTTTCCCATATATTTCTTTAAATATTTTAATTGTGTTGCTTTATTTGTTTTCGATTAACACCGTTGGTTAGCCAACCCGCATGTTTGCCGTGGGCGGGTTCCCGTAAGGAAAAAAATGGTGTCCTGGGAATACCTTTGGCCCACGCTTCGCTGTAGACGGGCGATAGGAGTGAGCCCGCTCCTGTCAATCGGCTGGTGGTACCTCTCTTCGGTGTCCCCGAATAGACACTGCTGTAGGGTTAGTGTTGCAGATAAGGGGTGTCGGGTTTACCCATTGGATCCTCCCCCTGATGCTGTAGCATTATATTCTGGGTGTACTCCAGGTAAGCGCCGTGCCTAGTTTTTGCCAGATGACCGGCACACTGCCTCCCTTGTTGTACTCCGTTGTGGTTGGAGGCACGCCAGAACGAAGTTATGTACGCGTACTTATGAATTCAATGCGGCTGTGCCCGGGTAAAGGCCTTGTTTTACGCACTCTCAACGTTGATGAATTATCGAAAAATACAAGATTTTTACTTATTTCTCTACCAAATAACGATATGTTAAATAAATCGCCTTTTGCAATACATAAAGCTTTATTAGGAATAGGTGGTGAACCGAAGTCTATAAAACGATTAAGGTTTTATCGATTAACTAATATGCTCTAGATTTGCGTCTGCTGGACGTGCTTCCACAGATTGCATTCTAGAGCTGAAATGTATAAATTGTTCACAACCCCATCCATCAGATTCCAAAATATGCCCTAAATGGAAAACAGAAAAACAAATACTGGAAATAAAAACAAATAAAAATATTTCTTATCCTTAAGCACGTAAATTAAAAGTCCAACAGTTATCTCAAACTTACGCTCAAGCTACTATATCATCTACCATAAATAATTACACACAAACAGATCAAAATATAACAAAAATAAAATGCCCACCTTTACAATTACTTCCACTTCTATCATCCGTATTTCAACCAAATGCATCTCTTTCAATTCCTTCCGTTTCCACATCGTCGTCTACCACTCAGGCAAACATCTTGCCATCCGCATCTCTCTCTCTCTCTCTTCAATAAAACCAACCACACAAATTGAATCTCAGTTACCTGAACCCATTTCTTCTTCTGCTGCTGCTGCCCCTGACAATAGCCTGAATACCTCTGCCTCATCTTTATCAGTAGAAACGTGCCCCCTACAATCTCTAATAAATTTGCCGCACTTCAACCATCAGTTTCCTTATTAGAATCTGCAAATACTACACCGAATAGCGAACTATCTAATACATCTTCAGTCCCACAGAATGTTAAACAGAATTCAAAAAGTAGAAGAAAAAACACAAAAACCAGAAATAGAAATAAAAATGGCTAAACATAAACTCAGAAACTCAAGACCTACAGAATTAACGACCAATGACGAGGATATGATTATGTATGGTGGAGGTGTGCAGATGGAGAAACTAGAACCAAATCCTGAGGATAAATTTGCCATAAAAGAATGCTTTAAAAACAGTCCTAACGAATATATGCGCGTATTAACTCCAACCCGATTCAGGAAAAGTAGAAGCTTATCTTATATACCATGTATTGCCTAACTTTGTTTTAAACTAACATGCTCCATTCGTCCTTTTCAATGTTTTTTTTATTTTAAGATATGGTCTGACTGGGTGGGGGAACTCCCCACCAAATTTTATTTTCTTTAATTACTTCATAACGGTTTTGTGTGATTTGAAATTTTAACTTTTTAAACCTGTACTGTAATTATATTTTTACATATTTTATAAAACATTTTAAGCTTTTTAACAAATGTTTGGCGCAGTATAACCAAAATTGGCTGTTGTGCCATAAAACCCTAGACTCACTTACTCACTCACCATCACAAGAGTGAAGAGTGTGATAAAAGCCTTCATTGACAAAGAACCAACATTGTTCGAACCAATAAATCAAGATCCTTGGAAAGTCCTGGGAAACCCTGGCCACTGTCGGTCATATCCCGAGGCACCTGGAGGGAACCGAGGCCGTTGCCCACTCTCGCCTATCTACTGGACAAGACTTTATGGGCGTACACTTCCACTGCTTGGCCAGGTTGCTGAAGAGGCCGGCACACCCTGTAACTATGCCAGGATGGAGAGCGACCACATGACCACCTTCCAATACCGACTGACGACGTCGTCAGTCGGTACTGAGAGGCTCAGCATGAAAAAGTCAAGAAGACAAGCAGGCAGGGATTGGATAAAAAATCAAATAGAATTAAAAGAAATATATTTAAAAACCAGCGATTCAAACTTTAAAATTTTAAGTTAATTGTGAATATTTCTGTTGCAGTTAACCATCTGCACTAAAATTAACTGAATGTATCCTTAAAATTATCACACCTATGCATTGATCTAGAAATCAAGATGCTTATAAAAGTATTGAATTTAAACCCTGCATTTGAGTGTTAATTTGTTTAATTTTTTACAGACACAGAGAATTAGAGAGCTCTGTATTTATTTTTGTAAATACCTATAAATTTCTCAAAAGTAGAAATAATTTTTCAAAAATTAAAAACAGTCTGATACATATTAAATAAAAATTACAGAATTATTTGTGATTTTCAACTTCAGCGTATACAATCCTGAAATGTCAAAAGATTATAAAGCAATCAAAACTCAAAATAAACCATTTCCCAAAGAAAGATATTAAAATTGAGGTTTTCATGAGAATTATACCACAAATTACTGTACTCTTAACAATATTCTTTATGACTGTCCATAAAAAAGAACAAAATTTTATAAAATCATAATTTTTTTCATTTTGAAAATAATATTTTTTCAGACAAATTATGAATTAAGCGTAGCCTTTGAAAAAAAAGACATTTATTGTTGTTGTTGTTGCTTACCCTCGAAAAATCTGACATGTACCCAATAAGCTCCCGAAGATTGTTGATCTCTAAAAAAAATCTATAATAATATGGGATGTTAACCGCCCCAATTAGAAAGTTCGATGCAATCCAGAATATGATCCAGTGAAGTTGGATGGTCAAAGCATTTCTTACAAGTGTGTGCGTGTGGGGGGATTTTTCTGCCTTTTTATCAAAGGAAAAACATTTAAGGTGACCATTTGTTAGTCTAGCCCAGGGGGGGGGGACAACCTTTTTCGTAAGAGTGCCACTATTAGATAATGAATGATTATGTGCGTACCATTTCCAACTTTTTCTACAAACAAAAGATGAAAAAATGTTCGTTATTGGCTTATCGGATTTTTACACAAATAGCATATTTTTTTGTACAATCCTAATTGCGAAAATTTTAAAATAATATAATAAATACTTAGGTTTTAATGATAATAAACTTTTTCTAGGTATAAAATAAAATGTGCAACTTTAAAATTTTAATTCTAATTAATTATTAAACGATCAGTACTTGCTTAATGTGGCTTTTGAAATTGCAGTTTTTTTTATCAGGATTATTTTTTAAAGATTATAGCAAAATTAGTTTGTTTTAGGTGTATCAATTAATTTTGAGTGATATTATGATTTTTTATGGCCTTATTAGAAAGCATTTGTTCACAAACATACATTGATACAAAACTACAACAATATCTTACAACCAAACCATGTAAATGTTCAGTTTAGTATGGTGCTGTAGGTTAATACTTCTGATTTTTAGACTTCAAGAGGGTAATATATAATGTCAAGGAGTAAGCGAAAAAGAATTTATGAAAAGATCAGCATTTTATTTTTATCATCTTGAAAATCATCCAACTTAGAAAAAGAAACGAATCCAAAATAAATACTACATTTTTAAATCTGTTACAGCTCGGAGCATAATTAAGTTCGGTAGATAGTTGCTGCATTATTATGAAACATGCTATCTTTTTTCTTCGAAATAAAGACAAAAGATGCAAAAGTTTGCTTACAATAGAGATATGGTCAACTAGGGTAGGAAAAGTACAATCTTTTCCCTGTCATCCTAATTTAAATGTCTCATAATATCGGAAGAAAATCTTAATCCCATAGCCAGTCTTCATTCTTGAGTAGCAAGAACTCTACCGGACAGTTTATTGTTTTCCTTCAGATATTTTAAAATACGCTTCCTCAAATTCTAAAAATATCGCAAGTTCAATTCTTTTGGAAAGCCAATGCACACAACAATGAAGGAGCATTCTTTGCGTGATAATTTTTTATTGTAATTCAATTAATTGTGTTTAAAATAAATTTTGAGGGGTTTTTTTCGTCTGAGACAACTGCATTTTAATTAAACTAAAAAAATTGTTGTCGTTTTATTACATTTTCAATAAGTCTTCGCGTGTCGCGTGTTGGCTACCCCTGGTCCAGCCAGAGCAGTCTAGAGCAGTACTTCTCAAACGTTTACTATTGGTGACCCAATTTTCAATCTTAATTTTTATCACGTCACCCTTTAAACAACAATAATGCGCTTTGGGGGGGGGCGCTAAAGCTGCGATACGATCTTAATTATAAACCGTACAAATTAACAAGATAAGTATTAAATTTTGTATATTTGTTACTTTTAAGTAATATTTATTTTAAGCAAATTACTTTTAAGTCATATGATAATTATTGTTAGTTTTCTTTTCTCTTACTTTTAAATTGGAGCAGATTGCAAAATGATATTTAATTAAAAATTTATTTTCTTCATCATCCATTTCTAAAAGTACAAATGTCATTAAAAAAAGAGTTTAGTCTCTGTTGCTGTCTATCATATCCATCACATTTGACATTAATATTTAAATCCAGAAGACTTCAAAATGTTTTAACCCCGGAGAGCAGACGTGCACTCGATACTAACGTTAATAGTCGCGAGAGGTGACTGAGTCACCCCAATGTTTTTTTTACAATTATTTTTATTGTACAGGATGAAAATCACACACAATTCCAGGGAAAAACTTAACTAAGAGAAAACGTACTTACCTACTTTTAAGGACTTTAAATGTTTTCTTTGATAATTTGAGAAGAAATCCATTAAAACTGTACTAAAGTTTCAAAGGTACGTAACCTTAATAAAAGACGCAAATCACAGACACTTTTCGCAAACATTACAGGAAAATGATATTTGCAAGCAAAACCATCATATTTGGTTCAAAGTATTGTAGTTTGGCTGTCCTTTGACTTTGAGCCCCACGTGACCGCTCCCCTGTTAAAAGTATATTCAATATAAAATATGGATGTTAGTTCAAAAAAACAAATTGTGTAAGACGCAAATTTCATCATGCTTTACATGTTTCAAAATAACCGTAAAAATAAATCTTAGCCAAATAATCCTTCAAGGACAAAGGTAATCATACCAAAAAGTTCTAAGGTCAAAGGATGATGACTGATCCAAATCTGCTTCCTGGGTGAAAAGTGAATAAGTCTACCTTTTCTATCTACAACTAATGTACAGTATTTCAATCATAATAATAATAATAATAATAATAATAATAGTGATGAATTTTTTTTATCTTCCTAGAATTTTCTCTGGGTTTGAGTTTTGCTTTTTTTTTGGTTTCTGAAAGAGTAGTATTTTAGGTTTAAAAAGAAAACGTAATAAAAAAATCTCTCATCGTGGGATTACAGCAAATCAAACAAAATGTTTTTTTTAATTTAGTTATAGAATCAAATAGTTAATGAACTCATCAAAGTGGAAACTTTTATATTTGATGAAGTAATATCGCCAGCTGATATATATAAATTATATCAGTGTAAATGCATATTTTTTAAAATGTCAGAAAGTATTTTGTTTACTTCGTTCCAGTAAATTAATTTTTAGACCTTTTATTTTCGATACGTTCACGCCCCTTTGTAGGGTTATCCCGCCCCCCTAGAGGGGTGTGTCCCACAGTTTGAGAAACGCTGGTCTAGAGAGCTCTTTGAATAGAGATATAGGGATGTTTTCTTGTTCCTTCCTGCCTTCTAACCTTTGTAAGTAGAATACTATTTTTTAAATTGAGTTTTTAGATATTTCATTTGAATATATAAAGGGTGTTTTTTTAGAGGTATAGAATTTTAAATTGCAATAAAACAACGATGTATTATTCGATTGACATGAATTTTTTTTATTCGAAAGATAATCTTGTGGCATTACATTTTAAATATGATTTCTGGTATATGACTGCCACGGCTGGCTCGGATGTAGTCCAATCTGGACGTCCAATTTTCGATGACTTTTTCCAACATTTGTTGCCGTATATCGGCAATAACACGGCGAATGTTGTCTTCCAAACGATCAAGCGTTTGTGGCTTATCCGCATAGACCAATGATTTTACATAGCCTCACAGAAAATAGTCTAGCGGTGCTAAATCACAAGATCTTGGAGGCCAATTCACAGGTCCAAAACGTGAAATTAGGCGGTCACCAAACGTGTCTTTCAATAAATCGATTGTGGCACGAGCTGTGTGACATGTTGCGCCGTCTTGTTGGAACCACAGCTCCTGGAGATCATGATTATTTAATTCAGAAATGAAAAAGTTAGTAATCATGGCTCTATACCGATCACCATTGACTGTAACGTTGTGGCCTTCATCGTTTTTGAAGAAGTACGGACCAATGATTCCACCAGGCCGTAAAGCACACCAAACAGTCAGTGTTTCTGGATGTAACGATGTTTCGACATACACTTGTGGATTAGCTTCACTCCAAATGCGGCAGTTTTGTTTGTTGACGTAGCCATTCAACCAGAAGTGCGCTTCACCGCTAAACAAAATTCGCTTAAGAAAATCGGGAACAACGGCAATCTCGCTTTGGGCCCATTCGTCGAATCTACGCCTTGCTTGATGATCGTTTTGATGAATTTCCAAACCAAACTGAGAATAAATTACTTGACAGCTGTTAAATCGGTCGCCATCTTGGAAAATAATGCCAACTTCAACTTCTATACCTGGAAAAAAAACACTCTTTAGTTCTTGATAAGAAGCGAAGAGCCAGTGGCTGTTTCATTCTCACTATCTACGATCTCATTACCACTAATGTTAACATGTGAAAGGATCCATTAAAGGGGAACGTAGTAGGTCTGGGACATCTTCCTCATTTTTATCAGCATAGATACGCTGGTTTCAGCGTTTGCGTAGGACCAGTCACTAAGATGCTGTAGTGCACTTTGGCTGTTCGATAAAATACATATTCTCCCAAATTACATGCTATTATATTCAGCTAAGATTTGCACGCAAAAGAGCAAAGACAGACTTTTACCCTTGAACTTTAGCCAGGGCGCTCTTGTCTTTTTGGTCCACAGACGCTTTTCAGTTCCTCCTAATTTTAGTTTTGACGCATTTATTTCTTTTAATAAATATTGTTCTTTTATCAACTAATAATTGATAATATTATTTCAGTCATGAAAATACTTTTTCCCGCAACGTAAATTTTAATATATTTTTTTTTGTATACCTACGTTTAAGAACCAGTTGTGCTTTTTTATAGGTTTGGTTTCAAGTAAGGGATCTTGTCCTCCAGAAAGGTTCGATAAAATACAAGGA
The DNA here is from genome assembly GCA_019973935.1 of Trichonephila clavipes. NCBI lineage: Eukaryota > Metazoa > Arthropoda > Arachnida > Araneae > Nephilidae > Trichonephila > Trichonephila clavipes. The sequence goes on from BMAU01004508.1 coordinate 226,423, forward strand.
GCTAATAATATTATAGAATCTGGTCCTATGTGCAGATATGCCGAGGATTTGGTAACCACCATGAGAGTTCTAGCAGATCGTGATGAAGAAGTACTACGTACAATTGGTCAACCAGTAAGAGTTATTTTGATTTTTAATAATTTTTTTAAAAAAATTAACGTTGTGTTTTTAACTTTGCAATCTTCGTTTATGCATAGGGATTACTCGAATATCATTTAATTGAACTTAAATGCAATCACCGGGAGTAAATTTTCAGAATTACTAAAGATAAACGAATGATAACTATGTATTATGCTTAAAATAATCATGAGTATAAATTATTTAGTATCTCATGTTATTTTTATTTCCCATAATAATAGAAAACGAATTAGCTATTTTAGACTTTTGTAAATTCAATTATACCTTTTAGATTTGTTTGTAATTTTAATATTTTAGGTAGGATGGCAGGTGTTATAGAAGAGATCAAAACGTAACTCTAAAAGACGGTGTGCTGTAAAAATAATAACCACCTCAGTTTAAAAAGGTATGCCCAGTATATAGCACTTTAATGGGCTGCAACCACTACGGATCAATTCTAATGAACCACGGAAATTTCATCATATGATGGTAAAAAAATCCCAACACACACACACAAAATAGCAACGTCATGAAATTTCTGCAATACTTTTGATTAAATAACTTGATAAAATTTTCATGACCATAGGATAACATAAGAGCAAGAAAAATCAGTACGAATGTGAAATGATGGTACATTAATAACTGGTGTAATCTCCAGACGTTTGAACGTAAGTAAGCAAATTTAGTTGCATTGTGTCGTACTGATGCCTCTGTGTCAATTTATGGGTTGGAACTACATACCGGAGGCCCATAGTCGGTGAATATAGTGACAGTTAATGTTGGTTGTGGATGATGCTAGAATTTTCATTCAGAGATTTTTCATTCATGCTTGATCGAAGAAAGATCATATGATCTCGCAGGCCAAGGCAACATGTTAGCCCCATATAACCATAACAGTGGTATTAAGATCTACGTTATCCAGTTGGAATAAACACCCTTGAGAATGGTAATCATAAATGGATGTGTAACAGGTTGAATCACTACACTTACGTACAAGTTGTTAACAACTTGTTAATAACGTGTCATAACACGTTAACGTTGCTATGACACTTGTGATCTTGTTGTCATAGGAAGTTGCTCTCCAGATCATAATTCCAAGTGTAGGTCCAATGTGTGTAGACCGCAGACAGAGTGGTTGCCGTTTCTCACCTAGAGTTCTAACTAACACGCAGTGACATTGACTCCAAGGCAGTACTGACTTTCCTTAGAAGATATAACAGATATCCACTCCGTTCTCCACTGAGCCCTAGCTTGACACCACTGATGTTAAAAACCTCTGAGGTTTGAAATTAACTGATTGCACACTAGAGGAAGACTGGCTCGGAGCTGTTCTTGAAGTAACCAATTTCTAACTGTTCACTGTATTACTGTGCTGCCAGTTGCGGCTCAAACTTCTATTACAGATGCAGAATGATTCAACACATTGCAGCACACGATGGTCTTCACTCTCAGTACTGCTGCGTGGTCAATCGGAACTCGGTCATCTTGAGGTGGCCACTGTTGCCATCAATCAGTGACAGTGGAGCAGCACCTACCAAGCCTTTTTGTAATATCTTGAGAAGAGAATCCCCCTTTTCATAGGCCTAAAACACGATCTCGTTCAATTTAGTGAGTTGTTGATAAATGGCTGTTTCCTTTTCTCAAAGGCATTTTTGACTAACATTAACTCAATAAGTCAAAAGTTGATGATAAATAACATTCACAAACTTTACAGCACGTATTTAAAGTAAACCTAATTTTTATATTAGTAATGGTGTTACTAGAGCTACACATACTCCTAGCACGAAATTTGAAACGTCGTCATTGTTAGCTGCATGAAGACACTAATTTTTGTTTATCTAGAACAGCTTATTCTTTGTGTTGGGATTTTTTTGTCTATCAGTGTATTTTTAATGTGGATAATTTGACTTAAAGATCTCGCTTTGATATGAATAATAAGCTTTTTTTAAATATGCAGCAGTTTTTAATCATAATAGTTTCTAATCATAACAGTTTCTTTTTTATAGGTTGATTTTAAAAAACTGAAAATTCTTTACTTGACTGAAATAGGAATGCATTTAATGTGTCCTATTAGAAAAGACATCATTGAAGCCATGAAGAAAGTAAGTAAATGTTTTTTGCTCAAATTTCCGAAAAGCTAAGCAAGGAGGAAACTAAATAAATTCTACAATTGGTTTGGTTTTATTATTTATGGAAGTACCAAAAACGAAACATGAAAAATTTATTACGCTCATATTGTAGTAGCAAAAAATGACATACAGAAATTACATACTTGACCCAAAGAAAAGCATAAGCGGAGCATACTTTACATAATTTTAATGGTGACAGCTTAACTGCAAATAACACGGTGAAAAATTTACTTAAGTTTTTTTTTCTAAGATATTTATATAAGTATCTCTATAAAACACACTATTGTCCATTAAAACAGCAATACCAGGAAGAAATGCAGATAACAAAATGATATTTATTGGGCAAATATATTGTTCTATTGTTCTGGAAATAACAAGTGATTGAATTTTCATGAAATATTTGGTTGCACACAGATCCTTAAAAATCAGCACCCAGAACAACCTCCTTTGGCAGTAATAAAACCACATACGACTAGGCATTGAATCAAACAGAGATTGGATGGCATGTACAGGTACAGATACCAATGCAGTTTCAACACGATACCACAGCTCATCAACCGTAGTGCTGGCATATGGTGGCGAATTAACCGCTCGGTAACCATGAACCAGACGTTTTCCATGGAGAGAGATCTGATGAACGGGCAGGCCAGGGCAACAGCTGAACATTTTGCGTATCAAGGATGGTCCTTACAATCCCGGCAAAATGCAGACGTTCAATATCCTGCTGACACGCAGGGTTTCGTCGGGTTCGAATAAAGAGAGCCATGGGTCGTAACATACCAGAAACGTAACTTGCACTGTTCAAAGTTCCGTCAATGCCAACAAGAGGTGACCGAACCTTGTATACAATAGCACCCTATATCATCACGCTAGTTGATGAGCCAGTATCACAATGATGAATGCATGGCACCAATGTGAGTTCACCACGATGCCGCCAAACAGGGATGAAACCATCTTGATGCTGTAAACAGAACCTGGATTCACCTGAAAAATGACGTCACGTCAGTCGTATGCCCAGGTTCGTCGTTGATTACACCATTTAAGACGCTCCTGTGTGTGATGCAGCGTCAAAGGTAACAACAGTCATGGTCACTGAGATGAGAGTCCATGCTGCAGCAAATGTCGTCGATCTGTTCGTGCAGGCGCTTGCTGTCTTGCAACTCCAATTCTTGACTCAGAGCTCGTGATGCGGTTGCATGATCCATTGTGGGTAACATGCCTGTCTTTTCGGCTACTAGTAATAGGGTGCAGTTGAGATTCAGCACGACGTTCCTTATTACCATCCTGAACCCATCGAATCCCTATTCTGTTAACAGTCACTGGATCTCAACCGATGCGAGCAGCAAATACGGTAAACCTCAATCCCGGTACGCTCTGATTCAAATTTGAGCAAAGTCAGAAAAATGCTGGTACGAATTTCTGCATTTTACACGAGGCATCACAACAACTTTTCTCCAAGAAAAACTTTCAAATGCAATTTGTGTATGAGAAACCGACTGAATAATTTCCTCATTCCAACACATTGCGGGTGTCACTATCGGTGTCTGCTTTGTCTGAATGCACTGAAAAGCTAATCACTTACATATTACAGAATCTTTTTATATCATTGAAATTTCACGTTTGTAGCATGTCGCCTTCTTGGTGCAACAATTTTAATGGCCAGTAGTGTGTAAACCGTAAAAAAAATTTCTGAAATAATTACCAAATAATTTGGTTTATCTAATTCTTTTTACTACCTCAATTACATTGCCCTAAAAGAATTAGCTTTCTACAATAAATGCGGTGATGTTCCTTTTAAGATCCAGCTCGCACGATTTGTGGGTGCGGGTTAGATATTCTTTTCCCTTTTTAAAAATATTTTTAGCTTTAAATATTACATTTGTATGGTTATTAACACTATATTCAGCCTAATATTACACTAGAAAAATAATAAAAAAACCCATTTTGCTACCTCCCTCCTCTTCCTTGGAGCATGGAGTACTTCAGCAGGAACGTGCGGACTGGGTCTTAAAGGGATATAACTGTAGTGCGGAGTTCGGAAGAACAATTTTCATAAATCATTCTCTACATTAAACGCTGCAAAAATACATTAACATAACCATTAGGTTTTATTAATATTACAGTGAGTACTAAGGTTACACTCGCATGCACTTACACTCATGTAAAAGTAATCAGTTCCTAAAGCTGTTTGCTATTATACCCCTGAGAATATTTTATTTTTGATCTATGATGTCTTGTTGTGTTTCTTTTATAGCATTTTGTCTATTATTTTTAATGGATTTATAGTAATTTAGCATATGATCACTGATTATATATGTACACACATAAACATAGACATACATGCACACTGCTGGCCACACAAAATGCTACACTCTGAAGGAAGCATGAAAACCATGTGAAATTTACATCATGCTTTGGCAGTGTTAAAATGTGCAAATCATTAGCATCATAGCGCAGATGAACATCACGAGCGACTGTAGCGCTTGCAAGAGCTATATAAGGAAGGGGAGAACATATTAGCAATTTGAAGTACGGTAATTGTTTTTTCGTGCGCGTTTTTATCGTGATGCCTAATGCCTCTTGAAAGGTATCGAGTGTCTTTCACTAAGTTTCTGAATTCACTCGAAGAATAGTAGCCTGTAGGGATTGCGTTACATCCTTCAGAGAAATCGGTCAACGTGTTGGATGAAACCAAGCAACTATGATGCTGTAATAACCAGGGCCATAATCTTGCCCTGGTTATAAATATTTATTGAGCTCAAACTCTTATAATTGTATATGTGTTTGTTTGGATACATTGTAAGTTTTACTAATTTTTTATGAGACCAAATGCCTCAGTAAATTTCAACATGTGTCCCCTTAGTATCTCGCAGAATGTTTAAGTGCTATTCCAGTTCCAGCCGCATGTTCTTTGACATGTCGTTCCCTTTATAAGCATGTGACCCAAATCTTTCATGAAGACTTGTTTGCGATATTTGGAGTCCACGAGATGCTTCACAAATTGATTTAAGACTCCATTGAAACCATTGCCGAACGTTTTTCATAGTTGCTTCACTCACACCAGGTTTGCTGCTCTTTTAGGAAATTCCTTACTGCTGCCTGTTCCTTTAAGCATTTCATACCATCACTTTATTGTTTTTGCATTTAGATGGTTTGCGTTCATAAGTGTTGAAATTTACGCTGAACGTTAATGGACTATTCAGTTTCGTAAAACCAAAGTGTACACATTGGGTTTTCTCTTGAATTGATGCCATTCCGGCATAGAATGATGTCTTCATTACAAATTTTCTCCTGAGTCCCAAATTTTCCTGTGGAAGAAGCATTCGTGTTATCTACAGCATAAAATTATGCAACTAAAACGGACTTATACACTGATGAAAAAGCTACATTATTATATTAAAAGGTTATTTTGTAATGAACGTGTTTACAATCACGACAGGAGCTTTGGTCCACCCTGTATAATTATTATTTTAGAATAATTTTGTGAGCTTCGTTACAAAAAAAAAACTTGTTAAATTCCATTTTTAGTCGCTTACATATCATCTGATGTAAAAATAGCATTTGCTTCATTAGTCACTGTACTTTTAATCTCAATATCACAAAGAATTTATAGTTTCAATTTTTTATTTGGCTCCACTTAGAAAAATCTGTTGTAGAATATTTTTTAAGCCTACAGTAAGTGATTAATAACGGAATTCTCATCCGTAGTTATTTGCTCATTTCATAAATGTGTAGTAATTCATTTACTGTTGTCTCTTTTTTTCTTTTAGGTAGGTTCCTATTTCAATACACGTTATGGAGTGGAGTATAAAGAAATCGAACTACCTTACTT